>JADMNL010000023.1:203815000-204357500 GCA_016271365.2 Neoceratodus forsteri | reverse complement strand
GTGCATATAGCAACAGATGGACAAGATGAGACTTGTACCAAATGGAAATTTCCTCTTAGTGCACTTTTATGACATGTCTATTTATCATAATGTATTAAGATTAGAAGATTTCTTAGTGAGACCAATATAATAGAGTCTTGACTCCATACCATTTCAATTTTGTGTTTCTCTAACTCCACAAACTAAAATATGGTATTATCTTTTCTTTTTGCGGTCTTTCTTTGGGTGGGCCAATATATTCAAACTTGGGAATAGAATTTACATGATAAATTATTGAAGGGTGACGGCACTTTGATAAAGTTTTGGTTATATGTTGCTGTTGTTTGTAATGTTATTTTTTTTTTTTGGGCTATTGGCAGTACCAATATAGGTCTTGATCAAATGTACTGTAACTGTCCATGTTTGAATAATAACACAATGTTTTTCAAATTACCTGTGGAATAATATCACTATACTGAGTGGTATTTAGAAATGCTGTAAAAATTATCAACTAGTCTATGTACCTATTTGCTGCAAAGAAGTGCAAGATCATGCACATAAGAAAGAGAAATCCTGAAGCCACCTATAGGCTGGGAGGGGAGTTGCTGGCAGTCACAAGGGAAGAAAGAGACTTGGGCATCATCATCTCCGATGACCTGAAATCATCCAAGCAGACCACTAAAGCAGTAGGTAAGGCTAGGAGGATGTTAGGATGTATTAGTAGGGATATCACAAGTCAGAAAAGGGAGGTAATAATCCCTCTTTACAAGACACTGGTTAGTCCCCATCTGGAGTACTGCGTGCAGTACTGGAGGACACACCTTCACAAGGATATTAACCAAATTGAGGCAGTCCAGAGAAGGGCAATCAAAATGGTGCAGGGACTGCATCAGAAAACATATGAGGACAGATTAACAGAGCTCAATATGTATACCTTAGAGCAAAGGAGGGAGAGAGGTGATATGATCGAAACGTTCAAACACCTTAAAGTCATTAACAAGGTGAAAGAGTCTAACATGTTTCAATATAAGAAAAATAGCAAGACAAGAGGACACAGCATGAGATTAGAGGGAGGCTGATTAAGGGGTAATGTAAGGAAGTTCTTTTTCACAGAAAGGGTGGTAGATGCATGGAACGGCCTACCTCAAGAAGTGGTGGATATCAATACAGTGCAGGGCTTCAAACAGGCATGGGACAGGCATAAGGGAACAATACAGATGAGTATGAATAGATAGACCACTGACAGAGCAAAGGCCAATGGCACATTTATAAGGTAGAAAAAGAAATGGGCAGACTGGATGGGCCTTGCGATCCTTAACTGCCATCAACTTTTATGTTTCTATGTTTCAATCTGTACGTGATATATTACTGCTAGTAAAGGAGTTAAAAAAAAAAAACAGCTGATCATGTGATCAGTTGGTTTTACTATGTGAGTGAGCGCAAGAGTGCCTCCATCCAGAAGAAGACAGCCAGCTGTGGAGGAGGGTGGGCTGTGTTGTTCACCTTTTTTTCCTTTCAGAATTGGGGGGGAAGTTCTTCCCTTTGCAACTATGGGGGAAGTGAGCACAAAAGAGGGTGCTGCTTCCAGGGTGGGAGGTGAGGGGGGAAAAATTGATTCAGTACTAGCTCTTACAGTGAGCTGAAAAGCAAAAGAAAAGTGCTGAAAGTCAGTGGCCAGCCATGGAGTCAGGTGGGCTGTGCTGGTCACCCACCATTGGATATTTACTTAACAAATTAACAAGTATCAAAATGTGGGTGCTGAAAGAAGGGTGGGATTTGGATGCTAATTGAGGGTAGAAGGGTGGCGGATTCTACAGTTTAAAGGATCTGGGCTAGGGAAGAGGGTGGGGGCTGTTTTCTTTTACTATTTTTTCTTTTTTGTTGAGAGTTTTCCTGAATAGAAATGAATACTGCCATGATTCATTATTCAGAATCTGAATAATAAATAGTGTATTATTCATAGTATTTGGGGAATAATATTCAGTGCATGCATACCCATGATACTGCATATTTAGTGAATAAATGTCACTCAGTTGTTATGCCCTATAATGTAAAACTACATACGTTCTAGCCTGATTATATCCTGCTACTTTCTACTGGCAAGACAATTTTTTTTCTTTTAAATGCTGTGTAATTGTATATCCAAGACATTTTTTCTTTTAAATGCTACGTAATGTTATACTGAAGTATTATATTATATTGTATACAAGCCATGGGAAAATTGTCACGTTAATGAAAATACATCTATTTATTATTTATTGCATTTTTAGGTTAAATATAAATGTTATGCACTTTTCTGTAATGACAGCATTGTCAAACAAATAAACTTTGAAGATGATGATGTGATATGTAAGAAATAATTGTGGAGCTCAGTAAATAACATATGAATTATATCTTCATATCAGTGGAACCTTAACTATTGTACCCGTGTAACAAATTGTACATAATATTAGCTAATTTGCTGCAGCTACTGCTTTGTTAAATGCCAGCCTATGGCCCTATTGTAAACTAGGTGATGCAGCTAAGTGAGGTTATTCTAGTGCAGAAAGTTTCAAATAAAAGTTAAATAAATAAGAAGCAAAGGGTGGTGGTGGACGTGCACTGCTCTGAGTGGAGAGATGTACAAAGTGATATCCCTCAGGAATCTGTGCAGTGGCAACTGCTGTTCAACATTTTTAACAATGTTCTGGAGCTGAGGTCTCCGGCAGGCTGCTGAAGTTCAATGATACCACTACGCTGTCCAAGATGGTAGACTCCCTTGGGGATGGGGACACACTTCAGGAGAACCTGGACAAGGTGCATAATTGACTTGACTTCTGAAGTCTCAAAGTCACAGAAAGGTTGTTGAAGTGATGAAGGCTGGGAGTAGTGTCTCGGAGAAGACACGAAGCATTGGGGTAGTGTGCTGCAGACTCCATGGTTTGATCGATTTTGATTGCATTTGTGCTTTATATTTTCATCTGGCAGGGTACTTCCCTTGGTGTATTTCTTCTTGGGAGTAGTAGTCCTCTGGAGCCCAGAAGAAGAATACTTCACCATGTGAATACAGAACCAGTGCTGACTGAGGAAGCGAGTATTTCAGAGCAATGTATCTAGAGTTTGTGATGGATAAGCTGAGAGACTTCAAGGAAATCAGTTACAGACTGAATGAATGGGTCCCCATCCAGGGTCCCTGTAGAACTGTACTAAGGCAAGATGAACAGGAGGAAAATGGGGAACAGAATGGTGCATGACCTACTGAGTACTCCCCTCTGGAGTTTTCTCAAATTTAATATACAGTATGTTAAAAGGATACCTCTTGAAGCAAATGCAGGTCTAATCCTGATCCAGGGAGGATGGAGGTTAGTGTCCTACAGGAGCAGTTTGGCAGTGTGAAGGTGAAATCCTTCAGCACTGCAGTGCGTGCCAATTATCTAAACTCACAGCAGTCACCTAACCCCAGGACCTCAGGGGCAACAACAAAGCACCATGTCAGGGGTGAGTGCAGTGCCATATTATTTTTATATGGACCACTTACATCACCTAATAGCAGAAAAAATAATGGGGGAAAGATCTGAAACAGAAGTCACAGCTTTTGATTGCTTATGAAGGAATGTTTATGTTTTGCTTTACATTTAGTGGATATTGAGTAACTGGGTGTTGTCACGGAAGCAGACATACCCTCCCCCTGCCCGTGTTCTCTGCTAGGGCTGCTTTGACTGGCTGTAGAGGTAGGTTCTTCACCCCACCCCCCGTGTTCTGTGCTAGGGCTGTTTTGATCTCACTGTGTAGGTAGGTTCTGCCCCCCCTGTTCTGTGCTAGGGGCTGTTTTGATCTGCTGTGTAGGTAGGTTCTCCCCACCCCGTGTTCTGTGCTAGGGATGTTCTGATCTGGCTTTATTGGTAGGTTGTCCCCATCCCCCATGTTCTGTTCTATGCTGTGCTAGGGCTGTTTTGATCTGGCTGTGTAAGTAGGTTCTCCACTTCTCCCAAAGTTCTGTGCTAGGTAGTTTCTTGTATTACACTAACACACCTGGCAGTTTATGTGTAAACCTTTCAAATACCATTGAGTTCTACAGACATGCTAGACTCTGCACAGGGATGGTCTTATTAAACTACTTTCAAGCATGTTGCATTTTAAGTACCTATTCATCATTATTAACTATTATACGTCAGTGAAGTCCAGTTGCTAGCATTCTCTCCTAGGAGTCACTCATTGTAATCATGTGTCAAAGTCTCACACATAGAACTTGTTTTTTTTAAATACAGACTTCGTTGTGGATTAGCATTTGTGCATTACATTGCCTAGTTGAACTGTATGGTCACAGTCTACCCTGAATGCTCTCCACACCTGGATTTGTGTGACTATTTTGAGTTTTAGCCAGCCTCCAAAGAGCACTGCTCGTGCATCACAGTGCAAAAGCCTTCTTTGCTTTTTTTGGTGGGACATAACACTGTTTATGTAAAAGTACTGGGCCAGATTTTCAGTCCCTGAGGACTGACACAAGCCCCCGGTGTGCCAAACAGATGGCGCAAGGGGCCTGCGTCAGTCTCCACCTGCTGCACCTGAATTTCGACTGCCTACACCGGACGCAGTGACTTAGACCACAGAAGTATGGTCTAGCCTGCGCCACACCTGGATAACTAAGTTATGGGCTTGCATCAGACATGTGGCGCAAGCTGCCATAATGCAAGGTAACTGTTGCAATTGCACCCGCGTTTTGAAATGTGGGTGCAGTTGCGGCAAAGGGGGTTGGTGTACCACCAAAACCTAAGTCCCTTAGTGCAGGGCTGGACACAAGCCCTGCTCCATCATTTGAAAATCCAGCCCACTGCATTTTAGAATACACACACTGACAAAATTAAAAGGAAAAACATCAGTAGAATCAGTGTGTGACAGGGTGATTTAAAAAAAAAAATCTCCACAGTGACAATTGATGACTCTTTCAGAGGTGTGCCAGGGTGAACAAGTTCAGTAAAAAAAAAAACAACAGTCCCTATTTTATTTCATTTTTTTGTTGTGTATGTTTGTGTTCATGAAACAGAGTACTTCTGCTTACACAGCCCACATGGCTACACAAGGAGTAGGGGGGATTCATCTCCTGGAAATCTCAGCTAATCTTCTTGGCTGATTTCACTCGTGTTTACCTGGCAGTGATATGTGCAACTGCACTGAACAATATAACATGCAGATGACACCTTTTGTTTGGCAGTGAAACCATGAATCAATGTGCCATCTTTTTTTTATTTAAAAAACTGCAGATGTTGCCACTCAGCCCTTTATGAGTAATGCAGCTGTCCTACAGAGAAAACACTTTTTTGCACTCCAGTGAGAGTGCTACCTATGCAGAACAGCTGATTGCTTTTGCTGGTGTTTATGTGCAGCCAAACAGAAGAAATTCCCATTCTAGTCTCGATTACTTCTGTATTTGGCTACACAGTAACCCTTTCATAGAAGCACAGATGTCTAAGCCCTGTAGCTGCACACTAGTCTAGAACTGGGACTGGACTTGGTAATGGATAGGAGAACTGACCTCAGGAGAGGTGTCTATGTCTAAGCTCAGCCCTCTGATCAGTCCTCACAGTAATCCTCAGCAGTGCACCCAGCTAAGACTTCACAGAAGTAATTTTATCAGTGGTCCAGATTCCACTGACCTGTCTGCTCCATCCCCCAGCAGTTTTGAACAAAGGACACTTTGATGGGGTATTTACAGAAGCATAGGAAAAATACAAAATACGCAAACTTAGGACATTTTTGATCATGTGTGCACCCGGTGTGTGTGTCTAGCATGCCATTAGAGAATTGGAAGTCTCTATAAAGTTCATCTTTTGTTGTTTTTGAAGTATTCTAGCAGCCTGTGTTGGTGATGCATTTACGTATTTTTCCCATGCATCTGTCTTTTGGTTGAATTTTACACTTGGTTGGCTTGTCATGATGTTGTTTATCATCTCCTCCTCCTCATCTGAGAAGAAATAGGTGACTCTGACACAGAGCTCATCCTTCTCGATGCTGGTGGGGTCCCCTGTGGGCAGCTTCATGGGGTCCCCCATGGACAGCTCACTATAATTTAGGTGGATGATCTGATTCAGTTGATCTCCCATCAATGACACAGCACGAGGGAGGTGAGGAGGAGGCAGCCAATCTAGAATCTTAATGTACAAAATGCTTCATGCCTGAAACACTGGAGTATTGTGTTTGGTTTATCAACTGCAGCCAGAGCACACACAACTTCAGAGAGCCCCAGCCCCTAGGATTACTACTATAAGGACCATGTGGGAAGGGCAAGGAGGTCAAATTGCCAATGCATGCACCAAGCAGGTTAACCTTGGAAACCTGGGCACAGACGTTTGTGACACCCCTGCTTATAGAACTGTTACAGACAGGTGATAGGGTCATCTCAGAAGCAGTGACTGAGAACAGAGGAGATGGTGGGGGTATCAGGACCATCTCTGGACAGTGAGATGTGATAAATTTAGGGGGGCCAGCCCCAGAGATATTGTTCCAGTACAGTGGTAGCCAAAGATATGGTCAGATATGTCCAGATATTTTGCGAAATTTCTAAAGAGTTTCTCTATGCTGCTTCTACTGTGGAACTGCAAAAAGCAGGAGATTTCTTTAGAAATTTCAATTTTCAATTTTCAATTTCAACTTTATTTTTAAAAGGTGCTTTTCTTAAATCAAAGCGCCTGTACAGATAAACATGACAATAAATATAATAAATCCAATCAACAGAAATCCTTAAAAGCTATATTAAAAAGGTGGGTCTTCAACTCCCTTTTAAAACTAAGGACAAATATCACAGAAATGTCAGGAAATATCAGACCATGTCTTTGGCTGTGACTGTGTATGTAGGTTTAGGTGCAACATCACCTGGTTATCAATGTTTTGCAGGGCTTGACTTCTGATGGTAAATTATACATACATCGATGTATGACTATTGTAATATTGTATACGGGGAATTGAAGGAGGCAGATTTGCAAATGTGTCTGAGGGAGTAGGTTTGTGCTGCTACTGCTGCTGCTGCTATAAAGCTGTGGATATCCTCGTACGCAGTATAACAGTAGTTACACATCAATGCATGCACAATTTACTGTCAGAGGTCAAGCCCTGCAAAACATCGATAACCAGGTAGTGTTGTACCTAAACCTATGCATAATGGACAAAATAGCTCTGCAATTGTACCCCTAAAATGTAACACATCACACTTTAACAACAAAATCAGACAAAGCAGACTATATTAATTAAAACATTCATTTTTTTGAAGGACTTCTGTAACGAAAGAAAAATAAAAAATAAAACTTTGTTTCATGTCAATTCACAGCAGCCATGTTGGCTCTGACCAGAGTTTGTTTTGTATTTGGTACTGAAGTTAAGCAACTCTTTGTTTCATTACATTTTTGCCTGGAGTTTTTTTTTTCTCTGAGGATTCCCCCAAAAGTCTTGGCTCACTACAACACTGTTACATAGTGACTCAGGAGCTGCTTACCTTGTTGATGACATGGGCAGAGCTCCATGCAGATCTGTGGAATTCCATGAGGACAGTGCTCTAGTAGGCTCACGTGTGGTGACACTTGGTGATCCAGACTGTCTATACTGCCTAATGCCTGGGCTTCCTTCTCCCTGCTGCTTCTTGGATAGCTACTATGGGACATGATGTCTGGACCTCACAAGGATGGTATTCAGGTACTTCTTGTGCCCCTCACAGCCTCCTTCTGCATTGCACAACTAAAACAGAGACCAAAGCACAGCACTCAATTGAAACACTACAAAACACCCCTGATTCTGGCAGTGACTCAGCCCCAGTCCCCTAAGTAACTCTTGGAGGTGAAAGCACTTATGTCTAAAGATTATTATATGTGTAGGGTGCTTAATTATTTGCTGTTTCAATTTAATATATTAATTCTGCAAATCTTTTTCCTCTTATGTAACCATGATATACCCCAGTCTTGTTATACTGGTAATGACTGTACCTTGGATGTTCCTGCCTGTTGTTCATGGACTACATATATCATTTAAAACCAAATAGCTAACTAGGATGTCCAGCAGCTTGCCATGCATCAAATGAACAGAATGCCATTTTAGACTGTAAATAATGCCCTGCTGTAGGGGTCAGACAATGCACATAGTGTTTGGTGGCAAGAACACAAGTTTTATGTTGGTTAGACCAGCCACAGCTGGTTGACTGGTGAAATTGTCAAGGATTAGAGCTATCTTTCTGCTTCGTTAATTTCTGTTCAGTCTCCAACATAATCTGAGAAAACGTCACCTGTCATCCACACCCTGTGGTTACTCTGAAAGATCACAGGAAAATTGGGGGCACCACAAAAATATCTTGGCTAAGTCAACTTGTCAATACCCACAATTTCTTTTTTGTCTGTAAAGACATATTATAGATCACCAAGAGGGAAATTCTTCCTTAGCTCGTTTCAACCCCATAGGTGTCTCCTATTTAAAACTCAAAGTTTCATAGCCAAGACAGCAGTAAAACAGGCCAGTTTTGTCAGTACTGAACACATTTTGCAGTGCATACCCCTCAAGAATACCTGGCAGGGCATCTGTAAACCAGGCATCAGCACCCTGCAAGTCCACGTTCACGTTCTCATCATGCATTTTTTAAAATCTGATGTTATGCCATTGCGCACACCAGCCATCTGATAGCTTGAAATTTGACTTACCTAAGGCACTTGCTAGCTGATGAGACTTTAGAAGGAGGAGTGGACCACTTATAAGAGCTTCCCATCCTCTACTGTTGGTAAACCATCATGAGTGCTTTCTCAACTTCACTATCTTTGCCATCACATTTGAATTGATGCTCTTAATTTTGATTGCTGTACCACACAGCCATTATGTTGTTCTCAACCCTTAAGTAGATCATTAAGTGTAGATTTTGCCACAGCAAAATGTACCACCACATCACACACACACGCGGAGTTTAGGGAGCAGCTTCTCTGTCTCTGTTAAAATCTCCACTTTGCGGGATGATGTATGCCCGCTTCTCTTAATAGCCATTCTTAGATAAGAAAAAAACAACTACACAGCAGGGAGAGAGGGCGGGAGGGACTCAGTGAGTGAGTCAGTGAGTGAGTGAATCAGTGCAAAAAAAAACTGATAACAACACTTACAGTGGCAGCTGTAAACACCTTATTTAGGTGAAAAGTCATGATAGCACAGCCTGATTTGCTCAATCCAGTGACCGGTATAGCAGGTGGTGCAGGTTCAGTAAATTAATTACCTTTACTATTGCTAACATAGGAAATGGCTTTTGACATTTGATTTTCATCCAGTATATGAAGCTGTCTGTATTAACCATGGATGGTATAAGTGGCACATACTGTACTAAAAACAGTGGGCATGGCCAGCATACCACACAAAAGTCAATTAATATCAGCCACACTTAAGTATACGCTATTCCAAAACAAACTTAAATCTCTGTCAAGCATTTCCTTTCTTTATTACTAAAGGTTTTTGAATGACAACAAGATTTTGGCCCTTAGAGTTCATCTGCTTTTGATGGTTAGTCTCAAGCTGATTCCATTGTTCTTATCTTGTAATTGTGATGTCATACGTAGCAGATTACAGCATCAGACATTGGTAAGCATAATATGGCCACTGCCAAATGTTTGTACGTCTACTCTTTATACTGCTCTAGTACTGTTTTAGTGATGTAAGGGACTTTTTCTTAGCACAAAATACAAGGACAAAACTAAAACAGTCTCCAGAGTAGAAATAATTGAAAATAGAGAGATTTCTGTTTTTTAACAATGTCAGAAAAGGTGACCTCAAGCATAGAAACAGTGAGTGTCTTGGACTCTTGGAGGGGTTTTGTTCCTCTCCTGTGTTAGTACAGCCAGAGTCAGGCACAAAACTGCAGACTTCACAGAAAATTACACCTGCAGGCTTCATGCTGTACTGACCGATTTCCAATGAGAAACAAGAAAGGCAACTGATCAGATGATGAGAACTCTTATCAAAAATTACTGAAAGATGGGCTAAAGCAGAGAAACAGGCAATCAAATCTGAGGAGCATCGCTGTGTCTTAGAGGATTTTTATTGTTGAATCAGCAGACAAAGTCCCCATACAGGAGTAGATAAACACTACTGCTATAATTTATTTTATTTATTTATTTATTGAAATGTTTCCACTGGAAGGCACACTGAACAACAAGTTGCTCATCTCCCGGTGCAACCTGGAGGGGGGGGTTACTATTGGATGAAGAATTAGACATACAGTTTAACATTTAAAACATGCAAGAAATTAAATATTCAATCACATTTGTAACAAGACAGTTAAAAAATATAATAAATAATCATTCAGTCGCATTTATAGCATAACATTCAATTAAATATATCATACCTGTGAAATATGCATTTAATTACAAGTGGCATTTCTGAGGAACATAGTACATAGTGGTGAAAGGGGAGGAGAGCGTGCTGAGACACACGCTGGGGGGTGGAAGGTTTAATAGGTGATGTGAGTCGTGGAGAAGAGCAGAGGCATAGGAGGACAGTTAAGGAGGGTTAAAGCAGGAGCAGTTAGATGAGAGAAAGTTATGTGAGGCAGAAGCGAGGGAGTGGGAGGAGGAGGAGTGCCATATTTGGGGGGGGAAGGCATGCCAGATTTGTGGGAAATGATGGGTAAAGCCTGACTGACTGATGAGAGTGCTACAACAGGGGACCAACAAAGTGCGAGTGACAGAGGATCTGAGGGAATGGGAGGGGGGACGAAGGGGAGAGAGCAAACATGAGAGGTAGGAGGGAAGTTCTCCTAACCAAAATTTAGAAGTGAGTTTGGCACAATGAGTGAGGCACCTGTTGGCAAGTGGGGGAAGGGAAATGGTGTGGCAGAGGTCACAGTGATGACTGCGTGATGGAGCATCAAGGGCAAATTGACAGAAGGAGTTAAATAGAGTGGTTAGGGAGGATTTGGGAGTGGCACCATAGACTACATCACAGTAGTCAAAAATGGAGAAGATCATCTTCTGGACTAGTACACATCTCACTGTAGGAGGCATGCAACTAAGGTTCCTGAATAAGGCACTAAGCTTGGAGCACAGTTTTTTCAGGATGGTGTCTATGTGGCCAGAGAAGTTGAAGTGTTGGTCCAACCAAACCTCAAGATATCTGAATGAGGAGGTGTCCTCTGTTATTGTCTCATCAAGGGTATGGAAAGACGGTAAATGGTGGAGCCTAGAGAGTCTCTGCCTAGTGCCAAATATCATGGAGACAGTCTTTTTGGCATTTAGGAATAGCTGATGTGAAGCAAACCATAATTGAACCTGGTGGAAGTCAAGCTGAAGGGTGGCTGCAACATCAGCAGGGCATTTGCCAGATGAGAACATGACAGTGTCATTGGCATACATATGGATAGAGGTTGAGAGGGAGCACACTGAGCACAAGTCATTTAGAAAGATGGAGAAGAGAATGGGCCTAAGCACCAAACCTTGTGGGACTCCAGTGGAAATAGAGAGGGGGAGATTGTATCCTGGACCTTGACTGATTGTGTTCTGCCTGAGAGGTAAGTTCTAAACCAGTTTTGGGCAGAAGTAGACAACCCAGCAGCTGTAAGGTAGTCAAGAAGTAGGGCATGGGAGACTGTGTCGAATGCTTTGGCGAGGTCGACAAAGATGGCAGAGGTAATGAGGCCATTATCCATCCCAGTGAGGATGGAGTCAGTGAGCCTGAGTAGGGAGGTGGTAGTGGAGTGTTTTTTTCTGAAAACTGGATTGGAACAGGGTAAAGAAGGAAGAGTCATCGAGGAAGGAGGTTAGCTGAGAGAGGACCAGGTGTTCTTGGAGTTTAGCAATGAGCTATAATGGAGAAAATTAAAAGTGCCTGACAACTAAAGAATTATTGTCTCATTTGACTATGCAATTTTCTGGTACAGGAGTTAAAGAGTTTTGTGGAGGCTGTGTTATACTTTTGCTCTAGAACTTGTACTTGTCATGGGTTAAGTTTTCTGCACTGAATGCCAAAAGAGAATCAATGGAGAGGATACAGGTAGCATTTCTGACTGCATTCACATTATTATTAGACTTAAAACACTACCTGAGAGAATTTGTTAGTTGCATTCAGTGAGAGTGGAAAAATGAGTTTACAGAGAACACAGATGCACGTTCCTAATGCGTGTAGTATAGCTTAGCAACTAAGAAACAAATCTTGCCAGTGAAAGCTTTTTGACTGAATCATGTATTCAGACAACTCTGGAGTTGGATAAAACACTGTGCTTTGAGGATACTGATATAGTATGGGTGGGGAGTTCTTCCAAAAAATATACAACAGCCTGTGACAAACTAACAGTAGAGTGAGCCTGGAACAGACTCTGCTGATTTACAACCAAATCAATGCTAGTAACAGACCCAACACAGAGACAGAATGACTCTGAGTTACTAAAATAAGTAATAGCCTTTAAAATAATATACAAAAAGAGCTATGTGAAGGAAAATATTAGATGTTGAAAAATATAGACTTTTTAAGAGTTGTTTTCACTATTTTTTTTATATAAGATTTAAGATGTTGCAAATAGGTACCAGGTGATAACCGCACACACTGATCTGTGCAGAACAGTAGCACATTACAGGTAGTGCATAGGAGAGTAGCATGAAAGGGGAATATCAGTGATGCAATACTATCGCTATCCCCTGTCGCTCACCAGGAAGGAGGAAGTGCATTTAGCCACTGCCAGTCAGGTGCTCAGTTCAGCCACTCCCATGGTGGAGTGGCTAGAGCACCTGTCCGTGCAGTGCGTGGGTTGGGGGAATCGTGGTTTGATTCCCTGGTAGGGAATCTCTTACAGTTAATTTCTTATTTTTTCCCAGTGTCCATACACCCTTGGAGTTGATTATATTAGTTCTGGGGGTGTGGGGGATGTGAGGGGCAATGTCCCCTGCAAAACAAAAGAACAGCTGCCTATCATTGCTGCACGCTGTTTCCTTCTGCATGGTGGTCATATGCATGGTATCATCTGTGACATTATGACCCCATGCCTTGCAAATATTAAGCTTTGTACTGTCTGATATGCAAAATGAGTTTCTTTTTTCTTAAAGGGGAATACACATGGAGTCAAATCCAAGCAATGTAATATAATAAAATGCATTTGTTGTTTGATAGCTTGAATGTAACCTACTTTGAATTATGTGATAATTTACCATCCAAATATTAATTGAATAAAATATCAATTTCACCTCCCTTTCTCCCTACCTCCTAGGAGGCAGTATAGTGCTGTGGTTTAGGGCACTGAGCAGGAAATCTGGAGACCTGGGTTTGAATCTCACAGCCCATACTAGCATACTGTCTGACCCTGAGCAAGCCACTTAACTTCCTTGTGCTCCCAGGTCACACCTGGAAACAAATGCCAGCTTAGTGTGCCTTTCCTGGTTAAATTTCCACTTTTCCCTTTCCCTACCTCCCCTCCTTCCTCTCCCTTCCCCTTCCCCTTCCATTGATTCACTCTGCTCTGCTGACTCTCAGTCCTTCTATGCCCCTTGCTGCAAAACTGCTACAAGACAAATGTCTTTCTCCATCTGCCACCCGTCTCGTCAGAACAATTTGCTCCCTGACTCCCTCTGATCTCCCTTTCCTCCTTTTCCTGTTAACTCGAATAACTCCTAAAGGTTTACTTGGCTCCCTCTGGTGTCTGTACCTAACTCAAATTCAAATAAAAAAAACTTTATTGTTGTGACAAGATAATACAAGCATTGCCAAAATTTATACATCAAACTATACATAAGACATAAACATACTACAATGTACTTAAATACATCCATGTTATATTTCAAAGCTGGTGACAGGATGCTATATAGTTTGCAACTATTTCTGCTGCTCCAAACCCTCTCTCCTCCATCTTCTTTCACCTTTGGCCACTCTGTTCTCCCTCCTAGCTGTGACTGTTGCTTGTACACTATTTGACCACCATTTGCAACTCAGCTGCTGTATTGTTTTGGCTGTCCTTGTAATTTGTGCTCTTATAATTTGCACAATTTTTTCCAGCACCAGAGTGATAAATTTCATTTCACGTATTTACTGAATTACAGTGTACTTTGTACTTGCCATAGTTTTGCACTGGCTGTATCTGCACTGAATTGTTTGCACTGTAATGTCATCTGGTTTGGTATACAGCCCATCCTGCTCTCACTCATTTATCCTTTCAATGAGTTGCACCTCGAAATGAGCTGATGCTCACTTTGTCATTCTTGATCACTCATCACTAACTAACGAGTCTGATTTCTGTAACACTTTTGGTTTTTGTACTTCATCAATAAAAATATTAGTAAAAAACGGAACTGGTGAATTCTTATGGACAAAGATTTTATCTTACCAAAAATGCCCTTTGTAATAAAGAATGGGACTTTATTTTGTTAATGTTATTTAATTATGTTTCACGGATGCCAGTGCCAGCAGTGATTTCTTTTGCAGGCAGTTTGACCCCCTGTACAAGTTCAAAATACTGTAATATTAATAATGGTCTTTTGTGACTTTGGTAAAATTATAAAACAAAAATAATAAAGAAATGTGGAAGAATGTCACTCTAAATTTAAAAATTGTTTTCATGAGTCATAAATTAATAATCTAAATTAAATTCTTACAACAGCGTTTATACTATTTCAAACTTGAAAGATGCATTGTGACATTATTTCATTTAGCATATATATATTTAATCTAACAAAATAATGTTATCTTTTTTTTCATGTTCTAAGAAAAGGGAGCAAGATCGCAGCAACTCTAACAATACATCCAGGTAAAGCACGGTATTCTTTCCATTTTTCTCTAAATATTGTAACATCAGCTTATAAATATATTTAAGGTAAGTTGGATGCTCTGCTTTCTCTTAAGTAAAGTGACAGCAAAAAATGCATATGATTTCATTTAAGCATCAAGAAAATAATGTGCAGCTTGGTCTGAAGGTCTGGCAGGTGTCACTTGAAAGGTGAGGACTAGAGTGACAGAAGTAGGTCATTGCCAGTTTTGGTTGGATTTCAAGTTGGGTCTTTAAAATTGGGTTCAGCTTCACCAATTCAGCTGAACCACTTTAGTTCCCAATGCAGTAACAGGCATGGGGGTACTGTAAAACAGATTGAAAGTAAGGGGAGACTTGTCATCAACAATGAATATGAATTGCTGTAGCTCATTTGTGACAGGCTCTGTTGGCATGCATCTGCTGTGGATTATTGTTTGTGGTGTTGTGAAAGAGTCTGCAAAACCCACTATGACTGCCTCAGCCCAGTGTGAGCTACTGTAATAGTTTCTGTTCGTTGGTGACCTCAAGGTGTCTACCACCCGTAATCTTTGACTCCTTGCATTATCTCATGCCAGTTACTATATTCTCTCTTGCAGCTCCATATATTTTACTGTTATGTTTTAATATTATGATTATTGAGTCAAAAGATGAGAAGGTCATGGTTTCTAATCTCACAGCAGGCATTTGGGGGTAAAACCTATAACTGACACTGTAGTTCTGTACAAGGGGAGAGGAATGCTACACTACTGAGGTGATGTCATTCAGATATGTTGTTAAAATGAGTTCCTTCAGCCCATCTCTGGTCACTGTCCAGGTGGAAGTTAAAGATTCCACGTCACATATTGAAGAAGAGAGGGGAGTTTTCCCAGTGTCATGGCCAACTTTCCCACTGGCAAGAAACAGGTTTATGTAACCCACCGCAAGGACATACCTGGGAACAACTTATCACAGCTTAGTGTGCCTTTCTTGTCAAAAATTACAAATAAATAAATAAAATGAACTGTATTATTACTGTGTTTTGTATCTTAGATAAGAAATAGTAACATGATGACAGCAATATAACATACAATTTTTTTATTAATTTTTACATACTGTGTTGTATTTATATGACAAGACAGCATAACTATGATAATGAATACTGTATTTTGTATTCCTACCCTGCCCCCTGAACAGCCACTCCTTCGGGCTGCTCATTGTTAACTTCACCAGCTGGGCCATCCCCTGTCACCACCATCTCCATCCCCTATTGGTCCTGCATCCCAGTAGACCCAGAGTATCCCTGCTAGGGGCCCCCCTCCCTGGGGGCAGAGAAGGAGAGAGAGGGTTCCACTGTCTTGACAAGGACCGCTGGGGGCTAAGGGAATGGGAGGGGGCTGTGAGGCTGCATGGCATGAGGGGAATGTATCGGCCATCATTCAGTCAGTCAGGTGGGAGATTGCCATGTTTCTGGGGACACTCCCACCTCCCACAATTGTACAACCGCAGCAGTGTCCTGGGGGTGAGGACATTCAGCAGCATGTTGAGGCCCATGCTGCCTAGAACGCCTCCACTAGTCACCTCCCAGTGCCACCTTCCCACAGTCTAGTATGGCCTACCTCCCTAGAGGGAAGGATCCAAAGGACACTCTAACTCCCTCCTTGCCAGTCTCTGCCCCTGATGTCTGGGCTTGGGGCCAGGTCGCCAGTGTGCCAGAGCGACTCCCCATCACTCAGCAGCCCGGACCTGGCTCTGTGGTTTTTATTTTAATGTAATATTATTTTTTTAATTCATATAGCAAGAACAATAGTTGTATAATACAATGCTTCACTGTATTGTTATTAAACTTCTATTCAGCAGTGTGTGTGGCATTCAAGTGGACTGTCCATGGCAAGGACCATAGTAAAGGTTGTGCTTATCATGCACCTTGGAGTGCTTCTCATATAGTACAAAAGCTGAATAAGCTTTCACAACACACACAGATGTGTACACTCTCTGAGCATGGCATCCCTAGACAATATGAAGCATGATGGACTGATGTATTTGTGCTTCAGTTCTTTATGCAAGAGCCTTTGAAAGCCATGATCTTCTTCAGTGGAAAATGGATGAAGATAAGAATCAACATTACTCCCAGTGAGTTGTATGAGTGCCAGCATACTGGTTCTTGTGCTTCTGCTGGTACCAACAAAGGCGCACAGCAGCATGTGAGTGACTCTGTGATGATAACAGATGATAGTAATATAATATCAATTGTTTAATGCTTGAACGCTTAGGGATTCTGAAGCATACCATGCACCATTTTAGTTGCCTCTTCTGGACCGCCTCCACTCTGTCTATGTCTTTCCTGAGATGTGGTCTCCAGAATTGGACACAGTACTCCAGGTGGGATCTTAACAGTGATCTATACAAAGGCACCACCATCTCACTCATTCTGCTGGTGTCACCCGTCCCTATGTATCCCAACTTCCCAATGGCTCTACCAACTGCCTTGCTGCTCTGCCTCGCCACCTTGAGACCATCAGATATGATTACTCACAGGTCCCTTCTTGTTTGGTGACTGTCAAATAATTTGTATTTTTGATACGTTGTCTTATGAGTATTCATCTGAACTGTAACATCTTTGGCTGCTATATTAGGCCTGGGTCATGTATGAAAAAGGGCCTTGGCTCATTACACTTACCTGGTTAACAAAAGTTTAAATAAAAAAAATAAAAATACCTCTTCTCCCATTTTGTACTTTGCCCCTAGGTTTCAGTGCCCTACGTGCATGGTTTTGCACTTTTTCGCATTGAAACCTAGCTGCCGTGCCCTTGACCACTCATTTAGTTTTCTCAGGTCTCTGCACAGTCTTTCTACTCCCCCTGGCATGTCCATCCTACTGCAGGTTTTGGTGTCATCCACAAAGAGGCAGACCTTCCCTTCCAGCTCATCTACAATGTGACTTATAATGAATTAAAGAGGACTGCTCCCAGTACTGAGCCCTGAGGCACCCCACTGGTCACCCTCTGTTTCCCAGACCGAACTCCATTTACCACAATGGTCTATTGCCTATCCCTCAACCAATTTCTTGCCTAGTTTATCACCTTAGAACCCCCCTAAGCTGCACAGTTTCCTTATAAGTCTCCTACGTGGAATGGTATTGAAGGCCTTACTGAAATCTAAATAGGTCGTGTCCACTGCCCCACCCTGATCTATTTCCCTGGTCACCCAGTCAAAGAAATGTATCAGATTTGTGTGACGTGGCCTCCCCCATGAATCCATGCTGCCTTGGGTCTTCTAAATCTAACCTGTTGGATTCAAGATACTCCACAATCTTTTCCTTTGGCGGTGACTCTATTAACTTCCCCACCACCGATGTCAAGCTGATTGGCCTGCAGTTACCAGTCTGCTTCCTGCAACCGCTTTTGAAGTAGGACCACATCTGCCCTTCTGCAGACTTCAGAACCAATCCTATTTCCAGTCAGTTGTTAGACAGGATTATCAGAGGTGCAGTAAGTACGTCCCTGAGCTTCCTCAACACCAGATAACTCAAATCGAGCTGGACTCTGCCATTACACAAGAATGCTCATTCACACAAATATTGTGCTCAGAAGCATTTTATTGCCACTGTACTATAACATAAATGTAATGACTTGCAAAGCATAAACCAGACACTGCAGGACAGTCATGTACCTCAGCGATTTGCCAAACATTCTTCGTCAGGGGGCAGGGACTCCTCAAATAGGTTTAAATAGTCCAAGCCTGCTGATGTCATAATGATGTGCCTACAAAGAATTTATAAAGTGTGCAAAACAAATGCAGGAACACAATATCACATTCTGTAGTAAAAAAGGCTGTACAAGTTTTTAAGAGTCACATTGGCAGTATCAAAAGAGAATTGAAGCTCTGAATTACTGTTTGAGTGTACTGCAATATGAGCTACAATGGGATCAGTTGCTAAGTACTACATTCACTCTAAATTAATTCAATTTAAGACAGTACAAGATAGAAAATACCCCAGCACCCACCTCCTGATGCATCTTACGGTGATCACCCATATTGTTTAATGGGAGGTCCCAAGGGATCAGTGGAGTTTGGTGCTGTAATGAGCCTGGTATGATAGAGGGGACAGAGAGATAATTTTTCAAGGATTCCACATCTACAAATAACACAAACAAGAAATACTGTTAGTTTTTCTTGAAAATAAAACAGCATTGTTAGCATTATAAAGGTCAACTTATTTTGAATAAAAAAAAATAACAATTCAAACAACAGTGGTATCTGATCCCTCTATATAAAATTATAGATAAATGGATTGGGATAGGGGGTTGTACGGTGGGGGATGGTGGGGATTTGGAGGTAGTCACCTCTAAGAGTGGTGGGGTGGGAAATGTTAGAGGGACAGGGATCAGTGGAGGGATAGGTAAGAGCTGCAGGCACCACCAGAACCAAAAATAACACATCCTAACATATGGCTATCATGCCAGCATCCTTTGTGTAAAAGTAATCACAAGAATGGTTTAAGGTTCCACATTTCATTAAACACCCTTGTGTTGACTGTGTCCAGCCAAAAAAATCCAGAAACCTTCACTTCTAAGAAACATTTTAATGCAACTACCACCTCGCTGGGACACACACATGTACACATACAATCTGGCTTACTGCACAGCTCAAGATACTTAATGATTTATGCATAGTGAGGGGTATTCTGGTGCTGGAAGGGGTGTGACCTGGTGATCCCATCACACTGCATCCATAGTAACAGTCTCAGTTTGGATGCCAAGTTAAACAGACAGGAACTGCTTTCATTTTAATAATTAAACCCGCATTTAGAGGTATTCAAGGAGACAGTAATTTAAATGTATTTTGGATCATGTGATACTTTTCCCAGTCAGTGTGAATTCAGGTTCTGTTTATAGTCTGGATGGGTAGCATATGCACTGGTCAAGAGAGTTATACAGCTACTTTATTTTAAAACTGTCTCAGTAACCTTTCCACCCTGCCCTGCTCTGCACTGAACCAGTCCTCTATAATTAGGGTGTGTGTGAGGATATATAGCAGTCTGCAATGATTTAGTCTTCTCTGCTGAGTGTGTCAGTGCCCAAATGTTGATCTTTTGCTGTGGTGAAGGTTCTTTTATGCTAACCCTTCCAGGACTGATCTAATTCTTAGTGGCATTCTATTCCATTTGTTTCACACTTTAATTAATCTCATAACTATTCACAGGTGTCTTTCTAGGGGGCAGTGTGGAGGTTAGGAGCCAGACTGCATTATATTGGGAAATGTTGACAGCTGAAGAGGACCAGGCATGATAAATTAGGATACAGAGCTGAGCTGCCATGTCAGGGCTATGCAAAGGTAGCTGGTGAGACGTTGTTTGTGAGATAGGCTGCATGCACTGAATCCAGCTGCTTGCATTTTTGTAGAACCTTTTTTGTTTTGGTAAAGTTATCATGCAGAGAATGAAACAGAGTTCTTGGGGGTGGGGTAAAAGCAAGCAGTGTATTACATGGTGGGTGTTTGGGATTTCATAAAGAGAGCTATATGGGGATGCCAGTTAGCCTCACGGAATGGGAATAATGGCATGCCACTTCCCAGCTGCTAGTACTGTTCATATTAATATGAAATGTGAACAACTTGAATGTCGTGCCATGTAGTATGTGTATTTATTTATTAATACAATTTTTGCCAAAAAGGTTATAGACTCAGAGGTCTCAGAGGTAACAAAACAAAACAAATTCATCCTTACCAGCTGCTGCTACAGTTACAGAGTAGACGACAAATGCCTTCAATTATAGTCAGCATCTGTACATGTATTTTCTTTTCCTTAATTCTGAAGAATTTTTTGCCAACATACATTTTTAAATTATTTTTCAGCCTTTTTAAATGTTAACATTTTTGGCTGTGTGACTCTAAATTGTATACAATAAACAGCATATTGTAGCCTATTAGAATGTAGTCTGTAAATTGAAAATATTTATGAGGTGGCACTCTCATGACTTTATAGCAGAGTGTCATGTCAGCAGAATCATATAGGTTGCAAAGCTCCTCTGCCTATCACATTTTATATATGTAAATGCTAGGCAAACAATGTTTTAGGGGTTTCCAGGGGTTGCAAGGGGCATCATATGGGGTTGCAAATAAATCATAAGGGTGTCAACCATAACACCTGGCTACCCTAGAATGGTGCCCTGCCCTTAGCATTCACTGGGTCCGCATGGAGGCAGATCCATTGACTCTAGAGAAAGGGCCGTCAGATGGAAATTGTTCAGGTGGGGGTATAAATATTTGTGTATTGATTTGTAAATCGACATAATAAAAGTGGAATTTGATGTTTTTTCAAGGTGACTGTATACATTTTTTATGTTGGCTCGTGCATGCGCAGCCAACATATTGCAGTAGCAGCAGATTTGGAGGCACAGTCACTGTTGGGCGAATGCAGGGCATGCATCAGAAGGTGCGTCCCTCATTCCCCAATCAGCCAGCAGCAGGCACTGACCTCACGCATCCCTAATGTGGCCATGAGAACAAAGAAAAGGTCTGCAGGAATGAGAGCAAAGCTCTGATGCAACGTGACCAAACACGCCTCCCAACATGCAGGCAAACCGCATGTCACAATGCAGACGGGGGAGCCCATTCCCTCACAGCATCACGCAGCCCCCCAGGAGTTTTTCTTTGCTGACTGGGGGCCCAATCACCATTGGTGTTTATCCCCATTGATTGTGCTGATGGGGGAGC
Source organism: Neoceratodus forsteri (assembly GCA_016271365.2). Taxonomy (NCBI): domain Eukaryota; kingdom Metazoa; phylum Chordata; order Ceratodontiformes; family Ceratodontidae; genus Neoceratodus; species Neoceratodus forsteri. The sequence goes on along the minus strand of JADMNL010000023.1, from coordinate 204,336,115 downwards.
CCACTCCCTGTCGGCATAATGTCCCCCCCTGCTTTTGTTGCATGCCGAGGGTGTGCCCAGTCCTCCTTGGTTTGTGTCTCCCCCCCTCAGTATGTGCTGACGGGGGTGCCCAATCCCACATCGGCTACAGAATCCCCCCAAAAAACATTTAGGTGGCACGCTGGGAGCCCACCTCAGTGTGACAAATCCCCTGGAAAAAAAAAAAAAGTCCTGCAATGTTTTTTTTTCGGTCTCCCTACCCCCCACAACCCACACCCACCCTCTGTGCACCCTGCCTCCCCACACCCCCTCACTCCATATTTACCTCCAGAGTCTGGCATAACGATCTTTGGGGGACCAGGAACACGTCTGCACTCTTCAAAGCCGACCTCGAACTGTAGAAATGCCGGTAAGCTGTATAATGGCATAAATAGTTTTTTTTCAACTTTGTTGCTGATCTCAGCCATTTTTGGGAATTTAGCACCTAATTTTCAATATGGGGTTATTGGAACCCCTCCTCATGAATTCAGGCACTGTCATGGTGTTATTCAGCCCCAAAAGGTGATTTTGTGGTCCCTGCGCAGAATCACCTTTCAGGACCGATTAATGAAACAACAGTGCTACTGTTCATGAGGGGGGCTCTCAAAAAGCCTATGTTGCAAATTTGGTGAGAAAAATAAAAAAAATGGCTGTTTTATGAGCGTGCATTGTCCAGTTTCCACGCATGCTCGTAACTTCGTGAATTTGTAGTATTTTCACTCCAGATTTTCAAAATTGACATTTTTCCACATCTCCTTATGGAACAGTACAGCTGTCATTTTACATATCCTGACCGAAATGTATTTTCACAAGTCCGGCACAGAATAGCATGGTCTCTGTGCAAAATCAGTTTTCAGGACAGTTTGAGGAAATGGCAGTGACACTATTCAAGAGCAGACGTCCTAAAATGCCTAAATTGAAAATTTGGTGCCGAACGTCCATAAAATGATTGTGTTACAAGCATGCATTGCGCAGTTTCCAAGCACCCTTGTAACTTTGCAAATTTGCAATGTTTCCATGCCAAATTTTCAACACTGGCAATTTTCACACCTCCTTATGAACAGTACAGCTGTCATTTTTCACATCCTGCCCAAAATCTGTTTCCGCACATGTGGCGCACAATGGCGTGGATGCTGTGTGAAATCAACTTTTGGGACAGATTAACAAAATCACAGCACCACTGTTCATGAAAGGAGGTCCCAAAATGCCTATGTTGAAAATGCGGCTAACAAACTCCCAAAAGTAATTGAGTTACGGACGTGTGTTGTGCAGTTTCTATGCATGCTCATGACCACCAATTTTTCATATTTTCACTCCAGATTTTCAACGTTGCCATTTTTTTACGCCTCCTCATGAACAATACAGTTGTCATTTTCCAAAATCCTGCCCAAACTGTGTTTTCATCCCTGTGTCACCAAATGGCATAGCCACTGTGCAAAACCACCTTTCAGCTAACATACTGATTGTGCCGCTTTTCATGAGGTGGCCTCACAAACAGCCCGTGTTGAAAATTTGGAGTGAAAATACCAACACACATCTACGGTGTTAGGGTTTCCAACTGTAGCACCCACCCTGTACAGACTGACAGGCATCAGGGGTGTGAGTTAGGATCATTGGCTGTAATGCTCATGCCATTCCACCCCCCACCCTGCAGCCAGTGACAGGCATCATGGTGTGCCTCGCACTGTTCAGTCACAAAGGTCACCCCATTCTCCTATACTACACCCACCTCAGCATCTTTCCTCATGGAATGGAGTAAGTATAATGCCCAAAGACCCCAAAGCACACCACAACACTTGTCAGTGTCTACAGGGTAGGGTGAGGTACAATGGCATGAGAGTTATAGCTGACGACCGAAACCCACACCCCAATGCCTGTCAGTCTCTATAGGGTGGGGTTGGGGTTGGTGTCACTTCAGTACTTCACTGCCATTCCTGTTATGCGTCTCTAGCTCTGGCACTGCCAATGCCAATGCCAGCGAAACAACATTCAGCATTGACAAATGCTTGTTTTATATTGACCCAGGCCCAGCAACATGAAGTGGATATCTTTCTTTATATTTAAAAAATGACATTTTAAATTGGCCTTTAAAACTGAATGGGATCTGCTTTCTGGTTCTCAGAATGACGATCTCACGTACTTTGAGTACATTTTATTTAGACAGGGAGCTGCACCAGGGTGGGTGGTGGTGCTCTGTGATATTTCAATATTAGAACAGCCAAAAATGATGGCACTCACCCTTGCACAAAGATAGCATGGAGTCAGGTAATTGCTTCAGAAAGGACTCAAACCTTCATTTATTGTTGCCAGTCAAACAGCCAACCCTCCTGGGTCAGAGAGAACACAAAAAGATAAACTCTGATGTTTCACCTTAGAGAAAGGTTTTATTAAAGATAATGTCCCCTGGTGGATACTTTCGTTTATAGCACCACAGTGTCACATGACACAAAAATCAATAAAGACATGATAAAGTGCATTATATACATTTCATGTGCATATTACTTGTTAAAGTGTCTTAGTGCTTTGTAAACATTTACAATACCATATACAAACAAAGTACAAACTATTGTTACCAAGGACATTTTAAAGAAACTACCTAAAGTAGCCTGTACTTTAATATTTAACATTTTTAAATCTCTTTATAATATCAGTGTTTTTCCAAGGCACAACCCTAGGGTACAAGGTAATAGTTAATGGAAAGACAGAAAATGGGATTAATAGACTGAAATTTATTGAGGGAGTGTTCTTTATTTATAGGGTATATCACCAGTAGGTACGTTTCTGGCAGGGGCCTCCATCTCGGGGTACACGTTACCCGACCCCCTTCAGTAATTTATAGGAATATTGTCAATGTTAAGGCCTGAATCCACTCCTGACCTAATTTCTTCTTGCCACTCGAAAATGCAGCTCAAATTGTTCTCGCAAATCTGCTGCCTTTACATTTCTTTATTTGCCACATTGCAAGTGATTTCCCAAAAATGGTTAACAAAAAAATAAAAAGGTCGTAGATTGTAAGGATCATCATTGGCTATGTGTCAGTAGTATGTAAACAATGGTTGGATTATTTAAAAAACACAAAAATAAATAAAATCCCATATTGTAGCTGACTCAATATTGGTATACAGCTGGGTACCATCATAATACAGTAACTTCATACAGTATGCACCTATCACAGTGTCACCACTCTGTGAGTAGTATATTGCTTCACATGCCTTCCCCTTGATTTTTTCTCCCTTGCTCATTGCATATATTGCTGCCCATTTGATAATCACGCATGCGCAGCATAGTATAACATGAATTTAGTGTGCCACACAGTTTACAATATGGACATTGTGCATATTAATAATTTTACACTGTATCAATTTAAATCACATAACCTGTCATACATCGAAACATAGAAACTGATGGCGATAATGACTGCTGGGCCCACGGGCCAGCTGTTGACTGATTGGTACCAGAGTGCAAACACATTGGTTGCCAGTGAGAGCGTACTACTTACTGTACACACTCCAGTACTGATCAGTCAGTGGCTGGCCATGGCAGAGTGGGGAGGGCTGGTTGCCAGTTGCCAGCATGGGTCAAGATGGGGGGGTGCAGGGTGCTGCATTACTGCCTACCACGGTGGGGGCCAGTTAGCCACCAGGGAATGGGGATCAGGGTTCTTTAGTTATTACTGTGATTGAGGCTAGGGAGGGGGGTCCCTACACTATGGAAAAATGGATTGGGGGTGTTTTTATTTATTACTGTGATGGGGGCTGGGGAGTGGGGTTCATACACTATGGAAACAGGGGGTCAGGGGTGTTATTTTCATTACTGTGATTGGGGCTGGCGGGGGGTCCTACACTATGGAAACATGGATTGGAGGTGTTTTTTCATTACTGTGATCGGGGGCTCAGGAGGGAGGTCCCTGCAATATGAAAACATGGATCAGGGGTGCTTTTATTTATTACTGTGATAGGGGTTGGGGGTCTCTACACTATGGAAATAAGGTTCAGGGCTGTTTTTCATTACTGTGATGTGGGCTTGGGAGGGAGGTCCCTAGAATATGAAAACATGGAACAGGGGTGTTTTTATTTATTACTGTGATGGGGGCTGGGAGGCTCCCTACACTATGGAAACATGGATCAGGGGTGTTTTTTCAGTACTGTGATCTGGGCTGGGGAGATACCTACACTATGGAAACACAGATCAGGGATGTTTTCATTTATTACTGTGATGGGGCTGGGGAAGGGGGTCCCCACACTATGGAAACACAGATCAGGGGTGTTTCTATTTATTACTGTGATGGGGCTGGAGAAGGGGGTCCAACACTATGGAAACACAGATCAGGGGTGTTTTTATTTATTACTGTGATGGGGCTAGGGAAGGGGGTCCCTACACTATGGAAACACAGATCAGGGGTGTTTTTATTGATTACTGTGATGGGTGTGGGGGGGTCCTTACACTATAGAAACATGGATCAGAGAGTTATTACATATTTTACAGTGCTCAGGGCTTGGGGAGGGACTGTTTCCAGCCCTAGACTGTGTGACGGGCATGCACCACCAGATCCCGCACATTGTTAAAGTAGGGTTTCAAAAGCATAACTTTTGTGCCGGCACAGCCTGCAATAGTGATGCTTTTGGGGGGGTTCAATTTTGTGATGCATGGCTTATGCATGGGGGGCCCCTCATTTGCATAACATCATCACAATATTGTGTGCGGGGGCACAGTCTGAGGTGAGCAGCGCATCGGTGGCCGTTGAATGTGGCTGCTCCCGACAGCCCACACAAGTCCAGAGATGTGTAGCACATCCAGAGATACACTGCGCAGCTTGTCTGAATATGTGGGCCAGAGACGGTATACTTAATAACACCTAAGGCTTAAAAGCGACACTGTCATGACCCCCCCATTTTATAGTAAGCTTTATGCCCCCTACTTCTGCTGTTGTTCTGAATAATTACCTGAAAAAACATAAATACTCCTACCTTGGACCAATTCCTTCCTACCTATAACTTTTCCTATAACTATCACCCAATGTTCCCTTTCACCTATCTACAGTATGTTCTCCAAACTTAGTCTGTCTTCCCACCCTCAGTTTATGAAGCCTACTGTATGACCCCATAGATCCTAACAAAAGGTATTTCCTACAAACTGGAGTCTCTCATCACCTAAGCTGCAGTATGTGTGGTCTCTGTTATTCTTACAAGTTTTATTCCTATTGTTAATGCTCAATAGCATAAAGAGCTAGTGTAGGGCATGCTTAATGTGTTATTTTTATAATAGGAGTAACGCGTTTGAGTTGTTCTGTAGTCATTTGAAATTCCACTATTTCCTGCAGTTTGTGTTGCTGTATTTCATTTGCGACAGTCCACTCACTTGATTTCCTTTACAAATGGGCAGCACGTGCATGGCTGAGCTCTGTTGAATGTGACGCATTGGGGGAAAGCACTGCTGTCAATCAATGGCTCTGATCTTACAAAAAATTTTGTGTGCCAAGGAATTTTTTATCTGCAAGTCAGTGGTCTCACATTTGTACATGCACACTTTCAATAAAGTGATTTTTAATAGTTGTTGTCTGTGAATGTCATATTTTATGTCGTGTTTTCTTTACAGAACAAACTTCCATCCTTCTAGTCATGAAGCATATTCTAGGCACGCAAAGGCAAACCACTGTTAGTGTAGTGCTGTGTACTGCTTTTATGCTGAAAGAGGATTTAAATGCTATGTTAACCTCTGTTCCCCATCCAACCCATACTATTTCCTCTGAAATGTTGTCAGCAAATTCTGCATACTGTTTTGGGACAGTGTCTGGCATTTCACATTGCCTAGGGTCACTAAATAAAATGATACTGGCAATTGTGGAGTACAGTATCATTGTCATTTGCATGCAAACATTTCTACGGCTTTGGACACTGTTTGTATTTTGTCTTTTGATCCACGATGATTTTGTTCTATAAATAAACTAGTGTGCAGTCAGAGGTGCACAGGAGAATGGAATGGCAAAGAAGTGCAAGATCATGCACATAGGGAAGAGAAACCCTGAAGCCACCTATAGGCTGGGAGTCACAAAGAAAGAAAGAGATTTGGGCATCATCATCACAGATGACCTGAAATCATCCAAGCAGACCTCTAAAGCAGTAGGTAAGGCTAGGGAGATGTTAGGGTGTATTAGTAGAGGTATCACAAGTCGGAAGAGGGAGGTAATAATCCCTCTTTACAAGACACTGGTTAGGCCCCATCTGGAGTACTGCATGCAGTACTGGAGGCCACACCTTTACAAGGACATTAACCAAATTGAGGCAGTCCAGAGAAGGGCAACCAAAATGGTGCAGGGACTGCATCAGAAAACATATGAGGACAGATTAACGGAGCTCAATATGTATACCCTAGAACAAAGGAGGGAGAGAGGTGATATGATCGAAAAATTCAAACACCTTAAGGGCATTAACAAGGTGAAAGAGTCTAACATGTTTCAAAACAAGAAAAATAGCAGGACAAGAGGACACAGCATGAGATTAGAGGGAGGCGATTTAGGGGTAATGTAAGGAAGTTCTTTTTCACAGAAAGGGTGGTGGATGCATGGAATGGCCTACCTCAGGAAGTGGTGGATATGAATATAGTGCAGGGCTTCAAACAGGCATGGGATAGGCATAAGGGAGCAATACAGATAAGTATGAATAGATAGGCCATTGACAGAGCAAAGGCCAATGGCACATTTATAAGGTAGAAAAAGAAATGGGCAGACTGGACGGGCCTTGCAGTCTTTATCTGCCATCAACTTCTATGTTTCTATGAATGGTAGCAGTAAGAGCAGACAGCCACAACCATCAGAGCAGGCAGACAGGAGAATGGAGCGTCAGCAGTCAGAGCAGCCAGACAGGAGAATGGAGCGTCAGCAGTCAGAGCAGGCAGACAGGAGAATGGAGCGTCAGCAGTCAGAGCAGGCAGACAGGAGAATGGAGCGTCAGCAGTCAGAGCAGGCAGACAGGAGAATGGAGCGTCAGCAGTCAGAGCAGCCAGACAGGAGAATGGAGCGTCAGCAGTCAGACAGGAGAATGGAGCGTCAGCAGTCAGACAGGAGAATGGAGCGTCAGCAGTCATAGTAGGTGGACAGGAGAACAGAGCAGCAGCTAGTTTCTGGCGCAGCAGAATGCAGCTGAACTACAGCCTATAACCATCAGGTAATGGCCATAATGGAGTGCACAGTAGGGTGAGTGGGTGGGAGCATGAGAACAGAGTGGCAGCAGGCAGAAAATAAACCTGAAAGATGAAATTAAGGGGAGAAAGGTAGAGGCAGGCTTTATAAAAAATTAATCTGAAATGAAGCTTCTGTATAACTACTGCATGAACTATGTGACCATCAGGTATGTGAGTGTACAGTTGAGTGAGTGGGCAGAGTAGAAACAAAATGCAGCCATGCACAAATGGAAATAAATAAGTATAAATATGATTTTATTTCAGACAAAGGCAAACACTAGTATACCACAAACTGACTAACCACAGGAGTGGCCCACTGGCATTCACTAGGGCTCTGAAAGTAAATAGGCTGAGCATGACCAGAATAAATCGGACCGGTACGAACAATGTTTTGAAACAGCTGAAAATGAGCTTTTCCAATACGTGTGGACTAACACATATAAGCAGAGAACTCAAGACCCATAAAACAAGCCACAAACAGTTAGCAATAGTCTGAAGGGCTTCACACTTGAGAGACCACACATGTAAACATGGTCTTGGGGTCCCCAAGACGTCACTTCCAGTTTATTTTGTTTATCCACAGCTAGACACACCTACGATCAATAAAATGATAAAATTAAAAAAAAAACACAGTTCAGTTACTCAAATGGGCAGCATTAGATGTAGCACAGGTTCACTGATATCTATTCACATCATCTTTGAATCTAAGATAACAATTCTGATCCACATTAGGGTTACCACCTTTTAAGAAGCCCAAAGCGGGACATTTCTTACTAAAACATGATTTTTCACAGGACAGTACGTAACCTCGACCAATGCAAACAGATTTGTTTTCTCTATATAATCAGAATTAAGGCTGAGTATTGTAGTTTCTTAGTTGCTTCTATTGTTTCTTGTCATTTTAAGGTATTTTAGTCAAGGTATTGTTGTTTTCTGCAACATTTAAAGGAAAGTCAGAAAATATTTTCTCTTCTATAAAATCAGGACATTTAGTGCTTTTCATGTTTTTTTTTGCAGGACACAGCTGCCCAAATCAGGACTGCCCTGCAAAAATCAGGACAGGTGGTAACCCCAGATCCACTAGCTCTTTAATATTTTCCCCATCTATCTCCTGTATGTGTAGTGTGGTAGTGATTTTTTTTTAATTGTCCAACATCTTATCTTCCACCTGGTATCTATTTATCCAGGTTAAACGGTATCAACAAATAGCGGGGTAATGGATTCCTTCCAAAGTCTAGCCTCAAGATTCACTCTGCCTCATACAGACTTCTAGCATTATCTCTAGTTGAGAACGGTGCTTTGGGAAAGAACTGCTGTCTCTTCTTCGACCCAAGTGGACTCTTTACCCATGCATTTAGATAAATGGATACATTACCCTTATAGCTGAGGAGGTAGAATATACAGTATGAATGTTTACTATTCCTAGACATCCTCACACATCCCACACCTGCATTCATGCAGAACTATGTGGGAATCTGAGTTAAACACTTCCATGCCTGCAGAAGTCTGGGAGGTAATGATTAAATATAGCCACTCTGAATTCAGGGACATGTGATATCAGCTCATAATGAAGAAAATCCTTCATCGATGGTACGGCACCCCTGAAATTCTGAAAATAATGAACCTCATGCCCACTGATATTTGCTGGAGGTACCACAGTCAGGTAGGTACCCTAATGCACATACTGTGATCATGTTCTTCACTTGCAAATTACTGGAACCAGGTCAGAAGGTTCTGTACAGCGGTTGTCAGGATAGAAGTACAGGCAGCCCCAGTCATCTGGATACTAGGGGGTCCCATCGAGAACCCACACCTCATGTAGAGCCAAATTTGGCTGATACCAGCAGCCTTGGAAGTAAAATGACAGATCCTCCTAAAATGGAGAACAGTCATGCCTCCAATCTTACCTGAATGGTGGGCGGTCCTTCTGTAACTGGCCAAATATGCATGATTAACACATTTGGCCAGCTCCAGGATGGACCGATTTCAGGCTCTTTGGGGTCCTTTTCTCAGGTATTCAAGGGAGGTAAATATTAAAGGTTTAGATGATTGTTCCTCCTAGTATTGTACATTATTTGCCATATGTATTCAGTGTATGGTATATTGGGGGGATTCTCCAAGGGGTGAGAATAACATATTGGAGGCATGTATCCTGCCCTTGTAGCCCCTTACCAGCAGAACGATGCGGGGTGGCCATATTTGTGCAGTGAATTACTGAGTTATAAATGCAGTTGAGATGTGCACTGGTTTCTAGCTTCTACCTTACACATACTTTGCATTCCTCTTTGCCCCATTGCCTGCTCTCTGTTTCCTAAAAGTGACAGAGGCAACTATCTGAAAAGTATTCAACTCTCATAAAGACTTCAGCATGTGGGCCTTCTACTTCTCTGTCCCTGTAGAATGGAATAACCTATCAGCACACATTCAACAACCTCACTAATCTTTCTTCTTCCAAAGGATGCTTCTTGATTAGCTCAGAGATCATGTACAGAAATTCCATGCCTGCCAGCATTACCGCTGTAGGAAAACCAGAAAGAATCTCTTTAAAATAACACAAAATATCTGGAAATATCTGACCATGTCATTTGCTTCAGCTGGTGATGCCTGCTTGCCTAACACACCCTCTTCCCATCCACTTCCCAGTATGTACTGGTTTATATGGAATACTGCCCTCCAAAGAAGCACAATGCCTATGACTTCCATCTTCTTATCCTACTGTTGAAGTACTTGCTCTCCACTGTTGGCATGAACTATTTTATTCTGTGTAATTAACACGCATTATACAATGGCAAGAAAATGTCCTGGACTCTGATTGGTCAGTGCGCCCCTGGCAAAGTGAGGTTATTCCAGCACAACCTCTCTGTATTGATTTGCTATACTTATTTATTTAGCTTTTCTCTTAAGAAACAAAAATATATTGCCACACTAAAAATCTACTAAAACATTTTTACATTTTATTTATTTTATTTTGTATAACAACGAGCCATTGTATAATAGCAATAATGCACTCCAGAGTGTGGGTTGTGCTGGGATAACCTCACTTCTGAGACATTGGATGCACTTGGCCTGCAGCCTCATGCCCAACAACCCAGGCCTGAGGTTATCCAAGCACAACCCACACCCTGTCATGCATTACTGCTTAATTAGTGAATCTTTTTTTGTTGTAGTTATATATTTATGTATTTATTTAAATTTGGTAACAGGATAGGCACGCTGACCTGGAGTTCATTTCCAGGTGTGGTTGACAGAATTCTGTAAAACTTATCTGTAAACCACTGAAGAAAATTCTACTAACCATGAAAGCCACAGAATAATTTCCCACAGACTGTGGAACAAGAATCTGTGCTTTATATAAACTGTTGATTACTAATCTACAAACACAGAAACATAGAAATGTAGAATTTGATTTGTCAGCAGATAAGGACCATTTGGCCCACCTAGTCTGTCCCTCTTTTTCTTGCCTATTTTGCTTCTGCAGACCCTTCCTGATCTTCAGACCCCTCTTCCCCCCACTTTGAAGCCATTTTTTTTGTACCTATCACATGCATGCTTGAAGCCCACCACTGTTTTAGCTTCCACCAACCCTACTGGAGAACTATTCCAGAAATCCACAACAGTCTTGGTTAAAGAAATACTTCCTCACATCCCTCCTAAATTTCCTCCCTCTTGCTTCACAAAACAAAATTGCGCTGTGGAAATTTCAGAATTCCACTACCTGCAATTTCTGTTGAATTAGGCAGAATTTTCCAAAACTGTGCCATATTCTATTCCATTAGAATTTGAAAAATCTGCACAGAACTACAAGAGACCCCATGGAAATGAGATAATGTATCTCAGTGGGCCTTTCACCACTGGTCTCAAATAAATTTCTATGTCAGAAATAAACAAACTCTGGCAAAAGCCGAAAGGGCTGCAGCTGAGAAATTTGGGGTAACAATATTGTAAATTACCAAAGTTACAAGCGTGCACTTGCAAACTATAACATGAACTCATAAATGTGTTGCTTTGTAATATTTGTGCACCAAATTTTCAACATCGACTTGTTATGGCCCTGTCTTATGAAGAGAGACAGCCAAAATGTTCAACTCCTGGCTTAAAGGTGTTTTTCCACTGGGACTGCAAAATCAATTTTCAGGATGCAAAAACACATTTTGGGCAGGAGTTGAAAATGACAGCTGTCACATTAATGAGGTGCTGCAAAGAAATGGCTATGTGGAACATTTGGGGTACAAATATTGAATATTACTGAACTTACGCGCCTGTGTTCACAAATATCAATGTAGGCCAATAACTTTTTTGTTGTTTAATGTTTTTACAAGAAATGTCCAGCATAGCCTTCTTATGACCCTACCTCATTAACAAGGGCAGAGAAAATTTCAGCTCCTGTCCAAAAGGTGATTTCATGCAGGGACTGTGAAATCACCTTCCGGGAAAGATCTGCCTACTGACAGTGACATTGTTCATGTGGTTGGATCTCAAAGAAGGCATGTTGAAAATGTGGGTCAAAAATATGTAAAAATGCCCAAGTTATGGCACTAAGTTAAAAACCCCATTGAAATACATTGACCTGCATACCTGTGTCTTCAGTTCACAGTCCAGCTTTGATGAGTGAAGAAGTGTCTGCGATCCAGAGAAGATTACAGCGTTGGACCCCCAATGGGTAAGCAAGGGCTTGGTGGGTGGGGGTGGATGCTCAGTGGGAGTGTAGGGTGGAGGTAAGGAACACCCACAAAAGACATCGATGGAGCATCTTTTTTTACGGGTGAAAAAAATAAATAAAAGGACCGATGATCCCCAATACCAAAACCGTGGGACTGGGCACCCCCAGTGTCAGAGTTATGTGGGGGAAGACATGCATGGGCCATTTTTTTCCTTACAGGTAAATAAAAAAAGACAGATGATCCACGATCATGACACTGAAGTATTGGGCACCCCTAGTGTCAGAAAAAACACAGACAATCCCCAATCATGACACTGGGGTTTGGGCACCCCAGTGTCATTTCTGTGTTTCTGGGGGGGGCGGGCTGGTGGGTGTTGAGAGGGAGGGTCAGGCGGGGGGATTTTCTAGAATATAAAAAAAGGTATACATAAATAATTGTCAGCGGTCACGGCAGAACACGGGTCTCCCGCCATGACCAATATGGCCACTGCATGCTACGGCACATGTGCGACTACAAGCACATGCACAGCACAGTGCATTGGTCATCTTGGACATGACAGAGTGTGCCATGTTCTGCTGAGACTGCTGGCACTGTGAAATAGTGCAGTGCTGTGGGTCGATAGGGACAAAATGGGTGGACTGCTTCACAGACACAGAGGTGCCTGTAATGCAATCCATGTTGTTCATTTGGAAGGAATGTGGAGTCCTTTTCCTCAGTGATCATAGAAAGACTGCAGGGCTACACCCACTGCAGCCCTAAAAAGAACATTGCTTTATTTTTTCAGCATGTCATTATTCTTATTACTCATTTATGATTTTTTGAATACTAATCAAACTGTGCACTGAATTCTTTGTGATCTTGTTATTGCTAACAATAGATTATACACTCACTTTACTAGGCTTCTGCATAAATGCATAGTTTGCACTGCATCATCCCCTTTGCCTCTTTTTCCCCCACTACCCCCTGCCCACAAAACTGGGGTTGCCAAAGGCAACCTCTTTGTTTGGCTGGCTGTATGGGTGAGCAGTTACCCTCACAATCCATCACCAGTGCTAATGTTTGGATAACCAGCCAGGGTGTGCATGAATGCTTGTTGGGCAGCAAATTGCCTCCTTCCATGGGCATCAAACTTCTCACCTCCATGGTATATACTTGGCTCCCAGCCAGTCATAGGGCTGCATTCCATGGTTTGCTTGCAACCCTGATCCCCGAAGTGGCAACACAATGCTCTGCTGAGGTACAGTACCACTGGGCCGACTCTATACTACTGGTTACTAAATGATGGAAACATGTTTATGCCATAAAAACACCTCTCAACAATCCACCATTACAAGAGAGGGACCATTATCTTATCACCCAGAAGCACTCTGTCTCCCATTAAGAAGACATTGCCCCACATTTTAAACTAAGAATATAAACCAGAAATTCATATTAATCTTTTCTGATCAATGAACAGCAAATGGCATGAACATGAAAGCACACATTTCCAATGCTCTCATATTGTGTCTCTATGTATTGGTGGTGTCCCACGTTTTGTTTTCTCAAGGGCAAGACGCAACACTCAAGAGTCCCATTTATATCAATATTTATAATTGATTCACTGATTTATTTTTATTACAAATTAGTAACCATGAAAGGCACACTAAGCCTCACTTGTTTCCAGGTGTGACACTGGGGGGAGAGGGGTAAAAGGAGACAAATACATACAACGGTAATGTGCAGTCTGTGTAAACAAAACAGTATACAAGCAGGCATGAGTTGCTGGAACTTAACGAACTATAGGGAACAGAAAAATTACAGTGAGATCCAGAATTGGGCAATAATTAAGAAACCATGGCAAGATATACAGTGAATAATGTACCGACAAGGAATGCAGGTGAGCACTGGGAGTATATACCCAGCAACTGTGAAGGTGCAATGCAGAGAAGGTGAGGAGGGATTCTTTGGGATAATACCCAAGTCATGACAGGTTAGCAGGCACCAGGTGTAATGTAGGCTAGAGAGCACAGAGGCTATAGATTAGCCAGGGCAGGTGTGAGGGTGTGAAAAGGAGTTTGAGATAATGCTTGAAATGATGATAGAAGGGAAACAGATGACGTGAGAGGAAGAGATTATTCCAGGTGGAGGGAAGATGAGAGGAGAAAGCAGATTTGGATAAGGAATGGAGAAAATGCTGGAGTTTCTGGAGTGAAGTGTGTAGGGGCAAAGGAAATGGGAGCGAGGAGAGAGAAGAGGTAAGGAGGATGAGACAAGAACCAGTATTTAGAAGTGAAGGATGCACAGAAAATGAGGTGTTTGAAAGCAAAGGATGGAATCACGTGGTTAGTGTATAGAGATCAATGACACATTCAAGAGGCAGCATTACTAGTAAAGTGGCAGGAGACATTGCATAGCATGTACAGTCTGACACAAGAGGAGGAAAGGGTGGTGCCACAGATCATCCCATCATTTATAGCATATTCAAAATGTAATTTTTTTAACAATTAAAAAACTCCCACCTGTTGAAAAAGGGGAACAATTCACATTATCAAAAACTTTACATGGGAACATCCTCTGATTTCAAAAGTTGTCCCTTGCAAGGTGCATGCTGATTGGTTTAATTAGTGCAGATGATTTTGATGTTGCAGCATTTACAGGTTTTATTTCATTCAGAAACATTGGTACTAACCCCACATGGTTGCAGAAGCTTAGTAAGCCATGCATTTTGCAGTTAACATTTTAAAAGGTCTATGATGAGACTGATTACAATGTCTTCAGTCACCAGATTTATGGGGTTACTGTGATATTACTGTAGCAGCTGTGGGACAATGAACAGAACAGCCAGTGAAGCAAAATGCTCCTGTTGCATATGGACTTTGTTTGCTTCACACTAAAAACTGAAATGGTTCAACTCTTCATTAGCCAAATTTAGGTAACATGTTTCCAATGATTGTTACCTATACATAGGCAATTAAAGAAAACTGTCTTATCAACACATTTTCTTAGCATCATATATTGTTTATTTGAAAATTGGTAACTGGAAATGCATGCTGAGATGAGACTCGTTTCCAGGTGCCACCCAGAGGATATAATATCATATTTATATCACATTTATATAATCATTGCTTGCTGTGATCATCTACCTTACAACTTTTTTCTTTGTACAGCAGCTATGAGTCCAAGATCATATTGAAGGCAACAACGAATACTGATGAAAATCATACAATTCAAGACATAAAAAGCCATCTGGGCACTTCATACTCAGAAAATTACCCTCCAACATCTGTGAAAGCTGTGCCTCCCATAAACGTCAACAAAATAGGTAATGCCCTGTTTTATATTTTTTAGAGACTTCATACTTATTAACTAGAAAAGGGTGTGTTTATTCTTTAATGAAACAACCACAAGTGTTGTTCTGACTACTTTTAGCACTTATCTTTTAAAAACCTACTCATTGGGGGTCACATGATGGCAGCTTAGAGAAAGGCAGCAAGCTTGAGTTGCTCTGTCTCCTCCTGGTCAGAAACACTACTTTTCTACTTCATTATGCACCTGATTCAATCAGAAACTAATAATAACTTTTTTGGCAACGTCAAGACAACTACTAGTGGCGTTGAAATGGAAGTATATATGCGCAAAGCGCCACCCAAGCATACTCCGCCACAGTCACAGTAGAAAGAACAGGCCCCGAAGAAGCCTAGGCAGGCCACCGCTAAATCTACCTCGGGATCTGTAGCGCTGATGGAGGACAGATTCCTGAAGATTATGATGCCTCTGCAAAGTTCAGTATCTGACATCTCGACTGAACTACACAATACAAAAACCTCCATTGACTCTCTTAATCTCAGAGTCGGGGACTCAGAGGCCCGAGTTACCTCCTTGGAAAAGAAAGTGGATTGGAGTGAACTCGAGTGAGTTAATACCGCAAAACGTATCAAGAAACTTGAAGAGAAGCTGAAATGGGAGTCAAAATCTTTGATGTACCTGGGCATTAAAGTAGCCAGAGAAGTATCTATCATGGTAAATGAGAACCTTACAAACCTTATGTCTACACTGAAAACAGATCTGGACATGTGGGGATCCCTCCCCATTTCATTATGGGGAAGGATTAGCACAATTAAAATGAATGTGCTTCCTAGAATTCTATACCCTATGGGCATGTTGGGTTTTTTCCTTCCCAAGTCCTGGCTTATTAAGTTACAAACATTGTTGAATTCCTACTTGTGGAAGGGGAAGGGAGTCAGAAGAGTGTACTCCAAGCTTACAGCACCCAGGCTCCAAGGAGGTCTTGTCCATCCATCCTTTTTTACCTATTATAGTGCACATCATATCAGCAAATTACTTTATTGGTCTCGTACACTAGAAACGCAAGATACAGACATATATCTGCCCCTCTGGTTAGATATTGAGAGATCTCTGGCCTTTACAAATCACTGCACTTTAATATCTCTAGTTTATTCTTCACTGAAATCACTCCCTAAGCCCCTAAAATATACTCCAGTTGGATGGTCCATCAGGGCACTACATCAGGCATAAAGGCATCTGGCTCTAGATTGGCACAAGTCCCTCAAACAGCCACTAGTGGACAATCCTCAAATTAAAATTGGAAATAGACCTATTTCTTCTTCACATTAGGTGCTTTTAAAGCATATTAAAGTTCAGGATATAGCCCCTAAGGGGGACATGCTCTCCTTTCCTCAGTTTCAGCAGTGCTTACATACACATAGGGGACTTTCTTTCAAATATTGGCAATTAAGGCACACACTGGTCTCTTTTTGGGGGGATAGGGAGGATATATTCCTCCTAAAATGGAACCCTCCACTCTCTTTCAAATAGCAGAGCAACCACATTCTGTCTCCAGGATTTATAAAACATTATAAACCCTAGATCCTCAATTACCACAAGGTATATGCTACTACTGGACCCAAAATCTGTCTATCACAAGGATGCTAGGACTTGGAAGCAGATTTGGAGTAATCTTTACAGATTTATTAAACAAGACAGACTTTGTTTAGTACAATATAACGTAATGTACAACCTATATTTCACCCCAGAGCACCTCTATAAAATGGGTAGGATGTCCTCCCCTCAATGCCAATGCTGTTTAGCAACAGACGGAGACTTGTATCATATGTTATGGACATGTCCAGAAGTCCACGGTTATTGGCAAACAATTAGAAACTCCTTTGATCCAATGCTGGGGCTTGACCTATTGTTTACGCCAGAAATCTGTCTGCTCAACTTCCACCCCTCTGACACTCCTATAATAAGAATGGCACATATAGCTGTGATATCTGCTGTAGCCAAATTAACCATCATGAGGCACTGTGAGAAGGAATCCTTACCATCTGTGCTAGAATGGCGTAGAGAAATGTTATTGTCTCTTCAATTGGAATGACATATTGCATCAATGGCTAATTGCCTTAATGGATATCAAACTAAATGGGGCCCCTTAGATGCTTTGCTTGCAGTCTGGAAACCCTGAAGAACAAACCCACTTAATTAACTTAAGTGTTTTCATGGACAGCAGATATCATGGTTGGCACCAAGCAGTTGGGGGGGTAGGGGGGGATAGTGAGTTAGTTTAAATATATGCTGTTTATTTTGCCTGTATTCTAAGTAGGTTCTATACTGACTGTTATTGGCAGTCTCAATATATTGGTTGTAACTTGTCATTTTTATCTTGACTGCTTTTGCGGTGATCACTGTTGTATACTTTATAATAAATAAAGCATATTAAATTTTAAAAAAAACTGCTCATTGGTTGTTCTAATCAGAATGTTGTCCCTCTGCTTCTCTCTGCTTTTCTCTCTTTCCATTTACTGTCCAAAGTGTCACAAGTGCTCCCCATCCTCAGTCCCACTTGGCCGAAAACGTTCAGATCAGTTATTCTGTAGGTAAAGTTTCTCTGATTCAAATCAGAAAAAGTCTGAATACCATCAAATAGCATTACTTTCCCAAAGCATGTATATCTTAAAATAAATGATACAATGGCAAGAAAATTTCCTGGACTCTGATTGGTCAGTGTGTGCCTGAGACAGTGAGATTAATTGAGTATAACCTCACTGTATGAAGTCCAGCACACACATGACCACATGGCAGCCTCAAAATCATACCTCCCTTCCACAGATTTGGGATGCTCCGAGCTGCCGCTGTAACTGACTTCACTCCTGACTCCCCACATGCTGATGATGTAACAGTTCCGTTGTCCTCTTTCTACTCTGCTCACCTCATTGCTTGCTATGTTAAACACAAACAAAATACCTCTCACAGTAAAACATTCAACAAAGCAAAACGGTGTCTAGTAACTACTGCAACTCCTGGAAGTATGAACAATGTAACCCATGCATACAAACAAGTCACGCTCATTCACCCACGCACACCTGTGCTCCCAAAGTAAGCAAAAACACCTCTGGAAAAAAGGAAATCCTCAGAAATGAAAAAAAAGCTAAACCTGTAATTGGCTTTGTTCTCCACAACAGTGCCGTTGCAACTCCCCTGTCCATTATCAATCAGCTTGTCAGCCATGCTCCACAGCTCACACAACAGCGCCTTGCCTGCTCCATTCTCTGCCTCTGCATTTTAAACATACAACTCAAAAAGCAACCATGAAAAAAAAAGAAAAACATGGCCAGCATCTATATGCCATATAGTGTAACACAGGGACACAGTCAGACCTGTGTGTGATAACAGAAAAAAGCTGCAGCAAGGGAAACACAATGCAGAAGATACTGCCAGCACCATCTGGTAGCCAAAACAGAAACTGTGTTTTTTTTTCTGAAAACGTATACCTCCACACATGAAGGGAAAAAAAAAAGCAATAAAACTTGTTTTTCTGTTTTCTTGTTTTATTAAAAAAATGAGCCATTATATAATAGTAAAAATGCATTCCAGGGTGTGGGTCATGCTGGGATAACCTTACTTCTGGGGTGCTGGACGCACTTGTGCTCAACCATCACAAGCGTGAGGTCATCCCAGCCTGACCCACACCTTGTCGTGCATTATTGCTTAAATATTCAATCTGAGCAAGTGCTAAATAAACCAGGCAACAAAAGCAGGACCAACTACCTTCCTATTCCTCCAGCGAGGCTAGCACCAAGAGAAATGTGAAGTATTCTTATGGCTCTGTTTCATGTGTATATCTACAGAAGATGATAGCTTTGACAGACATGAAACAGGCAGGTACACAGAGATCAACAGTTCAAATATATTTTATAATACAGTCCCATCACTGGCTCAAAAGCATTGGATCAGAAATCAAATATTGCTTATATGGAACAAATTCAGTTGTTCAAAATTAGCAGTTTAAACAGTAAGAGTATTGTTTTTCGGACCTAGTTGTTAAATATCGATAGCAGCATCACATGATAGGCTTGCAATATATTTTTTCAACATAAGATGTCAATTCACCATACAGTTCAAGCACAGTGCAGTCTGAAATTTGAGATTGGCAGTAAGTGAAAAATATGCTGATTTAAAATGCAGCAAACATTGCTAAACAGCTGATCAGTAGCACTGGGAAATGTCCTCTTCATAGTAATATATGCAACACATTCCTCAGGGGCACTTTAAAAAGTAAAAGGTGTAGCCAGCCTGGTGGCATGGAAGGCTAAGGGGCTGGAGCCTCACCTGCTGCCACACCGATGAACAGAAATGGACTCAGGTCACTAGTGGTTGGGTGAGGAGGGAGACAGACTGCTCTTCTCTCCTGGGGAGGGGTGGCAAGCCATCTTGGTCTTTGATTGCCACCAGGTGGAGGTGCAGTGGTGGTGGTGCAGGTTGTGATTGACTTGGGAGAGGCCATGATTCCATAGTGCATGCATGCCTCCAGATGCATGTGATTATGCTGCCACGGCAAGGGTACTGAGGAAGAAAATGGAAATGAGGACCTGTGGGCTGAAACCCTGCTCACTTCCCCCAACCAGCACCACCACTCAAACCTCTCTGAGTCCCCTGGATAGGTGACTCTGGAGGAGTAGCATGGTCCTCCCCCCTCTGGCCCTGCCATGGGGGGGATGCAAGCCATGGGGGAATCAGCTCCAGACAGGTGTAGGGGAGGTGGGTGCCAGCAGGGGGAGGTGGGGACAGGACTGATGTGCCACCCATCAGGGTAAAAAGCTGTATAAAAAAATACAAGGTGCTGAGCAAAATTACAAAATAGGGTGCAAGTGTAAAATGTATATGAGTTTGTATATGAAAATAGTAAAGAAAAGTCTCAAATTCAAGTATCACGGGAAAAGCAGTTTTAAGTTGTTGTTCAGTAACACCAGGAATGTTTCCTCCTCATCATTATAGAATAAAAGACGTTCTTCAACGGTGCTTTAGAAAGTGCAGGGTGTTTAGCAAGATTGTAGGTTAAAGTCCTAGTGCAAAATGTCCACAAGCTTCCATTTGGAAATAGTAAAGTTCAAACCAGATGCCACTTGCAGATGCTGTCACAATAGTAAATTTCAGAGAACTGTATGTTATGTTGATTCAGTATTGTAAAAATCTAGAAAACAAGACAGCCCAGATAGTTTGAAGGAACCATTAAAATGTTGATCCACAGGTCACAGACCAAAAAGGAAGCCAGCCCAGTGGCATAGAGGGCACAGGTGCGGAGGAGCAGTTCACTTCTCTCATGATGGTGATGCTTTTTGGAATGAGCTCAGGCTGCCAATGGTTGGCCGGGGGTGAGGGCTGGGAGAGGACTGAGACAGCTCTCCTCTCCCGGATTGGGGAGGTTAGCCTTCCCAGCCATTGACTGCCACCAGATGGATGCTCGTGGTAGTGTCGGGCAAATGGGAGTCTGGCACTAGGTCAGGTGGATGGAGTGGGGTCCTTACCAGTTCCAACGCTCATGCGTGCCTCCATGCACATGTATGACTGTGGCTGTCGGGAACCTGGGGAGTAGAGAGGAGAAAACCAGAAAAAAGACTATGTCCCCCCATTGCCATATGTGACAGCCCCCAGGGTAGCCCCCCGTAGGGGCTAGATGACAGAAAAAGGTGGAGACAGGTGGGCAAACAGCTACATGAAAAAAAAATCAAAAAGGAAACTGTAAAAGCTGTATTGAGAATTCCTCAAGTAAAACAATTCAGTCAAAGCTGTCTCGATAATCAAATTTAAACATACGCACATCAGTCTTACCATTAATTTCTGGGTATTTCATTCACATACCCTTGTGAAGTTACTATCTGGTTCACAGACTTGCTTGGTAGAAAACAGAAAATAGCACAACTTTAGGTCAGGTTCCAAAACCTTTCTGTACCCCAATGTGGTTATATCCATGTAGGGTTAGTCTTTGGTGCATTGACTTGTGCAAAATGTACATAAGACCTAGCAAGCCACCAGGTCAAACTATAGACATTTTCAAACTTTTCTATGCCCCACTTTTCCTGATGCAATCCAGGGAACCATGAGGAATTTAAATGTGTGTAGAACAAACAAAACATGTACAGTGGCATCCCCCAGGATGGAACCCAATTCTGCAGCATTTTGAAGCACTGTGCAGAATGTTGCAACGGACCTGCTGAGTAAAATATAATTTCAATGGCAATTAGTCCCTTTTGTCGTTCAGGAAAATGTGACACTGCCAGGATGAAGTAAATACCGCAGTTTCCTGCATGCCAAAAGGGACTAATTGCCATTGAAATTGCATTGCTTTATCCAGTAGGTCTGCTGCAGCTTACTGCAGAGTGCTTTAAAAGTGGGTTTCATCCTGGGGACACCACTGTAGCTCAGTAATTGCAAAGATATAGCAAGCTAAACATGGAGGATTCACCTTCCTATGTTGGGATGCACCCGACTGATATGCTGCCACAATAAGCAAGTTAGGGCATGTAGAGCAGGCAACCCATGTGTAGAGCAAGAAAACAAAAGTAAGAAACAGATAGCTACAGCTTGTAGTTCATTGTAAATGCAACTAAGTTCAGAACATCTGGGCTGTCTCAGTCATGCACTACTGTGTTTTCAGAGGTCCCTGGTAGATTGCAGTGCTTTTAATTGACCTGACCAGCTTAAATTGGTCTGATGAAGGGTCATGCCTGAAATGTCACCACACCACCTTTCATGCTTGCCGCATGGTTCCAGGTTGGCATGCACATGAAAAGCTGCTCATGGCTTCTATTTTTGATTGCTGGCCCCTTTACTGGCTTTCTACTTTATTCAGAACTTGAGGCATTCATATTTGATTTTTTTTTTAAATTAGTAAACAGTACTTTATTGAAGTTTTTCAATTATGGCATATAATACAAAATGTTACAGAATTTACAGCACTAATTGTGTATACTACACAGGACATATACCACCAATTATACAGCCATACTTTGAAAATGTGCAGAATTAATTACTTTTATTGAACTTATAATCCATTCTACTTATGGTAAGAATAAGATTATGAACAAAGACTTCTGTAAACATCACATGCAGCTATGTTTAGCAATGTATGGCATTTTTCCCCTCTTTTTTGGTACCTATAGTATCTATTATTAACTCTTGCTATCATTTTCTTGATCTTTAATGCAAACAAGATATCACTGTACGACTATTTATAGGAAGGCACTTCCAAATCCCTCCAGCGTCTCAGAATAACTCTTTTTGCAGTCAGCGATATGAGTGCCATGTGATAGAGTTGTGCCACTAACAATTGTTTACCATGGTCACCCAGAATGCAAATCTCAGGGATAAATGTCTCATCTAGACTCAGAAAAAGGTCAAGCCTACTTTTGATCTCCTCCCAAGAATGTTTTACCTTTACACTTTCCCATAATATGTGGAAGAGACTACCTTCAAGTTCTCCATATCTACTACAAGTTTTGCTGTTGAGACACCCCATTTTAAATAACTTAACTGGAGTTAAGTATAGATTCCAAAGAATTGAATATTGCATTGGTCTTAGGCTTTCCATCGTAATGCATTTATACAGATTCCCCCATAGACCCCCCAACTGTCTGATGACATCCTTCCAGTAGCTCCCAATTTCTGCCTCATCTGAGAGGCCTGCATCATTTATTTATTTTTATTTATTTATTTAGCTTTTGTTAACCGGGTAAGTGCACTAGCCATAAAATGACTATTTTCAGGCATGACCCGGGAGAGTACAGACATGCAGAAACTTAACAGGATAACAAATTATAAGTGCTTTACATACAATGAGTTAAAAAGGATACAATATATCAGAGACATACAGAGTAGACCATTCATAAGTTCATAGGTGCCTATCTATGCAATGAATAGAGAGGACCTTGGACAATAAATTATCAGGTGACATATCATATGAACAGAACAAGGTACACAAAAACAAAAACAGGTAATACAAAAGGAAGAAATAGCCATTGAGAGCAAGGGGTGTCATTAGGGAAAAGGTTGGTAAGTGAGGAAGAGGGGAGCAAGCCATGAAATTAGATTATACGAGTGTATGTAAGTGTAAGGGAGATGCCTGCAGTGCAAGATTGTATATGGGCAGGGAAAGGGAGCCGGGACAGGCTGAGGCAGTAAGAGGGTTATACAGAGGTGAGGAAATACTATTGTATGGCCAGAGACATCAGTCATTACTAACATTTAGTTTGTAATCAGAGAACTCACTGAATTTTGAGATTGTGCCCAGTACTGCAGGTAGGAATGCCCCCATATTTATCACATGCAGCAGAATATCATCTGCATACACTGAGAATGTATATTGTTCCTGACTCACTGAGATTCCCTTAATGATAGAATCATCACATAATTTACAAGCCAGGGGTTCCAGAATTAGGTTGAACAATAATGGAGAGAGGGACAGCCATGCTTGGCTCCTCTGCTTAAAAGGAAGGAATCTGAGAACACACCATCACAAAGTATGCATGCCTTCAGGTTAGTGTATACAACCTTGACCCAGTTTATGAAGGTTTGGAGCATTTTGTACTTGTTTAACACCCTAAACAAAAATGGCCAGGATAACCTGTCAAAACCTTTTTCTGCATCTAGGGACACCAGGATTGCTGGGGTTCCTGTGTCCCCAGATGCAGAAATAATATTTCCAGCTTCCTCAAGTGGTTGAACAAAACTGTGCCCCAATTTGCTCAGGTCCAGTCAAGGCCCCCTTGACCTTCCCCCACCATTCTGCTTAAACCATGGCTAAGATTTTTATCTCTAGTGTGATTAGGGATATGGGTCTGTAGCTGCCTACTTGCTGTGAATCTTTGTTTGGTTTTCGCAGCAGTGTAATCATTGCTTCTGTGAGCGTGTATTCCCACAGCCCATGCTCAAACATGTCCTGATATGTAGAAGCTAGAAGTATGCTCACTGTATCAACCTTAGTAATATATGACAAGTTTTCAAAAGGGAGGTCAAATACTTCAACAAAAATGTTTTTAATCAAGTCTCTCACAATCCCAAATACTGAATCCAAATGACTAAGAAGGCAGACAATCCTTAAACTCTTGTATCTGATCTGGTTTTCAAGATTTTCAATCTCCCTACAGGTATTAACATTTTCTCACTTTATTTTCAATAGCAATTATTTTCTCGGGAGATTTTGCAGTTTGTTTAGTACTGGTCTCAGCTCTTTCTTCTGTACTCTTTATTTCTTTTTGTAAAAAAATCAGTTTTTTTTTATTTTATTAGCTTTTGTTGACCGGGTAAGTGCCCTAGACAAATCCTGCCTATTTTCAGGCACGACCCGGGGGAGGGGGATACAGATGAATGCCAACTGACCTTGAACCACATTAAGCTGTTGGTGGTATTTTTAGTGAATGAGGGTAATTTAGCCAGGACACCGGGGAAATTCCCCTGCTCTGTGCTGCTGTTTCAGTGGCCAGAGGGGGAGTATGGGCGTTGTGGTGTGGCGACTGAGTGCAACATGGCTCAGTCTGAGCAAGACGTGGGAGAGAGAGCGCTCGTAAGCGCGGAGTTGGTGGCTGACGAACGGGCTGTTTGGCCCAAGCAGAGTGTTCCTGAGGGCAGGATGGAGCCTGTTTCGGCACGGAGAATGGATGAGGCGAGGAATTATTTGGAGGAGCGGGGTTCCTTTAAGGCTGGAAAAGCGGAGGACCCCTTATCATTGGAGAGCAGTGCAGAGGTGGCGGTGCCTTTAAAACCGGCAGGAGAAGCCGCAACACGGAAGTGAGGTGGGAGAGGTCGGTGGAGTGGTGCCTACACTAGCGGTCTTGGCGAAGAAAAACCTGGTGAAAGCAGAAGGCAAATGGAAACGGAGGTCGGAGGAAGGAGAAGAGAGTCGGAGGAGCGAATGAGGAATACGGGCGGAGAGAACTGAACTGGGGGCAGGAGCGAGAGGTAAAGGATCCGTTTTACACCCTCGCGACCTGTAAGGCACGACCTTAAACAACAACTTTCCTAAATTCAGATTTTGAAAGATGCAGGATTTGTGTTCAATCCTAAGGTGGTGGCTGCTTCAAAAAGATACTGTGACCTATCAAATTAAGCATGGGCAGCAAGAAGGAGTGTCTGATTTTTTTTCTTCTGACAGTGCAGCCTTTAAGGCTTTTCAAAGGAATGACTTGGTGTTGGACAGAAAGGAGCTGCTGGTAGTTTGGGGGTTGTGGGGAGCATGATAGCTCTTGGTCACCCTAAGCTGCTTTATCGGCTGCTGGCTGGAAGCAGCAGGATCATGGGGTATGGACGCCTGATTCTTCATGGATAATGCTTGGGGACTGCAGTCTGCTTCACCAGAATGGCAGCCAGGGGTGGGAGGGGGACAGAGTTTCTACTCTGACGCTGCTAATTTTCATGAAAGTACAGAGAGAACTGTGCTCTGTAGTAGGGAGGGAGAATAATTATGTACTGCCAGGTAAGGAAGAGAGTGTTAATGTGAATAACATTGAACAGTTGAAAATTAGTGGGGAAAAGCCAGAAAAACCTCTTTTATCCAGTCTATTTTCACAGTGCAAAAGGGAAGCAGCACCTAGGAGGAATGCTGTAAGGATCCGGTATAAAGGTGGTTTAAAGGATAGACCAAACAGATATTATGTTGGCAGAACATTAATTAAAGAGTCTTTGAAGTTTTCCTAGAGACGATTTGCATTTATCAACATTTCGGGTGAGGACAATTATGACATTAGTTTCCACACACCTGCTTTGCTTGACCTTTTTTGGGAAAGGTATAACCAGGTGAAGTTTTCCCCTTTATGGACACCCTTTTTCGTGATTTCTTTGTCTAAACCTTTGATAAAATTTGTGACAGTGATGTTCAGGAATGAGGGTGTTCAGGTGGAGGATATTAAATTTTGGTTGGCACAAAAATGTGAACCCGATCCCATTTTGGATTCAGAATTATTTTGGACAGGGGGGTGGAAATTTAAGGTGAAACTTAAACAAACAGCAACAGGGGTGGAACATATTCCCAATTCATTTATGTTAGGAAGAGACAGGGGGGTCTGCTTTTATAGCGGGCAGCCCAGGGCCTGCTATAAATGCGGATCTAAATCTCATTTATCTAATGTTTGTGACCAACCAAAGTGTGATAATTGTGGAGAAGTGGGTCATGTTACTGTCTTCTGTATGAACTCTTTAAAATGCGATTTGTGTGAAGAGATGAATCATGCCTTTAAAGACTGTCCCTGGGCGGCCAGAATAAGCAAGCATGTGGAGGTCAGACCTTTGATTCAACAAGCACAAGAGGCTGGAGTGTCTCGGCAGGAGGTATCCATTGGGGTGGAAGAGGTGTTAACTCACCAGTATAGGGGTACACAGCAAGAGAAAGTTCAGACAGTGGGCAAAACGGTTCTGAAGAAGGAAGCTGGAGAAGGAGGGCTGAAGCTTCTCCAGCCGGTTTGTTATTCTGATGATTTAGAGGAAAAGAGTGGAATGGGTCAGCAAACTTAACCCCCATTAGCCCCTTCCATTATTACGTAAGGTCTAGTAGGACAGTGAAGAATATGGTACCGTGGAGGTAGAAGGTATTGAATCGAAAAATCCGTTGAAGAACTGTCCTGGGGAGATTCAGAGATGGATATGGGGATACTGATTCCCAAATATCGGTTCAAGAGGAGAGAGAGGCAAAGGGATGATTATAAGGGAAAAAAAGAAAAGGAGGAAGAAATGAGAATAGTACAGGTAGGCCAGTCTGACTCGTACACTATAATGGATATTACATGGGCTTCCTTTAATACCCATAGTTTGTTAAAACATCTGAAAAGGCATGCAGTATTTCAGGTACTAGCTGATTTGCATATATCTATTTGTTTTTTACAGGAGACGTGGATGTTTTCTAGATATCAAGTCGATGTTTTCACTAAGGATTGGCCGTGGGGACCCTCGTATTGGTCCTTTGGTGAAGAAAGAGCGGATGGGATAGGAATTCTTTTAACTCCTTTAATTTTAGGTTACTTAAGTTAATAGAAGTTTGTCCTGGGAGATTAATTCTAGATGGTTTTGGTTGAAAAAAGATCAGGTTAATTAATATTTATAGCCCTCAATCAAAAGCTGGAAGGGTGGCGGTTTCTCCGGACATCGACCATTTCTAGTAACAACTATTCCAATTCTTTGGGAGGGATTTTAATTGTAATATAAAGGGAACAGGGTAAAGGTAGTTTGGAGAATGGGAAGAAAATCTATTGTGATTCGGTATGTCTTCAGAAGATTGTTAGAACGGCAGACTTGGTAAATTGTATAGATAGTCAGGGGGAGGGCTGTTTAGGCACTTTCTTTACAAAAGGGAAGAGTTTTATGATCGATTATTTGTTTATATCCAAGAGAATCCAATTCCATAGTCCACAGGTTATTCCCATGGAATTCTCTGACCATGCTCTGATACTTATTAAGGTGGGGACACAGCAAGGGTTTCTTAGGCATAAATCTATATGGAAATTGAATATGTCAATCCTTCAAGAGAGGGTAGTTTCAAATTCCATCCATGGTATTTTGAATGCCAGGTTGTCAGTGGCTTTTTTGTATCAAGATCTTGGGGTTTGGTGGCAGGAAACTAAAGAAGATTGTATTGGATGGTTTAAACATTATGGGGTTAGGAAAAGGAACGAAAATTTTTTTGATTATCTTAAACTCAGGAAACAGCTTCAATATATTCTATCATGTGCGAATTCTTCTAGAGGTAATTTTTCGGAGCAGATAGCGGAGATTAAAGGTTTAGTGAGGAAAAGACAGTATGATAGAGCAAAATCATTGCAAGCCTTGATTCAGAATCATTTAAAAATCTGTTTTGGAGATCCCTTGAACTATGTAAAACAGTTAAGGAGAAGGAGACAATAGAATTTTAGTCCAGGAAATACTAAGGTTTCTTCTATCATTGCACTAGGAACAATTATTAAAGAACATTTTAGGGTCTGGAACCAAAGGTTGCTCCATCGTCTCTCCTGATTAATCAGTTTTTAGGACCTAGTTTAAAAGATAATAGGGATAATGATGGTCTGAAGAAATTAGGGAACCCATTTCAAAATTTGAAATTTTGGGAGTTATTAAATCTCTAAAACAGAATGTGTCCCTGGTATAGATGGGTTATCCAATGAGTTTTATAAAGTGTTTTCATCTGAATTAGTATAATGTCTCTGGTTAGTATTTAATTTTTCCTCACATCCGGGGTGATGTTACATTCTTTACAGAAGGGCGTCAGACATATATCTTTAAATCTGGAGATAGGGAAGCTTTAGGAACTGGAGGCCTCTAACTCTTTGAATTCAGATTATAAAATTTTGACTACCATAATTAATAACAGACTGAAGGAGGTGGTAGAGAGGTTGTTTTACCGTGCAACATAGTGGGATTCCAAATAGAAGAATCCATTCAATATTAAGTCTAATTAGAGATATAATTGAGCAGGCTGGGAAGGGGCCATTCGGGGTAATTGTATCGGTAGATCTTGAGAAAGCATTTGACAGAGTTGATCATGAGTTTTATTTTCATCTCTTAAGTGGTTTGGTATCCCGGAGTATCATACAGCTCATAAGGGGTTATACAATAATGCTACAGTTTATCCAGTTTTGGAAGGTACTTTAGGAGAAGGTTTTATTATGAAATGTGAGTGCGGCAGGGGTGTCCATTAGCCCGCTCTGTACAACTTTTCTTTAGAACCCTTAATAAGAGCAATTATGCTCCACCCTTATGGTTAGGACTACAGGTGCCAGGATTTCAACTCTGGTCTTATACAATCTTTATGGATGATATTTGTCTATTTTTTTCTAACCATATGGAATTTCTAAATTCCTTAAAGTGTTTAAATTTTATGCGGAAGTATCTAATGCCAGACTGAATATGCATAAATCAAAAGGGCTGTTGTTGGGTAATTATCAAAGAGAATTGTTTTCTGTGAATTTGGTTGAATTTTCTCAAAACCTTTAACAATATTAGGGTAGAATTTAAGAATCAAAATTGCCCAGTGGAGGTTTGGTCAGGTGTTTTAGATACAATTCTACAGAAAGTTTTGATTTGGAAAGGTTTAAATTTTCTAAAATAAAGAGGATTCAGATAATAAAACAATTTATTTTGCCCTCGGCTAGTATGTTGCAGTTATTTTTCCATTACCAGTACAGCTAGAAACAAAATTATATAGCATATGCTTCCAGATGTTATGGGAAGCAGATTGAATCCAATTAAGAGAGGATGCACATACCTGAACAGAAAACAAGGGGGGTTAGGGATGGTTGACCCGGTAGTATTTTGTTTTTC
Source organism: Neoceratodus forsteri (assembly GCA_016271365.2). Classification (NCBI taxonomy): domain Eukaryota; kingdom Metazoa; phylum Chordata; order Ceratodontiformes; family Ceratodontidae; genus Neoceratodus; species Neoceratodus forsteri. The sequence goes on along the minus strand of JADMNL010000023.1, from coordinate 204,306,680 downwards.
GCTATTCTGTGCCTTTTCTTTAAAGAAATGTTTAGGGGGTTCTACAGAAATAGACAGTATAGTATTCCAGAACTGGTTGCAAGCATACCTGAGTATGTGGAAGCCTTCAGCTCCGAAATGGTCTGCAAGATTTAGGACTCCGGATTATTTTAAGCCAGTGGCACAGAAATTGTTTAGATGGAAAATCTCAAAGATATGATTTTAAGATATACAGCAAAGGGGTTGTACAAGGCAATTATGGTACAATATGTTCAGATAGAGCCAAACTTTAAAAAATTTCCAGTGGAACAAAGTAATGTGTTGGAGCAGCTAAATAATAGTAGGCTGCCTCCTTATATGTGGGAAAATTTATGGTTAACTATGTATGGGAGACTAAATGTAAGTGGCAATGCCAAACACAAGGCAATCAAGAAAGAATTTGTCCTTACCCAGACTGTGTTAATGTGGAGGAGACGATGGAGCATTTTTTTTACATTGTTCTTTTCCTCCAAGTTATGGGGGTTCCTAGTACAGGTATGGAATCTCCCATGGTTAGCAAAATGGATTATGATCTCCTTGTGATTGGTATTTTTCTCATTATTTGAGTGGTTTTGAGAAAATACATTAAGAGTCTTTTAGCTAGTTTGCGGTTTTGCTTATGGCAAACTAGGGTGCAATGGGTGTTATACCAAAAGAGACCATCATTTGAAGGTTTTAGAATTTATGTATCCAATGTTTTGCATAGGGTTTATATGGAGGAATGTCAAATATATGATGCAGGGAAAGTCAAACTTTGGTGGAAGGGATTTCTTCACTTTATTAAATACAAGTAAAAATTACAAAACAGAGAGAGAAAAAAAAATAAACAAAAATAATAACAAAATAGTATGCATAAGAAACAAGCATTTACAAGTTTTAGACTATTGTTTTTCTTTTTGTTTAATGTGAAGAGTTGGTTTGTATGAGTTAAAGCTTAGTTTTATGTTGTTTTTTTTCTTAGTGTATTATCAGCAATTCAAGGATGTATTGATGTGAAGTTATGTATTTCTTGAGTTTGATGTATATGTGAATATTTAATAAAAGTTACCCCTACTCTTTTTCGATAAGTGCCATGGGATCTTTAACATCCACCTGAACTACCACCAATCTAGGCAGATGGGACCTCGGTTTAACGTCTCATCTGAAAGACGGCACCTCAGAAGTGCAGCACCCCTCTCATGCTGCACTACAGTGTCAGTACTGGGATATTAACCCAAGTGCCAGATGTGGGAACTGAACCCACAGCCCTCTGATCTCCCGGCCTCAGAGGCGAGTGTGCTACCTACTGAGCCACTGACATTTTTACATTCATTGCATCTTGCTGTCTTTCTAATAAAAGCAAGATTCTGTCTATTACCATGCTTTAGGATTCTAATGAGTATCCTCCAACTGACTGAGCCCGAGTCTGCAAAATGGGAGAAAGTGCCATACCTTCAGTTACCTTCTCAGCACTTTGTTCTTCACCTTCAAAACAATCTTTTTGTGTTTCCAGTATGTTTTCCCAAGTCAATATTTGTAAAACAACATCTGACAAATTCAAACTAGGAAGCTGGTGTTGCGAGTCAATCACAGATACTGTGGCTGACACCTGTCTTGCTGTTTCAGAAGACAGCTACTTTGCTGTTCTGATCTGGGAGAATGTTGTATCAGCAACTGTGCTGACAGGCACTCCACTACCAGGGCTGAGCCCAGGCTGAAGAAAGTTTTCCTCAAAAGGACACATATGTGGGGAGGCAAACTCTTCACTTGAAGAAGAGGATGGTCTAGTTTTCTGTTTTTCTGACATAAGGAAGTGAGGTAAATTAGGCAAAAAATAAACAGAAAATTCAAGCATTTCAGACCCAAAAAGTAAGAGCTCCCTCAGAATGCTGCTTCAGCTAAGTAGTCATATTGCCCTCCGTAAGGCTACTGCATGGATTTCTTCTCTGGTTATAGGGGTAGCAAGTCTGTCATTGTGTTTCTGGGACAGAGATGGTTGATTAACCCCTTTTAAAAAGGCATCTATTTTGTGTTCTAGATTGCCAGGTATCGCTGTGCTATACAGTGATTTGTAAAGTTTTCTGAATTCTCCAGCCTTACCCCTAACATCTGTAATCAGTTTTGTTTTCCTTGAGTCTTTCACCCTCTACTGTCACTCTAGAAGCCTCTTGTGTTTTTGAGGTTTAATACTATCAATCTAATTCTCCTGTTCCCATGTTCCACATGCAGTGCTTCAGATTTGTCTCATCAGTTCTTGATATTTATCTCTCATGGTGGTTCTTTCTAGCCAGAGTGTCTCTGGGCTGTTAGGGCTGCGTTTCTTTTCTGTTTTTCCTGATTTCTGATAGTGTTTCCATCATTTTATGCTCCCTCTTTCTCTTTCTCTTAGAGGACAGGCACAAAAGCCCACCCCCCAAGATGGCACTGAGCCGCAGCCCAAAGTGTGTCTATCCTCCCAACCGACCCTTCATTATTTAAAAAAAAATATTTCATAGTTTCTTTTAAATGTTTTACCTCACTTTGAACTTTTAGCAGATGGTTGTTAATATGTCAGAATCTATGTTGTTCTGTGGCTTGTGCAAAACAGTGTGTTAGACTCACAGGAGTGTGAACAGAGATAACTCCAGCTTCGATTTTGCAACTATAAACTCCATGAATCCATTCCTCTGATAATAGGAAATAGCCCAGCCTTGATCTGGACTGGTGTACTGGAGAGTGGAACTCAAATGCCTTTGCACCCAGATGCAATACTCTCCATATGTCATTTAGGCCAAGATTGTCCTGCATTTCCTTCAGGCTGTGTTGTGCAGGTGTACAACCTTGATGACGGTGACCCATTCTATCTCATTCTGTTACTTGAACAATGTTCCTGTCCCCACATAACAACACTGGGGCATCTGTATATGTACTCAAAGTATCTAGCAGTTTAATAAAGAATGATGGACTGTCGATATTCAGGCCATATGTGTTACTTAGCAACACTCTAGTACTGTTGGGCAGCAACCCCACAACTTTTATGTAACACCATTGACTATACTGGATTTCTTTTTATATGTTAAATTTTAGACTACAGGCACTGAGGATAGCAACCCCTCTTTTTCTGAGATTCCTGTTCTGTGCCAATGACCTGGATTACCCATTGAATTTGATCCAGAAGCAAATGATTTGATACCTTTTAATGGACCAACATAGATGTAACAAGAACAAAGTGCTCTAGCTTTCGGACCAACCAGTCCTTCTTCAGAAGCTCATGGCAGTTGTTTGGAAAATACAATACTTATAACAGCTAGATAATGCAGAGAAAAACAGAAAAATCCCCATTGGTTTAAAAATACTCATTAAAAAAACAGATGATGTCAGACAAGTTTAACAGTACAATACTGCCCTCAGTTCGAATGAACCTTGGTTCAGATGTTCCTGGTGCAAGACACATATAAGGAATCCTACTGCACATAAATTTAATTGACATAAGATAACACTGCAGAAGCAGATAACTCCCAAATCAAGCCATGAGTGCCACAGTCAGTATAAGGATGTGATTACTGAAAGGCAACCCCACCCAGCTTAAGACAGACTGAGATAGTTATAGGGCTCATGAAATTACAATGCATGCATTAAAGACAAGAATTACCAGTAAAGTTGTCTAAAAACATCAGTGCTCACTGTGTGATGTGTAAAACCTAGCTGGACTTGCCACCCAGCTGTATTCTCAAGCTAAATAGAAGGCCCAAGAGATTACAAAACCTCAGGACTATATACATGATAATTAAAATATAAATAGATAATATTAGTGTTAAGCAAAAAACTCTAGTCGAGGAACCTCAAGGAGTTCAGACCATGCAGCCTGATATGTACTGATGTCAATATATACTGAGAATGTAGCAACTTCATGTACCACAAGTGTCTAGGGAATCTGAAAAAGAGATAAAAATGTAATTTATCTCCTCCTGTTCATACAAACAATACAACCTAACCCACCCCACATCACAATAATGTGGGTGAGGGAGATACATAGCTTAAACGAGATGTAGTCTCTCTCTCTCTATCCCCACCCTCCTTTTCTCTCTCTCTCTCTCTCTCCCACAGACAGACCCACACATACATACACACACACACACACACACACACACACACACACCTCAATCCCTCTCCTAGTGAACCTATATTAACTTCAGTCGCTGTAATTGTTCCCCAAAGGAATGCAACTTGTCATGAAATCCTGAGTAAAGTACTATAATATAAGCCTAATGTAAAAAGATATGTGCAGGACCCCAAAGCAAATGAGATCACACATCCCAATATGTACAGAGTTACAAAAATTATATATAACAGTATAAGATAACACTCCTGTATGTACACTAGCAGGCTGGGTAATCTGAATATGGTGCAATGGAATCAATCCCCTCACAGGCAAAGATAAAAAGTAAGAAGAAATTCTTTATGTGTGTGAAATAAAAATAGTAACACATTATAACTCCATATAGCTAAATAGAGACTTACCTCAATGTGACAGCAAGCCCCACATCTGTTATATCACATACTTCACAGCATACCCACACACATGCATACATACATGCATCCACATCTCACATATGCAAGTCCTATAATATGTCAGTTTGAAGAAGAAAAGGTCTGTGAATGTTAGTTTCTGTAGTGTCCCATAAAGCCAATATCCAAGTTCATCCCATCTGCTACCATATTGAGATGTAAGATAAGTTTAATCTCAAAAGCTCGTCTGTTGTGTGTTTTTGAGATTTCCTTTTAAGACCATTACTGACATATCTGAGACTGAGTGGTCAGGCTGGGAGAAGTGATGCCCCACTGGTTTGTCAGTCTTCCTTGCTGTAATAGTATATCTGTGTGAGTTCATCCTAGTGCGGAGCTGTTGGCGTGTCTCTCCTACATAACCTGTTTGTGGACATCTCTTGCACTGAATGAAATAAACAACATATCGTGACTGCATGTATAACTCCCATGCACCTGGAATTGTCTGTTTTGAGATGTAACCACACAGTCTGAGGTAGAAATGAGCCTACAGGTCTTGCAGGGCGTTGATTGCAGGGTCGTGCCATTGTGTGACATGGTATTCTGTTCCGTGAAAGTTTGCTCCTAATAATTAGGCTGGATAAATTTGGCGGTTGTTTAAAAGATAGTAGTGGGAGTTCCTGAAAATACAATTAAGGGTGTCATCCTCACTAAATATTGGGTGGAGATCTTTAATAATTTACGAGACGCTCAAGGTCTGGATGATATGTGACTACTAAGGGTATTCTTTCTGAGCTGTCTTTTCTTTATATTGAAGTAGTTGTTGTCTTGGTACTTGCGTTGCCGTTCTGTTATCCTGTCAATTTCCTGGAAGAGTGTCCCTGCTCCATAAAGGTGTTTTTCAACATAGCCAAATGTGTATCTCTGTCATCCTCATTTGAACAAATACGTTGACAACGAAGGGCTTGACTGTATATGACAGATTTTTTTGTATGGTTAGGGTGATTACTTTTCCTGTGCAGGTATCTCTGTCTGTCTGTTGGCTTCCTGTAAATACATGTATGTAAGGTTCCATCCTTAATGATGACTGTGGTGTCCAGAAAGTTAACCTTGGTGGTAGAGTACTCCAAGGTAAGCTTTATAGTAGGGTGGAGATTATTAAGTTTGTGATGAAAATCTTTGAATTTGAGAAATGTTAAGGTCTTTCTCTTTAATATGTATTTCTTGCAGAAACCTGACTGAGTTCCCTAGTTGTTTTAGGTGTCATAGCATTTGATACAATTTCTGTGTGGACTGACCCCCTTTATATTCCATGAAATGAGTTGGTTTTATGTGATAATGGTGATTCCTTAACATCGCTGACCACAAACTGTGAATCAAAGAGTACCTGACGTCAAAAGGGCAGGCAGTATAACAGCGACTGCCGCAAACAGCGATGGTCACTTATGTTTCCTCCTGGCACAACAACTAAATGATTTTAATGTGAAGGCAAGCCCCCCGCACCCCCCTTTGTGGGGGCAAGTCCCCTGCACCCCTCAGTCTAAAGATTATCAACTCTGGGGGAGTGGACTTAGAGGAATGATGAAAAAAACAAAAAAAATCTCTCCTGTAGCCAGACCCAAGACCTGAGCTTGGGTCCACTAGCTCAAGCGGTGGTGGCTCTAGCCACCATGCCAAATGGCCAGGTTCGCAGTGCTTGACCAAACATATGGCTATATCTTGTTCCAGCAAGTGTAGCTCACTGCTACACTCACTGTAACCTGCTTCGCGGTGTTCTTTTCCACTCACTCTCGAGTGGTATTATTGAGTCACTCAAATTGAGACACTCAATAATACTAGCACACATCATTGCACAGCAATGAGTTTATTTGTGGTACCTATTATACCTGTTTAGATATTGTGACACTATTTCTGCTCAGGTTTGGACTCTTTTCTTTTTTGGGTCTCTTACTCTTCATCTCATAGTACTTTTGCTGTATAATTTGCCCCACCATATGAAGATATCACCCCCGCTTAAATACAAATACAGTACATCCAACACAAAGGGCAACATTAAAATAACACTGAAATCATAAATCTTGAAATGTCATTATTTTTATTATTTTATTCTTTGATAAGCAAGTAAGGCCCACTAGACATAAGTGCCTGTTTTTTAAGGTTGACCTGTTTGGTTATGTGTCTTGCTCAGAGCCACACAGTACACAAGTGGAAGCTGTGGGGATCAAACCCAGGTTTGCTTGATGTACCAAACTCATTCACAGCTCATTACTCTAACTTCTAGGCTATACTGCCAGCCCCTATAACACTAAGTGTACTGAAATCCTACAGTGGTGTGCTTAACATATTCCAGTACTGGTGGCCTAGTGTCAATTCAACCTGTGGAACTGAGGACCTAGGACTTTCTCCTCTCCTTACTCTGTCCGATCTGAAGTACTGAACGCTTGGACATCAAAGAGGAGATCCACTCAGCAGTATCTAAGATATGAAAGGAATTTCCCTTATTTAACAAAACACAGTAACTGTGCTTTAAGAACATGAAGCAGTTGGGTATAATTTTGAACATTCTAAGGCAAAGACAACCAATCTGATGTGGTAAACAGCTAAAGAACAACTAAACCAGAATCGGCATTTTGACTCATAGCTGCCTTATTTTGTGCTTGTCTTCCCATATAACTCCTCTGCAGAGTTCCGATGTTCAATGCCTTGTTCAAATGAGGCTGAAGCCTCTGACTCATTTCTTCAGGGTAACTACCGTAGGATTTCAGTGAAGGAGAAACATATTTCTTTAGTCAGGGGTATGCTTCTAGGAGCTGACATGGTAAAATTTGCTGTGTTAAAGAGCTGCTGATGCCTCAAAGAAAACTTTGAAAAACATGACGTCTAGGTACAATGCAGCTTGCATACCATATATATTCCATAGATTTCTCCTTCCCGTTATTTATTTCCAAGGCAATTTTCATGAATACATGATCGTTATACCTTAGAGTTCATCTTCCTCTTTAGCTTACTCTCTAATTCAAGTCACAATCTTGTGTTGTGACATCACAGTCTGTTGTCATGGAAGTAACTGATGTGACAAGCAGTACATTATAACTTCAAGTAGGGTGAAAGCAACAGGAATAGACGGGCTCTTCAGGATCAAAGATCCTGTTTTAATGCAGATTGCACCAGTAATAAATAATGAGGAGGAGGAATACAGAACTAATGTGAAATACAAGCCAACTGTGTCTAAATATTATATTTTGTTGAAGTTCTGCTGAAGGCGTCAGCTGTCTTTAAGTGCTGCCTTGTGGCGGTTGCAAACAGAGTGTTCTTTGCTCTGGTTAGTTCGGTCCACGACTTTATTTATGGTCCTAGTGCAACCACATTATAGGGGATGGAACTATTAAACAATATGAGAGTGACCATGGGAGGAAAGCTGTATGCCAGGTGTCTGTTTATCAGCAGCACTGATCTACATACAGAAGACAATTGAAATTAGTGCAAGATTAAATGATCTGCTGTGTGGTTAAAGAAATCTGTTTGATCCCGAGTGCAAAATAGTATGTAATAGTTCTGCTGTGCAATGTGAACCTTCTGATACAAAAGGAAGGAGGCTGGAGACTGTGAAATACCCAACTGAATGGTGGGGGTCTGGGGCTACCTAGGCCCCCAGAAAACATTTTGTTTTTACATGTTCTAAGATGCAATCTGGGCATTTTTCTAGCAGAAAAATGATGATGGGTAGCAATTTGCTACCCATCATAATTTTTGGTAAAATGCCCATGTCGATGTGTAACAAATGTGAATCAACTCAAATTTCTCATGCCCATGAAATTGTCCAACAGAAAAACACACACACACACACAGACACAATGTTTTTCCATGCTCTGGCATCAGGCCCATTGGCAAGATTTTTCGGGGAAGGGGGAGTCTTATACTGGGAAGAGGAGACATGGTATGTGCAATGAGCCAAAAGTATGTTTCCATAAAAGTCATCGGTCTGGGGGTCACTAGACCTCCAGAAGATTTGGAATTTCAGATGTTCTATGGTGCATTTTGGAGCTTACACAGAAGATAGAGCACAGTTCTGTTAGGTCTTCCCTACTCCTGAGTCAAGAGAAAAAATATTAATCTCTGGCTGGCCACAGGTGAATAAAGTCTGCAGCTAGGTCCTGCAATTACTAATTGCTCTATCTCATTGGGAGCATGAGCATTTGGTGACTGGGATTTTTTAAGCGCTGAATAATTTCATCAGATTGGAAATTTTCAATTGGATAAAATAATTGGAATTTTGGCCAACAAAAAAGTAAAAAAAAAAAAGAGTGAACTGATTCTCCCTCCCAAAAAGACCCAAACCCAAATTCTCTTATTATCCATAGCATCCCTTCCTTCCCCCACCCCCCCACTGTACCCTAAGCAGCAGGACCAAATCCCAAGCCAGTTTCCAAATTGAGGCCCGCCTTGAAAACGGTAAGCCCCTCAACCTGTTTCTGTAAGGTGGGAGGCTCAGGCGTCATTGTGAAGAACTCAGGACAGCAGGCTGATTGATGAGGAGGGCCATAATGGGTGTTGCCAGTTATGCTGTTCTCACGATCTTCCATCCAAGCTGCCAGTGCTAGTACCTTGCCTGATTCCATAACTACTTTGGCCCCTCATTCCCATTCCATAAGTTTCCTCTCTGAGTAGGAGATAGGTATAAGTCTGCCAGTCTAACTGACCTCCATTAGCTCACTACCAGAACAGCATCTGACTTTCGACATCAAATACCAGGACGGTGCTCTGTTGACCCAGGGCTGGAAACTGATGCTGTAACACTAATCAGGAACTCCCAGTTAGTAACACAATATACTGCCTCTGCCACAGCAGGGTGGCACATATTTCAATTTCAGAACTTGTGTAAGTCCCTTTGTACACATCCATGAATATGTTTAATTCTTGAAATACTGCTTCTTTTTGGGATGTTAGCAAACAAACTTCTAAATGAATACTTTGTATGATATGTTTCTGCGCCTTAATAGTGTCAGAGGATTGCCCTGGGAATACAACCTATTCCATAGACAAAGGAATCTACACATGGAGTCAAACAAAACCGGATTATACTACAGAGAAGTCATGTATCTGGAATGATGATCAGAATGCTATAAGAAAGTGGTAAGCAATTCATATCTGTTTATTCTTCAAAGAGATTGTCATTACTATCCATGGATATCACAGATAAAGCTGCAGCCCTTGTTGATGAATGTTATTATGCATATCCAAGTATTGATTCTCTGATAAAAAAAGAGCAACACATACATAAGCATTAAACCACGATATAGTATGGTTTACTGGAGAATTAATCCATGCCTGGGGTGGTCAAGTGCCTCCAACCACCCAGGCATGGATTAATTCTCCTGTATAACCATGGCGTGGCATGGCTTAATGGACTTGTAACATGGCAAGCACAGAAAAAGGAAGAGTTAGACAGCCTTAAATTATATAACACTAGACACAGGCACTGAAAAAAGTTACAAGGTCAAACACTGTATTGCGATAACGTCAAATACTGTATTGAGATGGTACAGTTTCTGCTGAATGGCAGAATTATGACTAACATGTCATGAGTAGAACCACGTAATACTGTACAAGTCTCACTTTGAACTGGTGGTTTAATAATTGACAGAAATGTTTTTAATGTCTGTATGGGCTCTCTGTTCCGTCGAGCGTTGCCTCCTGGTGGTTCCCAGAGATAGACTGTGGCATTCTGGGGACTGGGAATATTCGGTTGCCGTACCAACCCTGTGGAACTCTTTACTTCGACATCTGCCAGTGGCACCCTCATTGGAAACCTTTAAGGCCCTGTTTTTGAAAACCGTTTTTAAAACCAGTTTAGCTAAACCATTGCAGTGCAGCCACACTACTCAGTAACCATTTTTAATAACAGTTTAGTGTGGCCACACTGCTAGTGTTAAACCTGTTCTCCTTGTAACTATTTTGTGTTAAGTCCAACACACAGAACTGTGCTTGCCTGGACACACTGCAGCTGGAACTGTTTTAGTTAAACCATTGCAGCTTAAAACACTTTTATTCCTGGACAGACCTGTGAGTATTTATTTTTTTTTATTTATTTTTTAGTTGTTTAACCAGGTATAGCACACTAAGCTGAAAGCTTTTTTACAGGAGTGACCTGGTAAAACCATGCTAGCTCCAAAACGTTTTAAAAAAATGGTTTTAAGACTAGGTATCTAGCAGGGTTTAAAAACACTTTTGTTAAAACGTTTTAAGAGGCTTGTAGTCTGTCTGCAAACAGTGCTGGGGGATTTAAACCATTTTAAGGCACTTAAATCGTTTTAAGTTCCCCAGTGTGTCCAGGGCCTAAAAGAGGCATAAAAACACTGATCTTTGAGCAAGTGTGTAATTTGATTTGATAATTACCCCTGCTGATTCATTAACTGATTGAACTACTGACTGTTCATTGTGTTTTGGAATTTTGATTTGTTTTATTAATATACTGTCTGTTGCTGATTGGATAGGTTGAAATTTGTATTGCTCTCTGCTTCATGAGCAACATATGTTATTTTGTAATATGTATATTTTTAATATTGTTAAACGCCCCGAGCCTCTGGGAAGGAGCGCAGTATAAATAAAGTTCCTACCCTATCCTGTCCTATCCTCCTCTCCAGAAACTTTGTTAGACTGCTTATTACATCATGTTGCATGATTCTGGTACAGGGTGACAAAGCATGGTGGAATGAAAATGTCATGCATACCTTTGCGTAATAACAACATTAACCTGTACATTTCAAAACTACGGTGTGTAACATTTTAAAACACATTTCATAAGCAAAACATAGAAATCTCCACATTTATAACTAGAAATCTACAGAGTTAAACATCAGAGGAAGCTGGCACCACTCTCTCTCTCTCTGCAAACATCGGAGCATTCTGGTACCACTTTCTCTCTGCAAGTATGTGACCTCGACTTACGGGAAGGGAAGCGCATTACTATGCGGGGAATACAGGTAGGAAAATCTTGGTGTACTGGTAAATATTTTTCAAGTACACATCTTAAGATTAAAACACTGGATCACTGGCTAAGTGAACCAGGGCATAATGTTGAGGGAACCAGTACTGCTGTTCACCGGGTCCCCAGAGGTCCACAGAGTGGGAGGATGGGAAGTCAGACAGCAGTGAGGGCAACATAATAATTGTAAAATGCTTTGTTCTTGTGGCTGACAAAGCTGTACATGGCTAACACATTGGACCAGTATCTGGCGGATTATCAATCTCATCGGTAGCCATCATTTCAATATCGGCACACAGTGCATTTAGTGTGAATATTACTGTCTGCTCCCTTGGCTGTTTTACTTTTCAGCACGCTACCAATGGCAGTCTTGGGTAGTTCAGTGCACTCCTGATGGCAACCGTGGATTAACTAGGAGAATTAATTCATGGTCAGGTGATATACTGCAATGAATTGCAGGTCAGACTTTGCAAGTGCCACGTTACAAGGTATTTTGTACAGCATACATATTAACTTTGTTTGAAAGGGAATGACAACAGCTAACTGTTTTTTGGGATGCATGGCCTAGCTGGGGAGAATAATGACATCCAGGTTTAGAGCTCTCTGGCAAGCCACCACCTTCTCAAATCTTCCATGCTTTAAAATTCAAGTTTCGACTTCAAAAACTTTTGCCAACTTTCCTCCATGGCACAGCCACTGAAATATGCAAGCACACAAACCCAGATTGCCTTTAAATTGATGATTGAGACTGTCAAGAGGGTCTACTGAGTAGCCGGGCCTCAATACAGCTAGACTGGAATCTGTGTAGCCCCAGACATGTACCCTGGAACCATGGCAAACTTATCGACAGCTAAGTCTGCAATAAACATGCTCCTATATGAACTTAAAAATGAAATGAGAGCAGGCTTCAAGAACTTAAATACTCAATTTAATCACATGCAGCAGACCAGCAATGGCCCTCAGTGAAATGACTGATGTCCACAACAAATTCCTGAAGGAGCTGGAAGCCAAGGGTAGCCAACAGAAGTATAAGTCCAGAGAAATGAATATAGAATTGGTGTTGGCGCATAAACAAACCACTGAATTGTTTGCCATGTTGGGTGACCATGAGAACCTTGAACATTACAGTAATGTTTGGGTCATTGGCCTCCTGGAGGGGGTCAAGGGTTGGGACCCCATCTTGTTCCTTGCCTTGTGGCTCCCACAAATACTGGTTACGGAACAAGGCACCCAGTTGGAAGTATAGCACACCCATCACTCTTCTGTAAAGAAACCTGAGCTCACTGAGAAACCTAGATACTTCCTTATTAACTTTTTGTGTTATCCAGACAGACAAAGGGTTTTGCAGGTGGCTAGAAAAAATTGACAGCTCTTTGTAGAAAATCGGCTGGTTAGTTTTTAGCCAAATGACAGCTGCAGCCTTCAGACCACTAGGCAAGAATTTAATGATGTGAAAAAGTACCTCCAAGGGCACCAGTGGCAATTTGCTTATTTTTATTCCTCCTGCCCTATCCTACAGAGACAAGGTCTGCCACCCAAAGATTGGACACAACCTGAGCTGGCCAAAGCATTGTTGGAAGGGGAATTAGCAGCTGCAGAGGGGAGAGGTGGGCAAATGGGGAATCGGCCCAAAAACACGAAGTGCTATTCGAATCTGCTAACTAACTTCTCTTCAGGACCATTATTATGGATCGGAGGGGGGTGGATAGCATACTCCTCAGTTGTCTGGGCTCCACCAGAGGATGATTGTATGTATTATTTGCTATGTCAGTTAAACTGCTTAGGACTGGGCCTTCTGCATATTATTTTGATTGCTTCAATACTTCATACTTGATCTGCCAAGCATGGCGGTGAAGTGTGGCTGACCCTGTATTCCCCCTGTGCATATATGGTGGTGACGATGGTGGTGATAACACAGCAAGGAGCCACAGTGGTGGGAAAAAGGGGATGGGATTCTGTCCTGCTTCTCTAAGGTCCTAGGCAGCTTGACTAATGCCTAGACTATGCTGGGGAGGCTCCCCCTCCCCCGTTATTGACCCATGCTGGAAGAGGACTGGCTAATTACTCTGGCAACTACTGAATAAACATTTTTTCTTCGGACTGGGAGGGGGGATGTGGTTGTGCATCACTCCACAATCTCTATTTGATTGCTTTTCAAAGAGGGGGCAGCAGCTAGTATGACCTTGATCTCTGTTGGACCGTTTCTTACTTATTTTTCTCTTTAGCACTTTTTCCTTAGGTTGCTAAGTGCCACATCGATCAGTTGTTTACGTATGGTAGTACAGATTCCGAGAGTGAGTGGTGAGTTAGGTGGCAGTGGGAGAGCTTCCCTAATTGAGGCTTGCATCTGCAGCTCCAACTTTCTTTGCTTGTGCCTGCAGGGATGGTGCTTACTGCACTGCACAGCAGCATGAAACAGGTTTCAACTTACTTTCTACTGATCTGTCAGACTGCTCCTCTGTTGAGCATTGTTTGAGGAAGTAGCAACTTACTTAAAATACCCTAAAATGATTGCTGTCAATTATATGGATGCTTTTATACTTGTTTCTGTTTATACCTAGGTTACTAGTATGAGGGGGGGTTTTGGTTCACACCAGCTCCTTTCAAGAAAAGGAACTGGTGGCCAGCCTGGTGGTGCTGAGGGTTGAGGTGCTGGATGCCACGCCTCGTGCCACATCAGTGACCTGAGGTCGGGAGTGACTTCAGGTGCTGGAGGGCCAGCCCGGGGGGAGGAGGATTGAGCATCCCAGGGACTGCTCTCCTCCTCCAGGGAGGGTATAGAGAGAACTATCACAGCTGCACTGGCTCCTGGCTGTGGCTGGAGGTCAATGCATGCCACGGCTTGCAGAAAGCGTGGCACGAGGTGATGCTGCATGTGCCTTGTACGGACGCACGCGTGACAGTATTCTTGCCATCATTTCACGCCAGCGCTGATGGAGGAAAGGTCATGACAAAAACACCTACGTGCACAGTGATGGCAGGATCTGATGGCACAGTGACGGGTGCACCCAAGTTAGCTCCCTTGGTGTCCACTCCCCGGTCTTCTGCGGTGAGTGGGGTAAGTACCCACTACGATGTGGCTGGGGGGAACCAGACATAGGGGTCTCAGAGTTCTGGCTGCAGCTGGGGCAGGGCCAAGGAGACAGTTGGATGGGGGGGAACCATAGGTATAACCCCCCCATCTAAGGAATAGAAAAATATACAACAAAAAAAAAAGAAAGAAAAGGAACTGGGTATGCAAATCCTACTAGATTCCTAGGGAACATATGGAGGAAGGGGCTATCCTTCATATTAAGCCTGTTTCTCCACTTTGGGAAGCTAAACTATTTGTTAAGGGGGTGAAAAAAAAGACAAGAAAGGGAGTGTGGCCAGCAGCCAAGCTGATAGCAACCTCTTAGCAGAACTCCACAAGCTAGAAAGATTTAATTGAAAATAGTGATTTAAAAGTCTACAAAACAACTTTTATCCACCAGAATCAACAAGCTAAGAGTCACATGAGTGTACTTATCTAATTCTTATATCGATCAGCTGATGGAGCGAAGAGAACTATTTCAAGGAGACAAGCTGAGAGGGAGTGGAGAGGGCAGCTGCCCTAAAGAGCAGTAGCAAGTGATGAACAAAGAACTGACTGTCAGGGCCGTAGATGTGGACATGTCCCAGGCCATTAACATGGCATTGCTACAAGCAGTTTAAAACATAGACCACAAGATGGAAGAATTTTCTGCACAAATTAAATTAATGGACACTAAAGTCAGAACCCTAGCTGAAGAAACAATGGACATGGCAACCAATGCAGATACTGTAAAGGCCTTGCTGTCTTGGTGGAATTAACTTGAGAAAATGGCTTGCTTTGTTGACGACTCGAGAATACAGCCCATGCTAATAATACCAACATTTTTGGTATCCCTGAGGAGATGGAGGGAGATTCACCCAGAGAGTTTATTAAGACCTGTCTCACTGATCTGTTGCACCTGGAAGAGGATATGGACATATTAAAAGAATATCATATCACATCACATGGGGGGAAAATCATGCAGCGACACAACAATTTCACCCCCAGACCATGCTGGTAATATTGCGATCACCACTGGAAAGAAACTGTTTTACTAGCTGGAAATAACCCAAGCCCCTAACTTTGTAACGACGTCCGAGTTCAGCTGAAGTCCACCACACGTTACTGATGCTAGTCAGCTTAAAAATCATCTGTGGTAGGAAAACATATCAGTTCTTGGAAGCTGGGGATGCATCAAAACTCCTGGAGAGAAAAGAAAGGCAGTTTAATGCATGTGGGGGGAATTCGGAATCTGACGAAGAGAACTGAAGGTGAAAGTAAACAGAACTTTGGGACTTAACGCTTGGGACAGGAGCTGGCAGTTTAAGACATATCTTGGGAATGATTAGTAAAATTTACTTCATGGTCAGACAAGCTGCACGTGTCTTGCTATTAATTTGTTTTCCTGAACTTTTCAATTGTGCTGCGTATTACAAATGAAGTGACATTATAAAATTGCTTTAAGTATTGTGCTTTTCAACAAACCTGTATTAATATTTTATGCCTACTCTTCCTCCCTTCTTCTCTCTGACTTTGGTGCCTTTCAGCTGAACTGGCATGTACGGGACTGTTTTCCACCTCAAGTGGAGGCAATGCAAAACTTAATTGATTTAACTTTTCTTTATCAAGTTGAAACTGCCTAATTCTTGCTTTCTTGTTTGTTGGACTTTAGTTTCCGGTTCAGTATAACCGAGTTCTGAAAGTTAGACCTCAATGCACCACACAGGATATAGATTTTGCATACCTGTTTAGCAATTCTACACTATTTGTGGTTTAAAGTTCTTAATTAGATACAAATATTAGATTTCAGAGCTCTTGGCATTACTAGCATGTGGTATCTCCTGCTTTAGAGAGCAATAGCGTAATAATCAGATCCTTTTCTTCTGATTGTTAAGGGACGTTATACCCCTAAGGAAGGGTGCATGATGAAATTAAAAATAGTGTATATACTTGCTCATGGCAGCAATGGCCACTATTGCTTAATTTTTTATGTTGGACTTACCTAGAGGAAGTGCCGACTGCTTCATGCTATCTTATGAACTTTTAAAACTTGGTATAGCTTTTCAGATACCCCTCAATGTGATGTACCACTTAACAGGAGCACTTTAAATGCCTAACTGTCAAAATGATGTGTGTCAGTGACATGTTCTGTGTCTTGTTTGCTTAGGCATTAGTTATGCCATGTTTTATGGATAACTAATGAAACATAAGTTAAAAAAAAAAGAAACACAAGGGGGGATAGTGAGACTGAGGGCAGCAGAGGGAGACTGTGTAAAGGAGGATCAGGAAAAAGCAGATGTCCTGAACAAATACTTCTGTTCAGTCTTCACAGTTGAAGGGGAAGGGGATGTACCCCATATAGGGTAAAAAAAAAACATGGGAGGGAGGAAAGTAGGCACTACTCCTTTCACAGAGGAAGGAGTCCTGAATGGACTTGCAAATCTGAGAGTGGACAAAGTGATAGGGCCGGATGGGGTGTACCCAAGGGTTTTGATGGAGCTCAAGGAGGTACTGGCTTTACCTCTGGCAGCCCCATTCAGTAACTCACTAGATACAGGGGGTGGACCCAGAAGACTGGAGAAGGGCAGATGCAGCCCCACTCCATAAGAGCAGCAGCTAGAAAGAAGCTGACAATCACAAGCCAATTAGTCTGGCATTAGTAGTGGGGAAACAAATGGAGTCAGTTCTAAAGAGGGTCACTTCTAAAGAAAAGACTCGTAGAATATCTTGCTTCCAGAAGATTACAGGACCCAAGGCTGCACAGCTTCAAGGGATGGAGATCATGTCGTATAAACTTGATAGATTTATTTGACTGGGTGTCCAGAGAAATAGATCAGGGAGAGCAGTGGGCATGGCCTACTTACACTTCAGCAAGGCACATAAAAAACCTGGGCAGCTTGGGGGTTGGGACCAAGGTGGCATACTAGGTACATAACTGGCTAACAGATAGGCGGCAGAGGGTGATGGTGAATGGCATTCACTCGGGGGCAAGGAGAGTGACCAGTTGGGTTCCTCAGGGATCAGTACTGGGCCCACTCTTCTTTGATGTCTTTATAAATGACATTGTAGAGGAACTGGTAGATAAGATATGTCTTTTGGCAGATAACACCAAGATCTGCAATAGAGCAGACACTCCAAAGGGGGTGGAGAGAATGAAAAGAGTCCTTAAATAGCTTGAGGAATGGCCAGGGGTATGGCTGCTGGGTTTCGGTGCAACAAAGTGCAAAATCATGCGTCTTAGGCACAGGAACCCAGAGGCAGAGTATAGAATAGGGTGGTGGTATTGGAGGTTACCTAACAGGAAAGGGACCTTGGCATGATTACAACAGATGACCTCAAGGTGGCAGGACAGTGCAATAAAGCAGTAGAGAAAGTCAGTGGGATGTTGGGGTGCATGTATCGAATGTATAGATTTAGTGCTCATAGCATCCACCCTATTGCAGCATCTGGCAACAGCTGACTATGGCCCTAGTCTGTGTTCTGATCATGCCCTTGTCCTAGTGGTACAACGGGGCGGATGCTACTCACCCACCAGTTCAGCAGTGGACATTGGACCCCGGTTTACTGCTAGATCAGGGATGTAAAACTAAACTGTCCACTGCTCTGCATGACCTCTTTGTGCACAATAAAAAAGGTGAGACATATGTCTCCATGAGGTGGGAGGCTAAGAAGGCCTTCATACATTGAATAGCTATATCTGGGACCCCACATAAGAACATAACAGATGCCCTACAGGAGTGGGTATCAGAGGTGAGAGTCAGCTCCCTAATGAAAGAACACATGCTTAACCCATCAAGATCACTGCCTACAGAGCTTGGACTCCTTTAGGGCAAACTAAATGAACCGATTTCAGCCCCCTAGAGCAAAACAAATTGTACATCAGCTGGTGGACTCGTACTTTGAGGGTGATAAGGGAGGGCACCGGCAGGCATGGCAGCTGAAAAAAAAAGACGCGGATAAATCTATGTCTACCATTAAAACCCCAGCTGGTGCCCTGTGAGCTGTCGTAATCAACAAGACATAGGACGGCCTTCCCAACCTTTTATGCCTCCCTCTATACCGCTGATCTTACTCCTACAACTCCCTCTATAGCCACATTTCTAGACACCTTACCCATTCCCCACCTCTCCTATATGGCCAAAAATGCCCATGACCTCATATCTACTAAAGAGGAGCACCGCAAAGCAGTCCTCTTCCTTACTACTAGCATGGCTTCAGGGCTAGACAGCCTACCTGCTCAATACTATAAAGAGTTCTAGGTGGTCCTTCAGGAGCCAATGGAAAACATGATCGCTTGAAGCTCTGAAAATCAGAGTTCATTACTAGCACTGTCCTGCACTTTGGATGACCAGGTAAATACAATCAATTTTAATTTACTAGGATGCAACTCCATCTAAATAAAACATTGTTTTTTACTGTCATAAAGTTATTATTCTGCAGCTTTTCAGTGGTAGTACATTAATGCTCTACAGATTTCTAGAGATTTCCTGTTATTTTTTATTCTGCACTGGTGTACTGTCCTTGAAGCATTGAGTCACTCTCCCTTTCTTAATCTCCTGTTTTTAATTTATTTTCTAAATTATCTGTGTACATATTGGATTGAGGGAGTACTGCTGAGCACATTAGTATATTTTGCTAAAAACCTCTTGTGTGCCCTTCTGTGTGTTCTGTGCACCAAATGAGCAGTACAATTGTAGTGCAAAAACCCCACTCAGCCTAGACATTTATACAGCATGTCATGTAAGGGCTAGCAGCAACTTGTGAACGTCATCCATGTTTCTTCATTTCTAAAACAATATGTTTGAAAGGCAGAAATAAGATACTTGCTAGTACCCTATCTGAACAAAGATAATCAAGCTAGGTAAAGCAGACAGCCACGATCAGATAATCAGGGTAGCTGCATCAGACAGTTGCTATGAAACTCACATAATCAGGATAGATTTTTTTTTTTTAACTTTATTTATCTCTCGCACCTGGACTCTCTCCAGTGTGGGCTCATGGCTCACCCCCATCCTGTTCCGCCGTCAGCTCAGTCCTGCCACCTGGTTCCCCGTACTCCATCGCCACTCACCCAGCACCTGGTCCCCCAGATTTAAGCCCCGCGGGGCGGGACAGTCCTTCCTCCCTGGATGACCAATCTGGAATCTGGTCAGGCATCCAGGGGTGGTGACAGCGCCAGAGGCAGCTGACGCACGCGGCGTTGGATGTGGGAGGTGGTCCCTGGACCCACCTTTGCCTACTAGAGGCAAGAGCTTTGCACTGTAGGTTGCCCCCTTAGAGCTCGGAGATGTAATGATGTCCAGCTCGGCATACGCACACATCTGTGCACACCCAAAGGATCTCCGCTGCAGATCTCCCCTTTCTTGCTACCACCAATAGCTGCGATCTCCCAGCTACCGCCAGAGGCCACTAGCGCAGTGGCGTGAGCTGACCCCCCCCCCAGGGAAGGAGAGCAGTCTGTAGGATGCTCAATTCTTTCCCTTTCCCACCAACCCCTGATGACCCGTGCTCATTTCTGAACCTGGGTCACCAGCGTGGCACAAGGTGTAGCGTCCAGCACCTCAGCCGTCAGTGCCACCGGGCTGACTCACATAATCAGGATAGTTGCACTGGTTAGCTGCTATTTACCAATAATTAGAGTAGTTATACCAGGTGGACTATCTAACCCAGATAGTAAGGACAACAGAACAAGATGGACTATCCATCCCAGATAAGAATAGTTACACCAGATGGAATATACACCTCATAATCAGAGTAGTGGTAATTGATGGACTATCCACCCCCGATAATAAGAATAGTTACAGCAGGTGGAATATGCACCTCCTAATCAGAGTAGTGGTACTTGTTGGACTATCCACTCCAGATAATGTGGGTTGTTGCACTAGATGGACTGTCCGCCCCAGATGATTAGCACGACTGCACTAGAGGGATTATCCACAACAGATGATAAACTCAGTAGAACCAGAAGGACTTGCCATCTTAGATAATCAGGGTAGATTCACCAGTCAAAATAGTTGCATCAGATGGATTACCCACACCTGATAATCAAGGAAGTTGCATCAGATGGATTATCCATCCCAGGTAATCAGAGTAATTATGGCAGATGGACTAACCACACCAGATAATTATGGTAATTGCACTAGATACACCATCCACCCCAGATAATTATGGCAGTTGCACAAGGTGGACTAGCCACCTCAGATGATCAGGGTAGTGGCACCAAATGAATTATCCACCCCTAGATAATCACAATGGGCCCTATGCACTAAGAAATGTGCAAGTGGCATGCTGGCGAGAGTGCAGCTCCACACCTGAGGGGGTTCTGTGCATGGGCCATATTCACCAACACTGGCCTCTGCACAGCACTCTTACATGGCCCCATCCCCCAGGTGTGCAGGATCCTTGGGGGTGGCCAGGTGTGGAGTGAAGGACCCGGGCATGTGACCAATTGTCTCACTGCCCGGGTCTCCACGGAGGATCACTTGCGCCCACGGAGTGCCATGTTTGCAGCTGGCATGCAGACCACTGCCTGCACCAGAGGGGGCATGTGCCCCATTCACCCCCCCACCAGCAGATGTTTGCCAGAATGTCATGGGCATCCCTACCAGGGGGCCGCAGATTACCACTGTCACCACTGTGCTTGGCAGCTACAACTCAGGGGGCAAGTACTGGGGCTATGTATGCCCTTATGTGGTGTAGCTGCTGGCCTCCCAAACACAACACTCCACACAGTTGTGCATTGTGCTGAGTGCTGGCACCCTCCCGCCCCCCCCCCCCGGCCTGCCCACACATGGAGTTCTATGATTGGCCAGGGGATTGGGTGCATAGGGGAGCATTAGTGTACCTCACAGAAGGTGCAGTGGGCACGGTGGGTGCAGAGTAGGCTATGCACCAGGGATATACAGCGCATACCTACTCCACACATTTGTGCATAAGGCCGAATAGTTGCACAAGATGGGCTCTCTACCTCACATAATGAGGGTAGGTACACCAGTAAGGGTGCAGTAGTTGCATCAGATAAAATAGAACCCTTAGATGATCAAGGTACTGTAGCTGTGCCAGTTAGATTATCCATGCTAGTTAATAAGAATTAGCAACAAATGGACTGTCCACCCCAGATAATCAAGGTGCAGTAGTTGCACAAGATGGATTATCCACCCCTGATAATCAGGTAGTTGCACCTGATGGATTATCCACCACAGATAAGGATTATCCATCCCAGATAGTCAGAATAGTTGGAACAGGTGGATTACCATGCCAGATCATTGGGGTAATTACATCAGATTAACTGTCCAAAGCAGATAATTGGAGTAGTTGCAGCAGATGGACTGTCCAAGTCAGATAATTAGGTTAATGGTACTGGATAGTTGCTATCAGTTCTCACACATGTTGGTTCCAGGATGGAAGACTTTGATAGAATGATCGAAACTCTCTAGGACAGACTGAGAAGTACTGAGGGAGGTAGGGAGTAAATGGACAGCCATCAAGAGGGAGGTACCGAGGGTAACTAAGAAATGTGCAAGATGTTCACAAAGGCAAGAAACAAAGAAAGTCAATCTGGTGCAGCAAAGAGGTAAAAAAGGTGGTGTGAGAGAGAAAATAGTCTTTAAAGAAATATAAAAATGACCAGACAGAAGGGAGCAGGGCTGAGCTTGTGGATAAGCTTAGAAAAGCAAACAGATTGGATCAGGAAGATGAAAGCAAACGTGGAACTGAAAATAGGGGAGGGGAGGAAAGAAAGTAATCAAGTATTCTTTAGGTACGTAAGGGGGTAAGGGGGAAAAAGACTAGGGAGACCACTGAAAGTATTAAAAAGGATGGAGTAAGTGTAGAGGACGATGCAGAGTAAGCTAACATTTTAAATGGTTTAGTTAAATCTTTACGAAAGAGACAGGGACTACTGCCTGACAGTGAGGTGAAGTTCAAGGGCACCAGTGGGCAGAGGATGGATATTAGGAATATCACAGTGGAAAGGATCTAAAGTATTTGACAGTAAACAAATCACTAGGCTCTGATGGTGCGCACCACAGGATTCTTAAGGAAACTGGAATAGTCGTAGTGGGACTACTGGCAGATCTGTTCAGTTGCTCCTTGAGAACAGTGATCATGCCTCCTGGAAGCTGATGTGGTTCTGCTGCACAAGATACAGGATAAAGCTGACCCTACACATTACAGGCTGATTAGTTTAATCTTCATTATAGGAGAACTTCCAGAGACAGTTGTCAAAGAAAAGGTAGTGGAGTCCCTAGAAAACAGGGGTTACATGACAAAAGACAGAATGGGTTCATGAAAGGTAGATTGTGTCAGACTAATGTGATAGACTTCTTCAGTTCCATAATAAAGGCAGTGAACAGGGTGATACCTAGATTTCAGCAAGGCCATTAACTTTGTGCTACATGGAAGACTAATCAAGAAGGTGGGGCTCTAGGAATGGGGAACCTAACTAGGTGGATAGGTATCTGGCTACTTTTGAGAACTTAGAGAATGGTCCTAAACAGCAAATTCTCAGAAGTCAGGGAGGTTAGGAGTGGGGCCACTTAGAGGTCAGTCCTGTGACCCACACTCTTCAATATGTACTCCAGGGATATAGGTGAGGTGGTAAGAGGATAGTGGGATACTTCATGAACAATACATACCTCTATAGGATGATGGATACTACAGAAGGGATTGCAAATATGCAAAAACATAGCAACATAGAATTTTACACAATAAGGACCGCTTGGCTCACTCAGTCTGTCCATTTTTTCCAACCTATCCTATTTTGTCACCACAGACCCTACATGATCTCTGCCCCCCCGCTTCCCAATTAAGAATACTCTGTGCCTATCCGATGCATGTTGGAAGCCCAATACTGTTTTTGCCCCCTCTATCTATGCTGGGACACTTTTCCAGGCATGCACTGCTCTTTCACCTAACAAGTACTTCCTCACATCTCGCCTAAACTTTCCCTCTTCTAGCATCATTGCATGAACCACAGGGAAACAAAATCCTAACACTGAGTGATAGATTGATGGGATAAGGGTGGGACACACTACAGAAGAAAGGGATTTGGGGGTTGTCATCAACTACACCCTAAAATCCACTTTGCGGTGCAGTAAGACTTATAGGAAAGCCAGCAAAATGTTGGGATCTAAAGGTGGCGGCTTCACCAGCAACAGTAGAAAAGGGATCCTTCCTCCTGTAGAGGTCCCTGGTGAAACCATACTTAGAGCACTATGCTCAGTTCTGAGAGCCACACTTGAAGAAGGATTGCAGCAGGCTGAAGACAGTCCAAAGGAGGGTGACAAAAATGATACACTGTCAAAAGGGAATATCCTATGAGGAAATGCTGCAGACCCTGGGCATGTATTCTCTGGAGGCCAGAAGACCAAGGAGGAGCATGATAGAAACCTTTATGTTTCTACTTGGGTTCAACAGGGTAGACTCCTCACAGCTATTCAAATAAAATGAGAGCTGGTATATCAGTGGGCATGGTTAGAAGTTGGTGGTAGGCAATTTCAGATGGGTCGTAGGAAATTCTTCTTCAGAGAAAGTGAGGTGGACAAATTGAATATTTGCCTAACAAAATGGTAAATGCTAAATCTACATCTGGACTCAGTTCTGGATGGGACAGAGTCATGGGGCAGATGGTTGTGGCAGAAGGGGGGCATAGAGGGGGCACATGGTCCCCCATGGAAAGCATCCACAGGATGTTCCATCTAATTTGGGCTTGCCACACCTATTAGTTGAACCTGTTGTTTATTGCATGTGAATTTGTATTGTCTAGTATTGCTACTTATTGTCGGGCCTGACTGAAAAAAAGGCTGTGCCTGGTTCACTTCCTGGTTAAAAAAAAAAATCAAAAAATCTAATTCAGCTCAGGCCATTAAGAAGGCTAGATGACCACAGGTCTGCAAATTTCTCAGTTTCTATGTTAAGGAGGGTATTTGCACCAAATAATTGCTATCTGTCCCAGATAATTAAGGGCAGTTGCAACAGACAATTACTATACATCACCACCAGATCGTCAGAAAATTCTACTGGATAGTTGCTGTCTGCACCAGATAATTTGGACAGTTGAACTAAATACCGGTAGTTATTTCCTGGCCCTGTTCAAGCTTGTGTGTTTCAACACAACACACCCTGAAGCTCAGATATGATAAATACAGGGGTACCATTAGAAGACGCATCATCTTCCAGAAGGTAGCTAACCGATGGAACAGTCTTCCAGTGAAATCAGTCAATATGAAGACAGTACAGGCCTTCAAGGTATGGTAAGCAATAACATATTTCTAGGGTGAGGATCCCTGTAAATTCATACTTGTTTGCCCAACATACTTCTTAATCCCTGCTTAGGAAGTGGTGTTGAGGGGGGAAGTCCAGAGGGACCAACACCACCTTTCAGCTTTAAATTACTATGTACATAGAACTATGATATCATGGTAATGGTAGCTGAAGTGAATGCTTACTGTCTACTGTCAGGTAGAAGAGTTTTATCAGGTAGCCACTGCCCTCCTGATGATCTAGATACTTTCACTGGATAGTTATTATACAATGGCAAGAAAAAGTGCTTGCCTCTGATTGGTCAGTCTGGGACTGGACCCGTAATGTTATCCCAGCACAACATCATGGGTCTAGTCTGATGCATTGGATGATTAGGATGATGCCTTGCATGCCACCCTCTTAAGAAACAGAGATATATTGCCACACTAAAAATCTACTAAAAACACTTTTAAATGTTATTTTTATTTTGTGCAGCAATGAGCCATTGTGTAATAGCAATAATGCCCTCCAGGGTGTGTGTCGTTTGGGATAACGTCACGCCTCAGTTGTTGGATGCACTCGACCTGTGGCCTTGTGCCCAACCACCTGAGGCATGACGTTATCCCAGCATGACACACACCCTGTTGGGCATTATTGCTTAATTGTCTGACCTGGAGTCAAAAAATGGACAGATTTGCTGCAAATTGCAAACTTGTGTGTATGGCATGTACTATCGGTCCAACTCTAACACAAACACTGACTCATAGGATCCTCTGAGGTGGAGTTTGAAGTCTTTTAACCTGTTCTCATGTGCCTGTAACTGCAAATCATTTAACATCATTTTATTGGGTTTATTTTTGTGTGCATTACAGTGATATTGATCCCATAGGCAAAGCCAAGTGGAATGATCCTGACTTGTCCAACTGCAAGTCAATGATTCACCAGCCTAATAAAATTTATGAACTTCAAAATGTTAATATTACATCAGGTAAGACAATACTTTAAAGCTGGCCTTTCTTTATTCAGCTATTTTAGTACTCACAATTATTGTAAATGGTTAAGAGTTTTATCTTCTGGTTGGTGCTTGCATATTGGCCATATGGCACAATTCATGGTCATTTACTGGCACTAAATGGTCACAAAGACCACACTGCACCAGCATGGCCTTTGCAATTCACCAGGGGTAACACGCTCTCCCCATGCACCTGTAAAAGCTTTTGCAAGGACCTGGGAAAAAGGATGGGTGCCACAAAGCAAATGACTAGTATGACTATGACACTTGCGCAGTGAACATTTCAAGCCTGCTTTCATGGTTCTGTGCCTCTACCGGTGATTGCCTGAAGCAGTGCAGTAATGAGAGTCACAGTGGGCTGAGCAGGGGGGAAGTGGTGGCAGTGTAGCTGTTGAGTTTTAGTCTTGATCTTGAAATCTTTTGCCCTTGTGTTCACTATATAGAGAATATTGCATTAGCAACCATACTGAGTAAGACTGTGTTTCTATCAAAGGATTGAGATAACATCATATGGACCTCGATTGGAAAGCTTAAGAGGCCAAGATGTCACCTCAGCCCTGAGATACAAGTATGCACGGAGTTGGGTATGGCTGCCCATGTTTTATTTTGTATAGTATATGGTTTTACTGTATAACTAAAGGAAGCATTTTAGTTTATATACAGCAGACCCATTCGCGTCCCTAACACCTACCTTTCATGGCTCATTGCCAGTAACTATATCAAAGATAAATTATTATATCACTGTGGGCGTGCTTGTCAAATGCTAACCATACACAACAAATTCTTGAGGCCTTTGAACTGTTCACAGCTACTTGTCATGACCTTTGAACTGTGCTTGACCTTTGAACAAAATCATTTCCTCATTCATAACAAAGAACTGGGTGTATGGAAATCCATACACAGCAGCACTTAACCATATGCTATATCTTTATTACAGATATAATGGCTAACAGAAACATTCATAGAAATGTGTGTATCTTTGGGGCCTCAGGCCTACTTGGACATTGGTGTCTGGGATGTGGTAGCATCTCTCATTATTGGATTGCACCTAACATAGCAGGACTTTCTATCTGAAGAAAAGATGCTCCTAAATGATTGTAAAACAAAATAGAAAGTATTGTAAGAAACAACATTTTGAATATGAAGACTTCTGATGGAATGGAAAGTGGACATAGCTTGATTTCATCTCATTTTCCTTTATGTTGTAGGTCATTCCAGATGATGTCCATGTCATAGCTTTAAAAACATGTGTTTCCTTATTCTTATTTTATGTTACAACATGCAGTCAAGAGAACCCTTTTGTTCTGTTTTCAGCTCCTACACTGATGCAGTTCCTTCTTTTTATTCTGTGACATTTTGGTGCTAAAGAACACTTTCAGACATTTCTTGAATAACCATTTTTCATGTCCTGCCTATACTAGGCAATGCAGGGGATGTGGCACAGCTCATTTTACATCTGACTGTTGATGCTCCAACTTTATCGAAAGAAGAAATTGACATTGTAATTTCCAAAATTAATGACATCCTCGATACTGGAGAAGTAACTGTGGAACTTGGAGACATTGTACTGGAAGTAATAAATGATATTCTGCAAAAAGACATCAAATTACAATCAAGTGCAAATGAGTAAGTTCTAAACATAATATTGCACTTTGTTTTTACTGTACTGGGGATCTGGATTGAATAGCATATAAACAATGTTCAAACTTTCATAAAATGACAGTACCCACCCAGTGTAAACAATCTGTAGACATTATTTAAGAAATAAGTCCTGACTAAGAGGGCTTCAAAGTCAGATAATGCCTGGGTTGGTAGATAACTACCCCAGGGTGGAGCTGAGAGTGTTTACCCACTTCAGTTACTATCTGTTTGGTAATACCAATATGGAGGAGAGCGTTATTGCTTTTATAAACCTCCTGGCAGATTTTTCTAAAATTACAGTACAGCTAAGAATGCTTCATTTTAATTTTAAAACAATTGGAGTGCTACACACAAGCAGTGGGCCAGCATTCTAATTACATTACCGGTCCATTTCCAGTGGGCCAATCAGAATGCTGGATTCCCCACTGAACATTCTGTGGGATTGAAAATTAAGCAACAAGGCTCTCTGTAGCAGGACTTACCAGTCAAATAATGCCCGGGTGGGTTAGAAAGGCACCCGGGGGGGGGGGGACCTGCTTCAGGCATTATCTGACTGATAAGTCCTGATACATAGAGACTTATTGCTATTACTCATACCCAAAGAGGCTTTTTAAATTAAAACTAAGCTAAGAAAGCCTTCTTTTAATTAACAAACAGTTGCAGAACTGCACATGTGCAGTGGGTACCATGTTCTGTTTACACTATTTGTCCATTACTAGTTGAATAATGACCACTAGTGGATCAATCAGAATGTTGTGTTCCCCCAGAACATTCTGCGAAGTTGCTGATTACAGAATAAAGTTCTAATGTGTTCATTTCTGAAGTACTGTACATGTAAGCATTAAACCATGACAGAGAATGGTTCTATTGTGGCATTAAAGGAAAGCGGTCAACAATACAGGCTCCTGCTCCTGCAAGGCTTACCCTCCGGTTAAGCTTTCTAAGTATGTTGCAGCATTTTTCTCACATCACGACATAC
Organism: Neoceratodus forsteri; assembly: GCA_016271365.2. Classification (NCBI taxonomy): domain Eukaryota; kingdom Metazoa; phylum Chordata; order Ceratodontiformes; family Ceratodontidae; genus Neoceratodus; species Neoceratodus forsteri. The sequence goes on along the minus strand of JADMNL010000023.1, from coordinate 204,278,287 downwards.
TTTATTTTAATAAAGAAAAGTCCACAACCTTGAAATATGGTGGATGCTGGGGGGGGGGCTCCATTATCTGCAAAGGTGCGGTAGTGAAGCGAGCAGTGTGATGCCGCACATTTACACATGTTGGCTCCAACCCAGCATCCACCATACTTTGGGTCACAGACTTTCTTTATTAAAATAAAGTATGTTAATGAAGTGAAAAATGAAAAATGCCACACTTATAGGAAGCTTAACCAGAAGGTAAACCTTCTGGGGTGTGAGTCGTATTGTTGACGACTTTCCTTTAATCCATGGTTGGGCTGGTTGGTGCATAAGGTCGAAGGCACGTGTGTCTAACCTGCCATCCATGGATTAATGCCACAAGTAGAACCATGCTCTGCAGTGGTTTAATGCACTTGTAACATGGCAATGATTGTATGACTAGTATTCACTATATAGATGGGAACAGACAGACTGATTTAGGTTTGGAATGCTTCATGTTGGGCTGTTAAACATGGTGTGCACACAGTACAAAACAATTGGAACACACCTATTGGAAATATCGTGGCTGCTATTTAACTTTTGCAAAAATAGCTTTTGCTACAAGTTTTAAGCTTCCTAACATCAAAACATATTTTAAAACTTTTAAAGAACTTACAGTCAACTTTCTAAGCTAGGTTCTTCAATTTTTATTTGTGTGTAGTACAAGATATGGGTTGTACTACATAATGGGACCATGCTAGGGTACATCCTCATGTTTTGTTCCTGTAGTTCCCTTGGCAGGCCAACAGATGGCTGTGAAACAATGCTAGCAACGCAGCACTGTTTTACAGCCCAAGATTTTTAGATCAGTTTTCAAATGTACTGAATTGAGCCAATCTGAAAAAACTGTCATAGAACAAGTACTATTTTTTGTGAGTATTTTTTCCTCTCTAAATTATCTAGCTCAGCAGGAGATAGAGCAACATGATGTTCACTGCTGTCACCTTTCAAATTCTTGTTTTGACTAGTATTGTTGCTCTCTTTCTTTGATTTCCTTTTGCTTTTCTCACTTTCTTTATTTTTCTTTTCACCCATAGAAGTAGCCTCTTTCTTTGATCTTGCTTTGTTTATCTCACCGTCTTTGCTATTTTTGCTTTCTGTTACAGAAGGTGCAAGGCTCATCTTTACCAGAGTGTGTATTTACCAAGGCAGTGATGCCCGCTATGTCACACGCACACACAAATGTTCACATTATAATTATGTATTGCTCTCCTTCTGTGCTTCACTTGTGAATGGTGATCCACTGGGTGGGTGTGAAAATCAGGGAATTCTGCTGTTTTACGATGGCTGTGAAATGATGCAGCAGCACAGCACTGTTTGACAGCCATCTGTGGGGCTGCCATGGGAACTGCACTTGAGCAAAGAATTGCTGGAGCAAACATGGATTGTTAGGGAACTGTGCTATGTATTTTATTGTAGTTCATACTGGTATTACACAAGCAATCATGGTTCTACTGCGGCATTAATCCATGGTTGCTTTGTGATCACCTGATGCTGTTTAGCCAATCTTAGACAGTTATTTTAGTCTTATATTTATGCCATATTAGGATTCATTTTATCACTAGTAAAAGATATTAGGTGTTCGTGGATCTTAGCAAAGCTTTTGATTTGGTTCAACATGAAATACTTTTAGTGAGGTTAGGTGAGGTGGGGGTTCAGGAGGTACCACTTTGTTGGATGATGTCATATTTGACTAATCGTAGACCATATGCAGTGTGTGGACTGTCAGTATTGAGACTTGGGGAACTGAATAGGGGTGTTCCCCAGGGCTCGATCCTGGGTCCACTGCTGTTTAACATTTACGTAAATAGCCTTGTTCATACTATAAAATATAGTGAAATAAGACTATACGCTGATGATACAGCATTGGTGATTTCTGCAGACAATTGGAAAATTATGAAATCTAGACTTCAGACTGATTTAATTCAGATGGAGAAGTGGATGCGTAGCTCAAGCCTACTCCACAAAGAAGACACAGAGTATGTTATTTTCAGTGGGTTGTACTGGGGGGAGTGGGTGTGAGATGAAACTCCACTTGCAAGATGCAACTCTTATAAATAATGTATCTAATTATAGGTACTTGGGTTTTCAGGTAGATTTTAGGATGACACATGTTGAGCACATATGTATGCAGACAAAAAAAGTAAATCAGAGACTTGCGGCACTCAGAAGAGTAGCTGGTACTCTATCTTTAGTTGTTAGAGAATGATTGACTTAGCAAATGCTTCTTCCAGTGTTGGAATATGGTTCTATTATTTATATTACCTCAACCCAGTTAGCAATAAAAAAGATGAATCAAACTTACTACAGAATTGGTAAATTTACTGCTGGTAGTGGAAAGAAGCCTCACCATTGTGCAGTTTATAAAGATTTGAATTGGCTTCAACCAGAGGCTCAAAGAAGCTATATATGGCTTGTTACATTTCACAAAATATTGCATAAAAAGTATAATCGTCCATCATCAGGTGAAAAGAGAAGCCCCGTGTGAGCAACATATTAAGACAAGAAATTCATTAAACCAAATTCCTATGCATAGAAGTTTTAATAGGTTAGGAGATAGAACACTTCAAAACAGTATAGCATGTAGTTGGAATAAGTTGTCAGATGAACTGAAGACCATTGCAAGCCTTTTTAGATTTAAAGCTATTTTTGTTAAATTTTTTGAGGATATCTTGCACATATTTTTAGTTAAGTGTTGTTATAGGGTCCACTGTAAGTTATATATTTGAGTTGTCATGTAATGTCATAATGTATGTTTTTTATATGATGCAGTCATATGACTTTGTTGTAAACAGGACTTTTATCCCAACAAATGTTGTCCTGTGTACAAAATAATTTTTTATAAAATCAAATCAAATCAATAATGAACATTTCTTTTTGTTTTGTTTTTTGGTGTACCTAATGTGCATTTTCTATGGGTTTCTCTCTGTTTCCTACCAAAATATTGTGGCTGTTGTGGCTGCATCTTGTCCTGCTGCCAGGTGAGTGGGCACATGGTTGCTTTTGCAGTCAGTACCAGTTCTGCTCCATAGTTGACTGGTAGGGGGTGCATGGACACCAGGTAGCTGGCTTTCTACTTACCTAAGAGCCAAAGATGCAATCAGTTCCCAGCAGGTACCAGGGTATGACACCCACATCGACCCAAAAATCCACATCTTGCAGGTAGCAGAGAGGCACACTGTCACAACACAACACCTATTTATAAACATGTCTTATATTTTTGTTACATGCTGTATTTGCTTAGCTTTCTCAAATTAGATTATAAATAGAATAATGTATGAATAACCTCTTATAACAAGGCTTTAATAACTGATTATGTTTGATATCAACTTAAAACCAATTGCAATCAAACTTCATAAAACATGTTTATGGCATTACAAATATATAATACATGGGTGGGAACCTCTCCCCTTAGAAAAGGCTATTGTTTATTTCCCTGTATACCTGTGAGTAATCTATCAGTTAGAAGTATATAACTGCACTAATCAATTTCAGCTATATACTGTAGCTGCACTAATCAAACAATTACAGCTATATATCTATGCTAACCAAACAATGGGACAATACTGATAACATTAATTAACACATACTAGGAAGCTAGCCAAACCAGTTAACAAGCTGCAAAAGAACCTGGTAAAAAGACACACAAAATCCTCCTAAACTCAGCAATCACCCAAATTCCTACCTTCACATATTACACACCATTTCCTACTAGCTGCAACAGACCTTCAGTTTCCATAACATGATCACAAATGGGATCTCCAAAACAGTAACCATCTTAACGTATTACATTCAATAAAGGGTAAGGGTGGAACACTTGGAAATAAATCCATTTTGGGGGCTAATCAGGGCAATAAAGCCACTTGCTCTTCAGGCTAATGCCCATATAGCCCTAATTAGCCCTCTCAATGGGTTTATATCCTTGTATACCACACCACCCTTACAATTATTTATTATATATGTACTAAACAGCCATCTCATGAGCTGCTCAACTCTTCTAAAGCAACCTGAAAAATAATTACCACTTTCAGAACAATCACAAGCACATTCCCATAGTAATACACTCAGAGAACATTAATGAGTTTTTTTTTTTGTTTAATGAAACATTTCTAAGGTTTCTTCTGTTCTGTCATTCTATATCTTTAAAAAGAAGGATATGGCAACTCAGTTTACAATGTACACTTACGAATGCCGCTTAGGCTTTCCTTCTACAACTCTGTTCCTGGTATGTCTCCTTCACTCTGCCCTAGTGAAAACTCATGACTGAATAAGTCCACCATGGAAAACCAGTAAATTACAAAAGAATGTAAATGAGCATCAGGTAGTTTCCTAATTTAATTGCAGTGCTAGATGTGTGATACTTTTATAAACCATTGGTATTTCACTTCTGTGAATTAGTTTGTATCACACACCTAGGGGAGTAAAAAGACTTTGTAACAGACTGACACCCATATATTATTCTATGTATAATTACTGGCCAGCATTTTAATTTACATATACTGTAAGTGTGTTGTAGTTTTTGGTTACAACTGGTTGTGGGTAACTGTGAGCTGTCAATTAAACTTATCTCACTCGAATTGTATGACTCACTCACAGAACTGCTACTGTTTAAATAAAATAAAACTAGTCAAAAAATCATATTTTTGCAAGTAAAAACACAAAACATCTTCACATATATAAGGTACCTGTGTCCATTGACTGTAACCTTTTTCACTGATATATGGGTATGCAACAGTTCTCTGAAATATCTGTGAGAAAAAAGAACACCGTCCTGTCTGCCGCTCTCTGTTTCTCTGTTTCTCTGTTTCTCTGTCTCTCTCCCTTTACAGATGTGAAAACTGATCTTATGCTGTGACATAATCAGTCACCATGGGAACAGAAATAAGCATTTATCAATGCCGAATGTTGTCTCACTGGCATTGGCATTGGTAGTGCAGGCATTAAGAGATGCATAATAGGTATGGCAGTGAAGTATTGAACTGACACCAACCCCACTCCCACCCTGCAGAGACTGACAGGCATTGGGGTGTGCCTTAGGGTCATCAGCTATAACACTCATGCAATTTTACCTCATCCTGCCCTGTAGACACTGACAAGTGTTGCGGTGTGCTTTGGGGTCTGTGGGTCTTATACGTACCCCATTCCATAAGGAAATACACTGAGATGGGTGCAGTATAGGAGAATGGGGTGAACTTTAGGGCTGAACACTCCAAGGCACATCTCAATGCCTGTCACTGGCTGCAGGGTGGGGGTGCAGGGGTGAAATGTCATGAGTATTACAGCCAATGATCCCAAGTCATACCCCTGATGCCTGTCAGTCTCCTCAGCGCAGGGTGTTACAGTTGGAAACCCTAACGCCGTAGGCATTTGTTGGTATTTTCAGTCCAAATTTTCCGCATGGGCATTTTGTGACCCCACTTCATGAAGAGCGGCACTGTCAGTTAGTTAGCTGAAAGATGGTTTTGCACAGCAACTATACCATTTGGTGACACTGGCATGAAAACATATTTTGGGCAGGATGTGAAAAATGACAACTGTATTGTTCATGAGGAGGTGTAAAAAAATGGCAACGTTGAAAGTCTGGAGTGAAAAAATGAGAAATTGATGAAGTCATGAGCATGCATAGAAACTGTGCAACACATGTCCGTAACCCAATTATATTTGGGATTTTTGTAACCACATTTTCAACATAGGCATTTTGGGACCTCCCCTCATAAACAGTGGCACTGTGATTTTGTTAATCTGTCCCAAAAGTTGATTTCCCACAGCAGGAAAACTGGCAGGGATGAATGAAGACTTACTGTAGTGGGAAAAAAAATGTTTTCATGCAGTTGTCTTTAGGATAAAGTAATGGAATGTCTGGGAATTCAGATTTGTTTGGGATCTTAAAAGATTTGAGTTTTGCCAATGCCAGTAGTATTTGTTTTACAGAAACCTTGGAAATCCTGTTCAACTCTTATTTTATTAAGTTTCTAACATTTAAAGAGCTGCTGTGTGGTGTTTTTTATTATGATTTTTGTAAAGGATGTATCTGAATGTAAACTGAGTTCATGAATGTTATTATATTTAAAGTACTGTAGCAAATAATTAGTTGCAAAAAGGATCTAAATACTGTACACTTCAAGAGGGATGAGCATCAGCAACATTTATTGTTGAAACTCATTGCTACTTTGTTTAGAAGAGAGTATCAACTCAGTAGTGATGAAGTTGCATTAAAGTTTAATACTGACTGTACTGCACCATGCAGCGATAAAAGAAAAATCAACTCTGCCCTGTGGCCCTTCAGTGTGAGAGTTCCACAGGGCTCAAGTTACATGCCCGTGATTGTTCCTGGTACTGTATATCATAATGGACACCCCAGTGACCAAACAGCATAGCCTTAGTTTTACTTTTCATTAAGCAAGGGACTTCTGGCTTCACACCAGGTCTGAAGGATATGAAATTAGAACACAGTCCATGTGATTTTATCAACATTTCTAGATTTTGAGTATGGCTTTGAGTTACTGTAGGAAATCTTGTGATATGGAACAACATAAATGTCTGTACTTTTTTCCTAAACATTAACAGCATGCAGCCAGCAGTGTAACAATGTATTTTTCTTTATAAAGGATTTTAAAGATTACAGATAAAGTCGGGAATAAGATGATTTTCCAGGGAGGAAATGTTACTGTGACCTCAAGCACTATGGCCCTGTCACTGGTTAATGTCAACCTAAGTGATTTCCGAGGACTAACCTTTGGTGTTGCTTCATATAGAGAAGGAACTGATCCAGAGGTAAAATGATCTTTCATATGTAGTATCGCTGCCACTGTGATTTTAGAAAATCTTAATACAAACCCTAGCACATTTAAAAGTGCATGCCATCTATATAGGAAAAGCATTGTTTATGAGAAACAATGTTAAAAGTGCATATCCAACCGAGGATGTTATTCTCAAATGCTAAGCTGGTCAATAAGTGGTAGAATAAAGGCAACCACACAATGCCACCATATGGTTTGTGACCCCTTGATCTAAACTATCTTGGTGTTGCAGACCATTCCAGCAGTCACAAAAGTTTTGCAACCACATAGAAAGGTGAGGGGCTGCCATTCAAATGATCCTGCAGGGCAATTCTCCATCAGTAGGCATCCCCAGCATAAGCCAGTCAAAGCCTCCAGCAAACAGTTCCTACGCCCCACCTCTGGAACAACTACAGGCAGAAAGTAAGGGCAAGAGTCACAATGACTCAATTGGAAGGGCAGGGGAGGGAGAAGAAGAAGAAGAAGCCCTATGGGGTCAGTGGCAACACTGCAAAGTTTGTTGAATGTGGGGATAATGAGAGGTAGCATTGTACATCTAAGAGTGTCACAAGACTGTAGAGTAGGTTGGGGCCACAGGTCTGACACAGAAACAGTCATCCAACTAGGCACTTATTTAGGACCAGTCCACCCATGGGGAGCCCATACATTGAGTGGGATAGGGTGCGTGTAACATCTGGGAAGCATGCCAGTTTGCAACAGTTTTGCAGCAAAACATAGTGCCAAGAGACGTGTGCTAACCAGCATGTTAGCTGTGGTGGTGGAGGAGGGACACCACTAACATCTGGCAATCTCATTTGAATACTGACTTATTCATGGGGCTTCTCACACTGCTACACATAAAAGCCTTTGAGAAGTGTACAGAATAGTAGTGATTTAATGGATCAATAGTATGCCCCAGTTTTTTGCCAATGCGTTTTGTGAGTAGAGATCTACTGAGTCTAACTGTAATTTTTTGCAGAGAAATGGAAAGTCACTTTGAATCACCAATCATAATATCCATGAAAAAAATTGACATAAATGGTCTAGAAAATCAGCGGGTTGGCATCACCTGGCTCACGAGTTTCTCAACTCACCCACCACCCCTCTTTCATTTAGTTGTCAGTGTGGCTTGGTTGGTGATACTGTATATCCTGTAGTGCTCCGTTCTCCTCTCCCGCCCTGAATAATATTGTTATTCCTTTTGTTGAATGATGGAGCAACCTTACCCTGTTTACCTAAATGTTATATACCTTGTTTGCTCATTTGCTGATATACCTGGTACTGTTTACCTTACATTTTCTGTGTTAGCTTGACCTACACTGTTATGTTCCCTGTATGATTCATGCTACTCTTTCAATGTATTTTTACGTTGTTTGTGCCAGTTTCTGGCTCAGGCCATGCCTGAAAAAGGTTTTCAGATCAGTGCACCAACCCAGTTACCAAATGAATAAATAAATAAATAATATCCACCACTGGGTGAGAAAGATCACAGAACAATAAAAAATATAGAATTTGCCTAGTTTGTCCCTGCCTATGCTGTCACCGCAGACCCTAACTGATCTTTAGCTACTCCCCCCTTTCCTACCAAGATTCATTTATGCCTATCCCATGCATGCTTGAAGCCCATGACTGTTTTCATCCCTACCACCTCCATTGAAAGACTGTTCCGGGTGTCTACCACTCTTTCAATGCATAAATACTTCCTCATACCCCTCCTAAATTTCTCCCTTCCAGATTTGTTGCTTGCCCCTTTGTTCTCATGCACCTTGTCTTCTGAAAAATACTCCCCTCCTGTACCTTATTCACCCCTGAGGTATTTATGTGTCTATATCATGCCTTCCCCCCTCTTTCTTCTCACTTCCATGGTGCACATATTGAGATTCCTCAATCTACCCCTCATAGGGCTTATGATGCAGTCCCTGCACCATTTTAGTTACCCTCCTCTGGACAGATTCTACCCTGTCTATGTCCTTCATGAGATGTGGTCTTCAGAACTGGACACAGTGCTCCAGGTGGAGTCTCACCAGTGATTGCTACAGTGGCAACACCACCCCTCTCCTTCTACTGGTGGTACCCCTCCCTAGGCATTCCAGCATCCTGCAGGCCCCTGGTACTTGGATTCATACCATCTGCACTGGCACACAGGTTCAGTACTAGGGCATCTCTGTGCTGTTATACTGTGCCGTTGTTTGGATGAAATGCTAAACTGGGGTTCCTTCTGCTCATCTCTGTTGTTGTCCTAGTGGGTTTCCTAGTGGAAGTTAAAGAAGACAGCCATAGGGGATTTTCCTTGGTGTTTTCTTCTTTTCCCTACAAACCTTTATATTTTTATCAGCATAGATTTCTGATAATATTTGTTAACTTATCACATTATTAATACAATAATACAGCACAACACTTTTTGTTTCTTATAAACATTTCTAACTTACATACAGCCATAACATGTGGTGCAAAGGAGTTGCTGGGAACACCTTGTGGCTTTGGACCTCCTGATAACTTACAACTGTGTTGAGCTATGCTCAAAATGAGGGGGGTGGTGGGGCAACACATCCCAGGGTATTTGCAAAGTCAGTTGTAAATATGTGGGGCAATGAGCTGGGGCCTTCATGCAGCTAGCCCACAGGCCATGCATCGTGTGCCTGGAGGCCACCTAGCAGTTTGCAGTCTCCCTGCCTACTAGAAAACTATGACCAGGAACAGGAGTGGAGGCAGAGGAAGGGGTTCCCTGCTGGATGTAGCATATCAGCCACTATTTTAAGGGACATGAGCTACCTGTAGGAATGAGGGAGCCATTGGATGCTAGGAAAAGGTACAAACTGAGGGAGTTACCTGGACTACTAGGTAAATTCTCTGGAAAAAAATTGTAATTAAATTTTAGAGTTGCTGTGAAGTGAGCCTAAAGTTATGAGAAAATGGGTGGAATGGAATCTTCTGACTCTTTTGTCACAGTATGTCATAGTGCCATGTGACAGGTCATGTGACTGCTGCAGTGGCATCATTAACCAACACTTTAGAGGGTGGAGACCCTGTTTGCATCCACTAGCATCTGGCTCTGTCATTTGCATTGTGACATAGTCCCTTTCCCTCTGCTCTTTCTTAGTGCATGGCTCCAAAGGATGGCAACACAGCATAGCAACTGTTTGTCCCATCATTTGTGTAGTTACCCTTTGCAACAGTAAATGGGGCCTGCTGTTTTGTTATAGTAATGTTTTGTAAAGGATGCTTAATTATGCATAGCTTCAAAGGGTGGCAACACAACAAAGCCACTGCTTATCCCATCTTTTACACACCCATGTGTTGCAGCAGTAAATGGAGCCCTATGTTTTCTTGTAGTAATGTTGCATAAACAATGCTTAATTGAAACATTTTAGTCACACCATAATGTACGTACAGTACAAGTCACATTAAACTGCTCCATCAACTGACTGGTGTAGCATTTTTTTTGTTTGATTCTACTGCAGTGGCAACTTGAATTGTTGAAGCTTTGAGTTCTTTTCCAACTATTCTTCACTGCCTATTCAACTCACTGGTACCTGTTTAGTGATATGGCAGTAGCTGTTTTGCAGTGTTTATGCAATGCATTTCATGGCATTGTTTATAAATATCACAGCATTCCTTAAGAGTTGTTTAGTCTGCCTTCTGAAATGAAACTCATAAGCAACCAGCTGAAAATAAAGCTTATAGTCCTAACAGCTAGTTGCAAACCAATACTAAACTTTTACTAATTCATTGAATTAAACCCTGCACAGATTAGGAAACTCATTGAACAATGCTACACCAGTGAGTTGAGGGAGCAGTTTAATGTGACTTGTACTGTATGTGTTGCCTCCTCCTGACTAAGTCTCTCCTGGTAAACAGATCTGCATCTCAATGAAACATTCTGGAAAATTAAGGAGCTACAGTACTGTATTATATTTGCATACTTCTACTTAGCAAGCTCTCTTATTGAAACAACTTTATGAGCTAAAGTACATCCATGTAGTACACAGGATAAACACTAATCCTTTACTGTTTTTTTTTTTACTTTTTTGCAATAATTGTTTTGTCAGCTGTACAGTATGTAGCAATGTCATACTTACAAATAGATTTTTAGTAAAGATCTCTGTATTTTTAAGGTGACATGAATTACTGTATATAACAGGGATTCCAGCTCCCATATTGTTTAAAATGCCTATGACAGGCCTCAAGAGAGGTTGAAACAGCCCTGTTAAATACAAATATAATAATGCTTGGAACATTGGACCTTAACAACTATTACCCTGCTGTTTTAAGATGATACTCTGTTTTGTTTTCAATTTTTTTTATTGTAGATCTTTATAAATGGTCCCCTCACTGACGTGACAGTGGCATACATATCTTTACCAAGTACATTACAAATCCCCTTAGATCAGTACATGGAGAGGCTTGCAAGGTTCCAGTTCCAGTTCTATGGCAGCACGTCCCTTTTTGAGGTAAATTCATTAGTCTATCAAAGCATGACTTGTATTGAAGAGGTAAGCATTGTTTATCCTTGGGGACACATTTTAGTGTCACTTTATTTAGTTGATTAATATTAGTATTCTTAGTCTTCCCTTTAGGGGAAAAGCATGATTTTAATTGGTTCCTTCAGAAGTTAATATGTACAGTACTTTCAAAAAATGTTCAAACATGCTTCTCTATTGTAAATCAAAAATACTACATCATACTAGCCCACATGAGTAGATTGTTCCGTCTTTAGTACCATGAATTTAATCTTAATCCAATAGTTAAGCTCAGAATCCCACCAAGACATCTCCTTAATTTTTTTTTTAGTTGTTTAACCAGGAGTAGCACACCAAGCTGAAAGATTTTTTATAGGAGCAACCTGGGAGCACAGGGAAGTTGAGTGACTTGCTCAGGGTCACACAGTATGCAGGTGGAAGTTGTGGGATTCAAACCCAGGTCTGGTCTGCTGGATGTCACCAGATTTGCAGCTCAGAGCCTTAAACCACTGCGCTATGCTGCCTTTGGTAACCGGGTAAGACCCACTAGGCACAAGTGCCTGTTTTCCGGGGTGACCTGGGAGCACTGGGCAGTTAAGTAATTTCCCCCTCCTTTTACAAGATTACCTTAGAGTTTCTGCACCTCTGTATCCTTTTTCATTGAATACTATAGATGAGTTACATTGCCTAGAGATGACAGTAGTTTCCCACCTATAATTCTAGAGGCAAAAGTACCCCCTAGCTAAGCGTATTCAATTTAACCACAGGCCTCCCTGTGTCAAACAACTGTTAAAATAAAATAAAAATAGCCAAGACACCAGTATGAGGTGCTGTAACTGGTCCTATACTCCTCCCAGAAAATGAAGGATCATTTGGCTTCACCGAGGGCAAGTAAAAGACAAAGAAGGAGGCCTAGCCAGATAAGGAATGCCGTTTGAGGTCCTGTAAATCAGTTACAAAAGTTAGCTTAAAAGAGTACTGATATAATGTACATACACTAATAATTGTATTCAATTTGAGATCATACTCTGCTACAAGAGATGCCTGGACGGGGCATTGAGCTGAATTATTTATTTTATTTTTATTTTTATTTAAACATTTGATAACCGGGAAAGGCACACTGAGCTGAGGCTCGTTTCCTGGTGTGACCCAGGGAAAGGGGAAAGAGGAAGGGGATGCAAAACAGAAAATACATGATAGATACATGAGATAAATATACAGTGCCTCAGTTATACAGAGTAGATTTGTACATTCAACTGACTATACACAAGTTATATCATACCTTTCAGAGGATAGGTTACAATCTACAAATACTTTAGGCAAAAGCCTGGGCCTTGAACAGCTAGGAGCAGGTGCAGGTGGGGAGTGAAAGTTGATGAATTTGGTATTTGAAACACTTGTGCAAAGGATTGTTTCTTAGGAGAGGTGGAAGTTGGTTCCATAAAGAGGGAAGTCTGTAGGTGGAGGAAGACTTGCCAGTGGATGTGGAGGGAGAAAGAGTGGGAGTCCCTTGAGCGCAGAGGGTATGGAGAAATGGCAGCTGGTGTTAGCATCTCAGCCTGGTAGGGGGGAGCAAATTGAACCAAAATTTGGATATGACAGAGATGGAGTGGCTGAGACGATGATGGGATAGTGGTGGTAACCCAAGGGAAGAGAGGAGAGTGCAGTGGTGGGTTCTGAGCAGGGAGTGTGTGGCAAAGTAGCAGAAAGCACAGAGGAGGGAGTTGAGCCTGAATAATGAGGAGGAGGAGGGGGCAGAGCCAACACTATGTCAGCGGATTTAAAGTTGGGGGTGATAATTTTTGCTAATAATGTGCATCTAACAGGTAATGGGAGGGTGTCTCGATTTCTGTACAGTAGGCCTAGCTTAGGGTGGAGCTTTGATGTGTTAGCATCAGTGTGGTTCAAGAAGTTTAACTGGGGGTCGAGTCACACTCCTAGATATTTGTACATAGAGACTGTGTTTAGTGGGGTGCCATCTAGGGAGGTGATGGCAAGAGGACAGGCAATCCTCATGAGTGTTTGAGCAGACCCGAAGGTCATGGAAACAGTTTTAAATGAGTTAATTTTGAAGTGGTTTGCATCAAACCAGGATTGTATGTTGAGTTAATCATGTTGCAGTCATGGCTGAACGTCACTTAGAACTGGGCCAGATGTGAAAAGGACAGTGTCATCCACTTACATGTGGATGATTGATCTTTTGCAGACAGATGGGAGGTCATTTATGAACAGGGAGAACAGAATGGGGCCTAGTATTGAACCCTGGGGTACACCAGCTAGTATGAGGAGAGGGGGGCAGGTGGAGATCTTTTCCATCCATACAGATCTCTCCATTCCCTCTGTTCTGCTGATGAGGGTTTGCTAGAGATTCCTAGGGTGGGCTTGAAAGACTCTGGGGCCCCTCCTTTGCTTTTGCAGGCCTTACCTTATGGAACTCTCTGTCTTGCTAGATTCAAGAGTACTTGATTGTTGAAAGTTTTAAGACTGCCTTAAAGACTCACTTGTTTATTTAACATATTCTTAACTTAGTTACTGTTAATGTTGATTTTGATCTTCTGCTGTCTTTAGTGAACTTGTTTATGCTATATTCTGTTTATGTATTTACTAGAAACATAGAAACATAGACTTTGACGGCAGATAAGGACCGATTGGCCCACCTAGTCTGCCCATTTCTCTACCTACAGGATAAGCTGCAGATCCTAGTTAACCAACTGCCTATTTCCTCTTACTATATCTGTAAAGCGCTGTGGTCTTTTTGGGACAGCGTTTTTTAAATAAAGCTGACTTAACTTGACTTGAGTCTGTAACCCTGACTGACTGGAGCCTATTTTTGAGGTACAATCTGAACCACTAGGTTGCTGGTGGAGCGAATCCGGCTACCTTGAGTTTGTCAAGGAGTAGGTGGTGGGAAACAGAATTGAAGGCCTTTGTCAGATAAACAGATATTGCAGCAGTTAGCTGGTCTTGGTCAGCAGCAGATTGGATGTGACCAGTGATGTGGAGGTGGGAGGATATGATGGAGTTTTCTGAAACCAGATTGATATGGGGAGAGGAAGTTTGTGGACATAAAAAAATTGGTTAGTCTGGTCTGAATGAGAGCTTCTTGCAGTTTGGCAGGAGCAGGGAGGAGGGAGATTGGACAGTAGTTTCCAGGTGCTGAGAGATCACCACCCTTGTGGAGAGGGAAGACACAGGCTAGCTTCCAAGCTTGGGGGACTTTGCCAGAGGAGAAGAATAGGTTTAGTAGGTAAGTGAGGGGGATAGCAATTGCAGGAGCAGATATACACAGAAGTTTGGGGGTGGATGCCATCAGGACTGGATTTTGAGATGTTCAAAGAGAAAGGGGCAATTAGGACTTTCTCTGGTGAGGTGAGAGTGAGGAGGAAAGTGTTTTGGGTATGGTCTTGGGGGCGCATGAGGGCATGGGGAAGGAGGTCTGGTCAGGAAGGGCACAGGTGGTGAAGAAGTTGTTTGGGGTTTCTGCTATTTTGACAGGGTCAGTAATTGGTCATTTAGCTTGACAGTAGGAGTGGTGGTCTGATAGGGGGGTCGATTAGGGAGTTGACCACCTTCCAGAAGGAGGAAGGATGGGTGGTGTTTAAAACAGGACCTAAAATACTCTGTTTTAGCTCGTTTTATCATCTTGGTGCAGGCATTTCTTGTGAAGTTGTAAGCTTGTCTAGATTGGGTGGTTTGTGTGGATTTACAGAAGGACCAAGCCTTGTCATGAGCTTTGCAGAGGGCAATTAGTGTGCTGGAGACCCATGGTTAGTGATGCTTTTTGATCCTGGTTTTAACCTGGGGTGCAGGAGTCTCAGACCTAATTGAAAGTGTGTAAGGAGCTGGACAGGGCTGAGTTGAAATCAATCATGGGGTAGACAGGGTTCCAGTCAGCATGTGCTAGGTCGTGCAGGAGAGGGCTGGTGTTTAGAGAATTTAGGGGCTGGGTAATGATGTAATTAGGAGCTGACTGAAGAAGCTGGATCTTTCTGGTGCAGTGGGTAATACAGTGGTCACTAAGGGTTGCATCCAAAATTCCAGCAGTGGAAATTCAGTGTGGGTGAGAAGTGAGGATCCAATCAATTGGGGAGTGGTTTGCAGAGCAAGGATTATAACAGGTGGGCTCAGTAATTAGTTGGGTAAGGTTAAGAGCCTCTATTTTGGATATGGTGGCTTTGGTGAAGGAAGAGAGCCAGTTCAGGTTGTAGTCCCCTAGTAGGATTAGATTAATGGATAAGTAAGGTTAATGGAACCATTTGATTCAGTTTGAATTCATGGGACTAAAGATTCCTTAAATGACCCAACAGTGTTTTTGTAAATCATGTAAGTTTAGGCAACATGTCCATCCAGCACTGCAAAATACTTGCGTGGTATGAGGGACAGGATGATATAGGCTTCAAAGGGAAAGTTGCTTGAAGATAAAGTGCTCTTGGGTCTCGCTCATGATGCTGGTGATGGCACATCATGCTTCCAAGCAAGAGACCTGGGATCATAACCTTCGTGGCAAATCAGCAAGAGATGATGCTGTGTATGTGTGGATGCTTATCTCCAAGGCAGGGGGTGGCATTAGTCAATCCAAGATTGACTTGTTTGTTGCTAAGGCAAACAGCAATGCAGTTGGTAGTGGAGATGAAATGGGCAGAATGCCAACAAGGTTGAGCTCTACTCATGTTGATATCCCTGGAGAGGGGGCCTATAAGACAATCTGCCTTCTGGCCATGAATGGAAGCCCGGAGCTGTTCCCAACCAGCATACCTCACCATTGAAAGATATGGTTCCTATGGGTGGTGGTGGTGTCTTGATGTGTCCCACTGTAAAGTCTAAGTCACCGGCAAATGATTGCAGCAGATGAGTGGAAAGTCTGGACCCAAGACTGGATGGGTGAAAACAAAAGTATGATAAAAAGGAAGTGCTGTTTACATGGCTATAGTAAAAAACAATTTACATGAAGTGGAATTTATTTTCAGGTGCTCCCAAAACAAAACATTTGGAATTACACAGAAGAGTACTCAAATATGTAATGAAATTGAAATGCCAAAGTAGGAAAAATAAAGAGTAGAAAATCATGTGTAGCACATCAACCATATGCCTTGATGAAGACAATATCAGGAATTTTGAAAGATGTAGAATGCAGATGCAAAGATGACATATGGAACAAAAGGAGGCCCACTCCCCACAGAGGTGCTACCATAAACAGTATAACTACAGGAAGTAAAAACATACTGCACAAGCTAAAAGACCAATTAAATGCTTTTTAAATCACAGACACTAAAAATACCAGGAGTAAATCCCCACTGCTTTGTGGTGCATTGCTTTGTCATCTCCTGATGAAGAGGCACTGTGCCTCAAACTGCTGGGGATTTATACCTTTTATTTTCACTGTCTGTGATAAAAAAAATAACACTTTATTGGTCTGTTAGTCTGTGCTGCATGGTTTTCCTTTCCTGCAAGGATGAGATACACCTGTATTTGCACCTGCCCAATGGTATCAACCAGTCTCTACATTAATTTCAGGAACTGCATCCATTTGCAATGAAAAGTCACAATTTGCAGACACTTGTATCAACAAGCATTTGTCAATGCCGAATGTTTGCTTGCTGGTATTAGCATTAGAAATGCAGGAGTTAGACAGATGCAGAATGGGAATGGCAGTGAAATATTGAACTTCACATGAACCTCACCTCCATCCTGTAGAGACGGACAGAATTTGGGGTAAGTTTTTGGGTCGTCACCCATGACGGTCAAGCCATGTCACCTCATCCTATTCTGCAGACACTGACATGTGTTGAGCTGTGCCTTAGGGTGTTTGGCTTTACAATCAGCCCATTCCATAAGGACATACATTGAAATGGGTGCAGCATAGGAGAATGGGGTGAAGTCTTGGGATGAAGAGTACAAGGTACACCTCGATGCCGGTCAGTGGCTGGGGGTGGGATGGCATGAGCAGTAAAGCTGGCAATCCAAAGGCACACCCCGATGCCTGTCTGTCTGTACAGGGTAGGACGTCATGGTTAGAAACTGTAATGCCTCAAGCATTTGTTGGTATTCACAGTACAAATTTTGAACATGGCCTTTTTGTGACCCCACCTCATGAAAGCATTTGGGACCTCTTGTCATGAACAGTGGCAGTGCGATTTTGTCAATGTGTCCTGAAAACTGACTTCCAACAGTGACAGTGGCATTCTGCACCACATGTACGAAAACACAAATCGGGCAGGATGTGAAGAATGACAGCTGTAACATCCATAGGGAGGTATGAGGAGATGGCAATGTTGAAAATGTGTACTGGGAATATTAAAAATGCTTGCACTTCCGAGCATACGTGGAAACCACACAATACATGCGCGTAACAAAGTCATTTTATGGAGTTTCATCACCAGATTTTCAACATAGGCATTTAACGAGTTGGGGTCATGAACAGTGTCACTGTGATTTTGTTACTGTGTCCTGAACACTGATTTCCCACAGCAACCATGGTATTCTACGCTGGAACTGTAAAAACACATTTTGACCAGGATGTGAAAAATGACAGCTGTACTGTTCATAAGGAGGTGTGGAAAAATGGCAATGTTTAAAATCTCGAGTGAAAATATTACAAATGTGTGACGTTATAAGCGTGCATGGAAACTGCGCAATGCACGCTCATAACACAGTCATTTAATGGACTTTCATCACATGATTTTCAACATAGGCATTTTAGAACCTCTGCTAATGAACAGTGTCACTGTGATTTTTGCAATGTGTCCCAAGCAGTGATTTACCACAGCGACTGCGCCATTCTGTGCTGGAAGTGCGAAAACACATTTCGGCCAGGATGTGAAAAATGACAGCTGTACTGTTCATAAGGAGGTGTGGAAAAATGGCAATGTTGACAATCTGGAGTGAGAATATTGCAAATATGTGAAGCTATGAGCGTGCGTAGAAACTGCGCAATGCAGCTCATAATACACTCATTTTATGAACGTTTCCCACCAAATTTTCAACATAGACATTTTAGGACCTCTGCTAATGAACAGTGTCACTGTGATTTTCATAATCTATCCCAAACAGTGATTTTGCACACTGACTGCGCCATTGTGTGCTACATGCTCGGAAACACATTTTGGGTGAGATGTGAAAAATTACAGCTGTACTGCTCAAAAGTAGGTGTGATAAAATGGCAATGTTGAAAATCTGGACTGCAAATATAAAAAATTTGCGCACTTATGAGAGTGCGTAGGAACTGCGCAATGCATGCTCGTAAAACAGTCATTTTTAGGAATTATGTCACCAAATTTTCAACATAGCCATTTTAAGACCTCTGCTCATGAACAGTGTCACTGTGATTTTCTTAATCTGTCCCAAACATTGATTTCACACACCGACTGCGCCATTGTGCGCTACATGTGCGGAAACACATTTTGGGCGAGATGTGAAAAATGACAGCTGTACTGCTCATAAGAGGTGTGATAAAATGGCAAATGTTGAAAATCTGGAGTGAAAATGTTACAATGCTGAACCCACGAAGCAGTAGAGGAACTGCGCAACGACACTGTGAAACAGTCATTTTAGGGAATTTTCACCAATTTCAACATAGCCATTTCAAGACCTCTGCTCATGAACAGTGTCACTGTGATTTTCTTAATCTGTCCCAAACATTGATTTCACACACTGACTGCGCCATTGTGTGCTACATGCGTGGAAACACATTTTGGGCGAGATGTGAAAAATGACAGCTGCACAGCTCATAAGTAGGTGTGATAAAATGGCAATGTTGAAAATCTGGAGTGCAAATGTTACAAATTCGTGAACTTATGAGCGTGCGTAGGAACTGCGCAACGCACACTCGTAAAACAGTCATTTTTAGGAATTTTTTCACCGAATTTGCAACATAGGCTTTATGAGAGCCTACCTCATGAACACTGGCACTGTCATTTTGTTAATCAGTCCTGAAAAGTTATTTTGTGCAGTGACCACGAAATCACCCTTCGGGCCCGAGTAATGCCATGACAGTGACAGAATTCATGAGAAGGGGTCCCAAAAACCCCATGCTGAAAATTTGGTACCAAAATTCCAAAAAATGCCTGAGATATGCACCAAAGATGAAAAAACCCTATCTATCCCATTATACAGCTTACTGGCATTTCCTCAGTTCGTGGTTGGCTTTGAAGAGTGCAGACATGTTCCCGGTCCACCGAAGATCTTTGCGCCAGATTCCGGAGGTAAGTATGGGGTGAGGGGGTGTGGGGAGGCCGGTTGCACCGGGGGTGGGTGCGGGTTGTGGGGGGGCCCTGGAGACTACGAGGGACTGTTTTCTGTTTTATAGGTACATAAAAAAAAAGACAACGGTGGATGTTTTGTATTTACAGGCATTTGGCACACTGGGGTAGGCTCCCAGCATGCCAGGGGAGTCTTTTTTGGGGGGCAGCTGTAGCTGATGGCGGATTGGGCACCCCCATCAGCACACAACCAAATGGGGGGGCATTATGCCAATGGGGAATGGGCTCCCCCATCAGCACCCAAAAATGGGGGGGTGCCGTCATGCTGATGGGGATTGGGCACCCCCATGAGCACACATGAAAATGGGGGGGACATCATGCCAACTGGGAGTGGGCTCCCCCATCGGCAGACAAAGACCATTTGGGGGGCACATGCTGCCTAGGGGGATTGGGCACCCCCTCAGCACTAGGGCCAGTAATATTGTTCATGAACAGGACAGTAAGTTGCAGCCATGTTCATAAACAATATTAGAGCAGCAACGTTCCGCCCAGCAATGACGGGTCGCTCCCTCATTGCAGCAAATCGCTGACACTGCAATGACGAGGTGGCCTGTGATTGCTGCGGCGAAAACGTTTCAACTTGGTGCAACTTCTGGAAGCCAGTGTCATCAGCATACTGTGCCTCCATTGGTGCACCATGGCCAAGCCCCAAAATGCTGTGCCTCCCTTGGCTGCTTCACTGCCGTGCCTCCCTAACCCACTTCTCTCCTAAGCTGTCACATAATGTTTCTTGCGCATGCGCAAGCAATCATAAAAAATGGCATATGTGTTATTCTTTTACCACAGACTCTATGTGTCACATTGCATATCGAGGTATTCTGGTTCAAATAATTGGATCTGGCTTTATAGTGTGAAGAACACACTTACACAGAAAGGTAACACTCATGTATCATAACAATATAAATGATACTAATGCTGTAGTCACTTACAACTACATATCACATATCTTAACCAATGCAAGTTAAAACTATTGTCCTGTTATATTGATGCTTGTATGGTGTAGTCTTTGGACAAAAATATTTACATCTTTATTTGGAGGTTTGTACCATTCACTTTGGATGATGTTTTAAAAACATTTTTAGTTTTATGTTTTCCTATTTGTAGATAACCAAATTCACTAAAGGCTTGTTTTGGTTGCTTTTCTGTGGATCTTCAAAGGCAAAATTTTGTTCAGGGGAAACATGCACTTGCTAGGACATTCTCATTGCTTGCCACTCTAGCATAATTTTGTATAGTATAGTGGTGTGGCAGTGCCACTATAGCTAGGGTTGAGCAGGTGGCTTAATGTTAAACCCCTAACTTTGCATTTTAATAGCTTTGCCACCATTCAATGAATTTTCATGAAATTGTGCATGCGTGTCTCAGGGGACAGCAAGGTCTCTTGATTTGCCAAGTTTCGTTCTGGTCAGACGTGCAGATTCCAAGATCTGGATAGTGAAAAAAGTGAAAAAAAAAAACATGTTTTTCCACTGTTTTTTTCTTGTATTCACATAGCACCCAAACAATTTTGAAGTTTGCGCTGAAATTTTCATGGTAGAAAGGACTTGGGCCAGAGTGGTGCATTTTGCTGGTTTAATGATAAAATATTAATCTGTTCCAGAGTTATGAGGATTTGAAATTTTGGTTCTGTGCATGCTCAGTACAATCTTATGGATAGCTGTTTCATATGGAAAACGATTTGGCCCAAACGAAAAACAGATTCTGTTTTGTATGGGGGTAATCTTTTTATTTATTTTTTTTTGTGAGATAATATCATTTTTTCATATGGCTGCCATTTTGTTTCTGTTTTTTTTTTAATTCTTTTGAGAACCTGTAAAAATTATATTCTGCAGAGACACCAGCACATGCCCAGAGGGGCCCTGTGCTTCCACACCCACATACACATGGGATAAATGGAGGCACAGAAGCACTGGGCCCAGATGGCCCTGCTCTTACGTGATCACATGAAAGTGACCTGCGTTAATAATAATACAATTCTGCTATCTCACAAAGTAAGGAAATTAACTACAAAAAACGTCATTAATGCAAGTCAGGGTTAAACTGACAAGAGTAGGGAAATGGGATGTTATGGTTTCCAACCCTAACATCACACCCTCTCCCTGCAAGCAGCAAAAGGAAAAAAATCATGAGTTTGTCTGTCCCGAGTCTTTGCAAATCAGGCCTGGGGTCCTCCTTTGGGTTTTCAGCCCTAACACTCCCCCCATTCTATCAGCAAATAAGCTCAAATGTCCAGACTATTTGAGAATGGGGTGAGTGTTAGGGTTGATAACCCCAAGGAAGACTCAAGGCCTGATCTACTAAGACTATGGACAGAAAAAACCATAATGTTTTTCCTTTGTTGCTAACTGCAGAATGTAGTGTGTGTTGGGTTGGAACCAATCTACATTTCTCTACCATCTCATTTTACTAACTAGTGCATGCATGCATTGATACGTTTCCATGCATTAATGACATTTTATATATATAAATAGATAGATAAAATGCAAAAAAAGTTGTTAATACATCAGTCAGAGTTAAAGCAAAAATGCATTTAAATGTGGCATTAGGGTTTCCAACCCTAACACCCCACCCTCACCCTGCACAGATGAAGAGGCATCAGAGGTGGCATTGGGGTAGTCAGCCCTAATGCTCACCCCATTCCATTAGAAAATAAGCTGGGTGGGTACAACACAGGAGAATGGGGTGAGCGTTACGGCTGATGACCCCAATGCCACCCTTGATACTTCTTCATCTGTATAGGGTATGGGGTGGGTGTTAGGGTTGGAAACCCTAATGCCACATTTCCCTAATTTTGTTGCTTTAACCCTAACTAATGCATTAACAAAGTTTTTTTGCAATGTATTTCCTTACTTTTTGAGATAGTATAATCAGTATCCTAATTTGCTTGTCAGAGTGCAGGGCTCTCTGGTCACTCCCATTCCTCCCTAGATGTGTATATGTACATAGCTATGGAAGCGCAGGGTCCTCTGGGCCCTGCACTTCCATTTATAGCACTAGAGTGATGACATTGTGAGCATAGCCATATCATTACCCCATCTGATATACAAAGTACAGAAAATATTCAAATCTCCACTGAAATGTAAGTCTGTGCAAGTGCAGCTCCATCATGCACCACAGGTGTAAAAACACATTTTGGCCAGGATTTGATAAATGACAGCTGTGCCATACATTTGGTGGAGTAATAAAAACTCTATGTTGAAAATTGTGTGTCAAGTTACAAGTGTGCGTAGAGAAATTGTAATGAATGGTAATAACTCTGCCATTTTGTGACATTTTGACCCCACATTGTCAACATGGCCTTTTGGGGACCCCACCTCATGAATAATATGACTGTCATTATGTAAATCCTGCCCCCAAACAAGCAGCCATGAAATCACCTTCGGGCAGTAGTTGCATACTGATAGTCATATTGTTAATGAGATGGGGACCCCAAAAGGCCATGTTGAAAATGTGGGGTCAAAATCTCAAGAAATGGCTGAGTTATGCTTAAAAGCTGAAACCCCATTAAAATACATTAAATTGCATTTACCTTAGTTTCTCATGTTGCAGTCGCCAGTTCCAGCAGCAAAACATGTCCTTGATCAGGAGAGCTGATCTTGAACCTGGGACCTCTTCAGGTGAGTGAGGGTGTGTGGGGGTGTCAAGGGGGTGTTAGGAGGTGACTGCATAGTGGGAGGTCAGGTTGGGGTGTGGGTGTCATCAACAATGTACTTTTTTTACAGGTTTAAAAAAATACAAAACAGACTTTGAGGGATGGTTTTATTTTTTACAGGTAAAATTACATGATACAGGGTAGTGCCACTAACCACCAAAGAAAAAATAAATATTGGCATGGGTGGGTGTGGGTGCCATTAGACACCAGGGATTAAGACAGAACATGAAGGACTGCCACCAAACACCAAAGGGGTGAGGGGTGAAAAATATGAAAGAAAGCAAAATAAGCCTATAAATATGGGGGTGCTGCTAGACAACAGGGATCATGCTGGTGGGGTTCCAAGGAGAACTCATGTAATGTTTAAATCCTTTTTTGCCCATCGAATTTCCTTTTTCTTCATTCTTTTTTCACCATGGCAAAAAAGGAAATTGTCTAGCGAAAAAGGATTTGTTAAAAAACTTAAGTCCTCATTCCTTTTTCACCTTTGCTATTTTGTTATACTTTTTCATCATGGCAAGAAAGGAGTCGGGCTCTAGAAAAAGGATTAGAGACTTTCTTTTCCAATCCTTTTTTGCCAGCTGATTTCTTTTTCATCATGACAAAAAAGGAATCGGGTTCTCAAAAAAGTATTAAACAAAAACTAAGTTCCTAATCCATTTTTGAGAGCTTGATTCCTTTTTCATCATGACAAAAAAGGACTCACAAAAAGGGAAGTTAGTGAATGATGAAAAAGGAATTAAATGTTTAAAAAAAAAGTTCTGGGGGCATACAAAATATTAGAAAACACACAGAACAGCTCATCAACTCCCGAGGAGCAAGATGCATGGTTGGATGTCTGTAACAGACATCCCTGGGCACAGTTATGACAGTTTGTTTTGGCCAGAAATGAAAAACAAGATGGAGGCTCTAGAAAAAAAAATTTTCTGACAGAAAAGGATTTGCCCTTCAAGAAAAAGGATCCTTTTTCATCAGAGCAAAATCCTTTTTGTTCCAGGAATCTATCCAAACGAGTGAACTGAGCATGCTCAGAACCCACAGTTTTAAAATGAAATAACTTTGGAACAGATTAATCTTGTTTTCACCAAACCAATACAGAGAAGCTCTGTGGGGCAAGCACTTTGCACCCTGAACATTTCAGGCCAAAATTCCAAACCGTTTGACTGCAGCACAATGACAAAAAAAGCTGCAAAACAAAAGTGAATTTTAAAATTGTTCCATTATGTGCAGCACGAAATTCACTGGTTCAACCAAAATGAAGCCTGGCACATCAAGAGATCTACCCACCAGACTGCATATGCAAAATTTCATGCAAATCCATCGAACGGTTGCAAAGTTATTAAAGTGCAAAATCTGAGGTTTAACATTAAATATACAGTATATTCATTCTATTTATTAGCATATTTCCCCTCTTTCAGTTGATCCTAAGCTGTATTCTAAGTGAGGAACAACCAGTGTTCTGCCCCACCAGCCTTTCATATCTAGCCCCACATGATCCATCCACCATAATCTATAGCTTATTCTCTACAGACAGAATCCAGGGAACTGTCTCCATCTCCCCAGAACCATCTTCATTCATTAGCATGGTATGTGTGGAGTTGAGAAAGAGGAGGTGGATCCTGAAGGACCCTCAGTGAGTGTGGTGAATGGGGCAACTTCATCTATCCAGGGCCAGGAAATATTTCTCCCCTTAAATTTCCTAAACCCTTACACATACTGGCCTAGCTTAAGAAGACTAGGCATCGACCACCTATTAGGAGCACTGGGATGTGGTCAGACCCTGACATCCAGCAGGACAGCATATTCTTGTCCCCCTTAGAACAATAAGGTCAGCCATGCAGGGACAGCAGCTAGCTACCCCCCATCCCTGAGGCAGGAGGCTTCTACAGTGGATGCCTGAGCCCTGTCCCATTGGCCAACTTGTATTCAGAGCACAGACCAGGGTTGTCTGGATGGCAAGTGGTAAAGATACCACTGGACTGTCCAGCTGGTATCTCCAGTACTCTAAAGCAATTTTAATTTAATCAAATAAGATCAAAAAATAAAATTCCATGGGTTATTTATTTAGTGCCCCCACCCATAAGCAAACGTGTTTTACTTGTGAGGTATAACCCTTTAGGAATGGTTAGTTTTCATTTTTCCATTATTTTATTTCTTCAAACTTTGCTCCCATTTTCTCTTATTGGAGAACATGCTTTCTTTTAAAGTACTGAACTACCGAGCAACTACTGTAAATTTGCATTATTCTTCATAAATTAAGGAAAGTGAGAAAATATGTTATGGTAGTTTTTTTAACCTTTATCTGTCTAGCAAAAAAGTTCAGTACTATTAAATAAGCTTTCAGATCCTCAGAGGTCCCTCTTTCACATGCTTCAGAAGGGACCTCTAAAAACATGAAACTTACGCTGTAGTATATTTTTGGTTGGACAAAAGATATTACCCTAAAAATGTGTGAAGAAATCTAAGCTGACTTACATGTCATAACTCTGCAATGCAGAGTACTTTTATCATTCAATTAAATGAAAAAAGTAGAATCTTTGAATGCAGATAAAGCAAACTGTATCAATGGATTTGACTGTCCTTAATTACTACAATTTTACTTTCATGAATACCAGACCCTATTGGTAAAGAGGAAACGTGCTATCACCACAGGGGATGAGCCTCTTGTAGGTTTCACAACACTTCTGTTTTACTTGCCCTGTGATCACACCCTTTTACTGTTTACCACATGGCATAGCAAAAAAAAAATATTGTGTTTGAAATTTCATAACATAGAAACATATACTTTGATGGAAGATAAGGACCACTTGTCCCACCCAGTCTGCTCATTTAATAAAGGTTTGTAAACATCCCAAAAAAGAAAAGAACTGATTATTTTTAAAAATGTTCATTTCATATGTAGCATAAATAGTTGATATATATTTAGAGCCATTTGCACATTTCCATAGATGATAAATGATGTTATTATGTTATAATTTCATGTTTTCACATCCCTTATCTTATGTGCCATGTGTATTTTAACACATGATTTTTAACAAGGCGTTTCTTTACTTAATAAACTATGACTGGCCAGCAAATGATTTAGAAGATTTTAAATCCCAAAAGTTAATTTAATTTGCATTACTTGAACATACCTTTTTCATTGAACTTGTTTTGTATTTCAGGACTCTGGTATCAGCAGTAAAATCTTAAACACATTTGTGGTGGCTGCCAGTCTTACTAATGAAACTATACAAAATCTCAGCGATCCTGTCCTAATTACTCTAAAGCATGTGGTACCCAATAAGGTGAGAATTGTTTTCCTCAATAGATTTTGTTGAAATGATATCATGCAGTTAGAGTGACTGTGATCTTTCTCATTTGGTAATCTAGGATCACACTGAATCCAGAGAATTCAACCAGGCTGCTAAAGGCATGGCTGCCTCCTGTACTGAACATCTATATATTTTCCATATAAGGCAAATAATTTATTTTACACTTGTTTAAAAATATCTCAGAATTAACTATTTTGGGGATAATTTAAATACATGAAGTAGTAGGAAAAGGTATCATGTCACTTATCTATGGGCAATACAAGAAATATGTTTATTACATGCAGGTACCCTTTTATATTTTAAGAATGTAGTATCTACTGTATCTGTTATTTGTATACAGTATATGGTACAGTATATATTTTCCCTTTGTTGCATATATGTAAAATATTCTCCAAAACAACCAGTTTTTCAATATTTATTTTTTGCCATATATGGATAATATATGGTTCTTTAGTATGGGCTACACCAAATAGGCCATAAAACCTACAATAACCAATTTGTACTTCAGATGATCTGAAACTAAAATACATGCTAACTCCAAAGGCTTGACTATCAGTTTGCCTTTCGTGACTAAGGAAAAACGGCAGGTTTTTCACTTATTACTTATTCCTTAGTGATTGTGTGTATGTGTGTGTTTAAATTGGATGGCAATGGAACGTTGGTATTGTTTAACATCACCATCAGTCTCTGGTCTTCAGTGAGAAAATTGTCCTGCAAAAAAGTAAAGTGGTATGTGTGATGCTTGGCCAGCAGGTTATGCTTGTTGTATGATATTTATAATATAAAAATGTAGTAGGTGATTGTCTCACATACGACAGCCTGTGCTTATTGGTGCCCCCCCCAGGTTTCAGTGAAGTTACAGTGACAAGTGACCTGAAACCAGGAGGTAATTAAAAGACCAGAGAGACTTAATTAAGGGTCTCCTGTTTTTCTGTCTTAATTAGAACTTACCCAGCTGCCAGGATATAGGGCTCGTAAAGTTTTATGATTCCTATAGTAAGAACATTTTATACCACCATGGTGTTAAAAGTTGTAAAACCCTTTGATGTGCCTTGGGAATAGGAACTGCTCAAGATCAAAGAGAAAATGTTTAATTAAGGAGTCACATTTAGGGATTGGAGTTTTTGCTGATGTCACATTATTCAATATATCTCCTGACAGGAAATCATTGTTTGGCTTTTTTTTTTAATTCTAAAAAGAAGAAGCTAGATGACTCACCAGTGGGGTGGGGAGATAGAGTTGAAATGTATCCTTGTAACTGGGGAATATGACATATCATTTTGGGACTCAAGAAAGACAGATCTCTGAGCTACTATAAGCACTATAGAGGTAATACATTAGATAGAAAAGGTCTAACTGTATTGTGGTAGAAGTTTGTTTTGTACTTTGCCCTTGTTCTTTTAAGTGATTGTATGCTTTTTGATATATTGTTCTGTGTTTACATTTTTCATATTTTTATCATCTTTTAGTAAAGTACTTATTATTTGAAAGACTGTCTGGGTGTATTCCAAGTTCTTTTTGCATATGATGTATACGTGATTTAAGTTTGACAGCTGTTCTGGAGAGCTTGATGGTGCTACTAAACTGGGAAAATGTAAGAATATACCTAAGATCTTTTATAGAGTTTCAAAGGGTTCATTTTGGATACCTGGTTAGGTGCCCTTAGGCAAAAGATATATTGCACCCCCTCAAAGAGAATATTATCTAAGCCTGTACATTTGGGTATGCTAGCATAAGGTTCACAGTTTGAATCCCCCAGAACTTGAGACCAAAGGTGATTCGGACCCATAAGCAGACAGGAGGGTTACCCTGTCTGGTACCTGTTCACATTACTGCGCTCGGAGGTTGACACTGTGGGAGCAGAGGACCTGACCTGCTGAGTGCATTTGTGACAGTATACATCTTCTGGATTTAGATGATTCTATCAGCATTTTCTATGTCAGTCTGCAGATATTTTCCTTTTTGCTAGTGCTTTTGGGACATGGGTAGAAATCTGGCCTCAGTATTTTAGGATTGGGGAATATGACGTTTTTAAGCAAGAAGACAGTTATTTTCCTTGATTTATCATGTGACCTTCAGTCAAGTAGGACAGAAACCTACAATTATAACATGCTTCATTTGCCGGGAGCATGTTCTGAGTGTCATAATGTTAGATAAAGATAAGCTCTGCCATCAGAATCAGATACATACAAAAAAAATGGTGGCTTTCATGGTAAAATAGTTTCCTTTCTTGTGCTTTTGATCTTGCACTTTGTTTTTAACCATGAGATGGATACACAGGCCAAAATGATTCTATAAAACTAAAATAATAATTGTGCTACTACATTAGCTTTTGCAGCACACGTTGCTTAACTGTCATATATTTGGAGTACACATATTCTAAGTAATTTTAGTATTTATAAATTACATATATGGGATTCACAATGGCCTTACTCAGAATATGTCAATTTTCTTCATTAGTGAGGGAGCAGGGCAATAACTCATAAGTGGCAGAGCCATGAGTGAGTTATGTAAGTGCTGCTTCCTCCCAAGTGGTGATAAATGGCATATTCAGAGTCAGGCCATAGTGTGTCCAATTTCTACATTTATTTATTTAAATGTCAATGTGTGCTGTGTTTTAAAGCAGCAGTTCCATGAAATATATTTTTCCAAAAAATATAGTTTCAGCTACAAATAATAAAAATATTAGAATACCCATCAAATGTACTTGTCTAGGTACCTCCCATGCTGCACACTATGAATCTTTTACTTACTTTTTTGATCCTAACCCTGCCAAGTCTACAATGCCATCTCTATGCAAAATGTGGAGGTCATCTTTTTTCTTGAGAAAAAATAAATTGAACCATTTATAAAATCCTCAGATTCTGGTGGATTTAAAAAAGTGTACCACCAAATAAAACTGGAAGAAGGCTAGAATTTTTTAAAGTGAAAAAAGGTAGGGTCAAAATTTTTGCCCAGTTTCACTGCACTGCTGATTTAAGTGCAGCAGAGGCCATTGTGGTGTCATCAGATATTGACATTGTACAAGCTGGTCTCCCATTGGCTAAGGGTTTCTTTGTGACCTGTCCAAAGTGAAGATAGATGCTGATGATTTGCCCAGTACTGAAATGATTTATCTTCATTTAGAATTCATCAGTGACTGAACTAAATCATTTATCTGTAAGGTCTGACTCTCATTTACATGGTATAAAAACTCTATACAGGTTTTAGTCCAAAAGCCATTCACATAACAGGAGTAAACATAAAGATTTGTATAGCCACATCATTTCTGGGAGGCCATCTTTATATGTTGATTTGTGTTGTGTGAATACAGTATATTAAAGTCATTTTATATGTAATATAAAACCATATAAAAGTGATGGTATTGCTTTATTAAATGCATTAGTAATTTATTTCTATTAATATCTGATATCATTAAAGTAGACTATAGCCATTTAACATATAACAGTTGTATTTACTTATTTATTAATAGACAATTATATTTTAATTCCTTCAGAACAATGCTGAAGTGCAGTGTGTGTTTTGGGATTTCATGCAGAACAGTAAGTGCTAATATGATTTTTAATGCCTTCAGTAAGACTTTGTAAATGTTAATGTCAGAGATGATACCCTTGGTTCACTACATGCTTTTAGTCTTCTCTTCATTTTATGTCACTTTCCTATACCTTGTATAGGAGTCTCTGACAGGAAGGGTGATATAACTCCATTATCCCTCCCACACATCGGTCAGATGGTTTTGCAATCTGTAATTAAAAATTAAGGTTACATTTTCCTTCTGTGGGAAAGCTGACTCTTCACTGGGGAAAACTCTTCACTGAGGAAACTGACATCTAACAGATTAATCTGCATTTCAAGCAGCTAAATGGCTTCTTAGAATGCAGAGAGTTAATGTTCATCAACCCCAGTACCATTGTAGCACTGCAGAAGGCTGTTAAAGAATTCTACTGAATGCCCACCAGCAATGGTGAAGAAGGGCATTGTTGTAGCTGCACAAGCACTCAGTGGTGATTCAGGGGAGGTGCACTGCACCACATTGTGATGGATAGAGAAGACGCTATGGGCAGGGACATAAACTGTGCTTTGCTGATACTAGCAGTATACCATTGATCCAGCTTTCCAGTGGAGGATGTCAGTAGAAAATCCCAGTCAAGTGTGCTGAATGATTGACAGATACTGGCTACCATTTGGCATTACTCCCTGGCCTGTGGAAGACAGGAGGAGGAGCAGATCATCTCAGTGGATGATGGTGTCTGATACAATGTGTGCTGATGGAATGGAACAGTCTAGTCAGGTCAAGAAGGCCATAAGCATGTCCAGAAATAGCAATACAATTTTAAAAAATGACGTCTGTCTCCAAATGTGTTCATGCTAGACTTACATTTCAATACATGCTCTATTGGATACATTCAGACCAATACAAGCCCAATAATATTTAGATTAAAAAGCATGAGATGACTATTTTACTCAAGTTGACGTAAGTAAAAGAAGTAACTCCTCACTATAGCGAACCCTGCTATAGTGAAATCCCGGGCATAATGAATGCCTCCTTTGGCTCCTGAAGTTTCAATCTGCATTTGCATTAGCAATTGTGGTGACTGGTGACAACAACCCACTGGTATGAGCAATACAAAAGAAAAGGATATTTGTACCACAGGGATACTTTTATGTGCAAAACTCATGTTTACACCTCACCACAAACACCAAATTACCAGAGCAAAATAAAATAATGCAAGGAACCAGCTGAGAAATGTCAATGGAGAATCAACAGAGTTGTGAGTAAATACTGAGTCAGAAGTTGGGGGGGGGGTTGCTCAGCTGAGGGCCATGGAGATACTGTATAATGTAAATGTCTAAAACTGTAGGTGCCTTAAAGTGACAGTGCACAATAAACCTTTTAACCCTCAGTTTAACTGGGATGGAGCTATAGCACAGGTTCTGTGTTAAGATGAGAGGTGCTGTGGCAGGTTAAAACTCTACATGTAATTTACATGTAATTTCCACATTTTCTTATGCACTGTCACATTAAGACCATTTTCACTAGGTTGTAGTCATGACTTTGCACAGCACACTGTAAGTTGCCTTCACATTACATTACACAATGCATCCGTGGCTCTCATCTGAACAACCCCCCCAACTTATGGCTCTGTTTTTGCTGGCGACTTCTCTGCTTCTCCGGTGACTGCTCTCAGATGGTTAGCGTCCTTCACTGTAACGAAGAAGGAGCTATAACAAACAGCAGACATGGCTCCCAAAGCATTCATTATAGTGAGGGGCTACTGTAGTAGTATAAACAAATCTGTTTATTTATGTAAAATCAACAGGAGTAAACAATGAGCTTGTGCTTATTTGCAGTGGGATACTGAATATTCAGTGCACAACATGAACAGTTCATCAAATGCAGAAAACATATAAACAGTGAATAATAAAATATAAATGGCAAAATTAAGAAATGCCAACAAACCACATCATGAAAGTAAGCTCGCTATTACTACTATAGTGTCTCTTTTGTATGGCCAGCTCTGATAACCATTTAGCAAGTATTTTAACTCAGGACAAGGGATCATTACAAGGTCTACATTTAAGTGGTAGAGCATTCCACAAAGTGGCACCCATAGCAACTACAGCAAAAAGTCAAAAGGAAGGCCTTTGAAAACATTTTTCCACCTTAAAAAAGGTTGGATTGGCATGCCTCCATAGAATGCACACTCTGCGTGTTATGTATGTTGTACTTAGCTGGTGTTTTAAAATAAAATAACCTTTAAATGTATTGCATGCCTGTACCTAGCCGATGCAGATGTTAGCCTGTTGTAACTGGATCTTTTCTATTTTATGTACATGCATGCACAAGCACACATGCTACAAATGAGTATAGAAATGCGAAGGATTGACAATATGAAACTTTTGCCTCTGCTTTACAGATGGACTAGGAGGATGGAACTCATCAGGTTGTAAAGCTGAAGTCACAGATGTATACTACACAAGTTGCTACTGCAACCATCTAACACATTTTGGAGTTTTGTTGGTGAGCATCATAAAATTCTTGTGCATGGCTGATGTACTGTAGCCTCTGAACATCCTTATGAACATAGATGCTGAGCGTGTTCAGTGATGTTGGTGTAAAGTGTGTCAGTTTCACTACTGCTCTGCCATAGAGGAGTCAATTATTCTTGACCTGGAATGCAAAATTAAAAACTTGGGGGCTGGGTGGTTGAGTGCATTGGCTATAGGGTTGGGAGCTTTTCATCTCTAGGGTCACTGGTTCAGTAGTAAGCATAAGATGCTCTCATTGAATTAATGGACCATAGCATATCTGATATTGTTTAATAGATAACTGGACAGTTTTACAGATTTTTTTAAAATAGTTGACAAAATGGCACTGAAAAATAAATACAACTGATTGGCAGAGATAGATTACATGGCCATACAATAATTTCATATTGATGCAAGGTCATGTTTTGGATCTCCATTTTAGAACAAAAAAGTTTGTTTTCTAAATAACAGCAAGCCATTTCATAAGTGCAGTAACCCATGCCACAGTGTACTTAACCAAAATCAATACACCTCCAGGGATGAAAATCAGCCCAGGGCCTTCTAAGCATAATAACATGTTTGTAAACAAGCAGACAACTGGATTTATCAGATGTTTGGGCAAGAGGGAATGGAGCAACTTCTTGTTTCAATCGACCGTCAAAACAAACAAACAAAAAAAAAAGATACAGGCAGATGGCTAATGAGCTTGATTAAGATCTGAGGGTTGACTGGTGGCATTCAAATGATTTGCTGAAGATTTTTGTGAAAAGATGCTTGAAAAAAACAGCTCTTCCATCTATTATAAGGAATAAAAAAACAGGTATCTACAGTCATGGCTATCCTAATTTTCCTCTTTACCACAGAAGAGAAATACCACAATAAGTTATCACATCAATCATACATCGTTACCACCTTGGGGAAATGTCCATAACAGAAAATTAGTAAATCTGCAGCTGCTTGACTAACCACAATAAGTTAAAACTTCAGCTAGTGTGGTATTTTGAGAATACTGTGGTATGCCATCCACTCAGACACCAGCCCTGCAGGGGGAGGACTGATGTTTTGTGTTCACCAATGAAGTCAAGGCTGTGTCTCAATCCAGTAATACTAGTTTTACTGTTGTTGGCTTCCACCATATGCAACATTGCATATGCCTACCTATATTAATATTCAATTTAGAGAAACACATATGCACACAGAAAACAGCATGTTACAAGCCACAGGGGCTATGTGTTCAGCACCTCATCAAGAACTGCTGCCAACATGGCATCAATTGGACAAGTGCCAGAATTCCACAAATCAAAAGAGGACTTTCTAATTTGGAGTGTTTGGAACCCTGGTTGACAGTAAACAAAATCACAGATGTCAAAAAGGTGAATGAATGTTTTCCTGGTAGCTTTGAGACCCATGGTTTATGGACTTCTCAAGAGTCTTACCATACCTGTCAAGCTGGTGGACATGAGGTATGAACAACTCACAAAGACACATTCACGGCATTTCAAGTGAAAGCTGATTCTCATTGCAGAACACTTTCATTTTCAATATCAAAACCAAAAAGAAGGGGAAGTTGTTGCAAACTACATCACTGAACTGAAATATCTGGTAAGCACCTGTGAGTTTATTCAGTTTCTGGATGATGCCCTGCAGGATCAATTTGTCTGCAGTCTGAGAGGAGAAGATCATCACCAATGACTTTTGCCAGAAAAGGGCTTAACTGTCAAGTCAGCCTGTTATATTGTGTTCACATTGGAGCTTACCTTGAAGGACACCATGGAACTAGTGGGACATTCTGATCAACCAAGGAGTGGGATTCACAGGTTCACCTATACACCAGGTGCCAAGGGACAATCCAGACCACAAAGTGGTCCACCACCATTTCTTCAGCAACCACAAACGTATTGGAAGCCAGCACCACAGGCCAGTTCCAAAAAGTCAGAACAACTTTGTTACCATTGTGGGGGTAACCACCAGCAAAGCACATGCTGATTTCAACAAGAAAAATGCCACAACTGTGTAAATGTGGGTGATCTACAAAGAGTGTGCAAAAGTGCATCACAGACTGCTCATCCATAGTACGTCACAAACACCTTGCTGGAGACTTACTTGAAAGAAGAGTCACTGGAACTGTTCATAGTCTATACATCATGAGGAAATGGAGTGGGAATTTGCCTCCAGAGTTGGGGCAAACCAGTTAGCATGCATCAGTATCTCTGGTGCCACAGCACATCTACAAGGAGAATCTCAAGAAGTGCCCATTGTAGCCATCACATATTCAGCTCATCTCCTACACCAATGACCAAATCCCTGTTCTGGTACCAGTCATCTATGAAGGAGGAGGAGCATGTCTAGTTGAAGTGCAAGGAGAAAGACCTGCATTATTGGGAAGAAACTGGATTGAGAAGATCAAGTTGAACTGGGAAAAGATCTTCACTTCACAGACTGTGACAAAGGCACCTTAAGATGCAGAAAGGAAAGTACTGGGCAAACATGGCCTTATTTTCCAGGATAGCTATGACACAATACAGGATTTCAAAGCAATGATCATAGTACGAATGTGGGCACTTTGTTTTCTACAATCCTTGACCAATACCCTACACCTTAAAAGAAGCAGTAGAGAAATAACTGGATTGTCTGGAAAAAACATGGTACTGTGTGAGGAGTAGAAATGAGTGATGGGGCTGCCCCTAACATTGTGGTACCAAAGCAAGACAAAGCAGTGATGATGTGTGATGATGACAAGGTTACAGTGAACCACTGCATAGAACCAGAAACATACAACTACCCAGTTCTAAGGACTTGTTTGCCACACTCGCAGGCAAACATTCTTCAGCAGGCTGGACTCATATTTTGCATACCAGTAGTTGGAATTGGAAACAAAGTCAGAACCATCTCTCACCATAAACACCAACGAGGAACTTTTCTGCTATCACTGCTTGTCCCATAGAGTTTTAACAGCACCAGCAATTTTCCAGCACACAGTGGACCAGATACTGCAAGGGTTGGACCATCTAGTCTGCTTTATGGACATTACCTTGGTAACAGCTCCCACAGTGGAATAGCACCTGACAATACCAATAGTTTTTTTTGTTTTTCAGTTGTTTAGCAATACTGCACCAAGTCACGTCCAGATGGCAGCAGTATGGAGTTAGAGTGAAGCTAGCCAAATGTCAGCTTTACTAGACTCCTTAGAGCACCTGAGCTATCAGATCCAGCATGAATGAGCTGTACAGTCATTCAAAAAAGCCTGGACCAAGTAAGGTTCTCGGTCAATACCTGCAACGCAAAAGTTGGTTAGTTTCTTGTTCACTTACAGAAGCACTCCTCACACTGTCGCAGAGCAAATACCTGCTAAACTGTTCATCAAATGTCAACCACATATCCATTTGACATTGCTCCAAAGGTATTGGGTCCAGGCAGTCCAGCCCCCTGGTACTTTCTGATGTCCCATCTCCTCCTCATCTACTGTTGTCTGCAGGTGTGCAAGCATTGGTGGAGGGGGGGGGCACTTTCCTTTTATCTGCCAAAATGGAAATAGATCACCACGGATGAATATGACCTGGAAATAGTTGAAAAGGGACATGCTATGGAGTTGCTTTCCAGCCCTACAGCTCCTCCTCCACCGCCTTCTCCTCCTCCAGGCCATTTGTCCGTTTAGAGAGAAGAAGTGCAATCACTAATTCAGAATAGAGCTATCCAACACGTCCCTCCCAAAGAAATAACAAATTGTTCTATTCCAGGTACTTCCTGGTTCCCAAGTGGATTGGAGATCTGCATCCTGTACTGGACCTCCAGGATCTGAACAAATTCATCAAATACAGTAAGTTTTGAATGGTGTTTCTTCAGGCTATCATCATCTTCCTGCAGATAGGGATTGCTCTTCACCCAGGACATGAAGGATATTTATCTTCATGTCAAGATCCAAAAATGACATAGGCAGTGCCTCTGCTTTATGCTGGAGGGCAGCCATTATCATTGAAATGTAAAAACACAGAAACATAGCAATTTTTGGCAGAAAACGAAAGCTTGGTCCACCCAGTCTGTCCAGATTTTCCCTGCCTATTCTGTCTCTGCAGACCCTATCTGGTCTCCATTGACCCTCCTCCCTCCCTTTTTTACCAACATTCCCTTATGCTTATCACATGCATGTTTGAATCCCCCCACTGTTTTCACTTCCACCAGTTATGAGTCTTGTCCTTTTGCTTATCCTCTGTGCCCTGGGTATTTACAAAATGCTTCTTGGCTGTGGCATCAGCCCTCCTGAGGGAAGGACTTTTTTTCTTCCCATATCTGGGCAACTGTCTCCTGAAGGGCTCTCCCTGGGAAGCAGTTCAGTAAGCATTGTCCAGAACAAAGCAATTGCTCAAGGACCTTGGTGTTATGGTCAGCATACCGAAATCCATATTAGTTCACTGTCAGCACCTCCAATGCATTAGTGCAGTGCTGAACATGGCTGTAGGCAGTGTATTTCTTCCTGCAGACAGGGCTGAGGCCCTGGCTGCCCATCCCCGGCAAGTACGCCAGAGTTATTATGTGTCCTCATGGACAATGCTTCATCTCCTGGGAAGTATGACAGCTACATTGTGAGAGTCCACTTTGCCTGCCTCCATATATGCATACTGCAATAGATACTTTGGGTGCAGTGGTATAATTTGACCGATGAGCTGGAACAGATGATTCTCATCATGTCTTCTTTTCTCAATGCCCTGATATGGTCGATGGACCACCAGCACTTATTGCATGGTGTTCCATTCTTCTCCACTTCTCCGGTGCAGATCCTCAAAATGGATGCCTCCAGGTCAGGATGGGATGCCCATCTAGGTCATTTTTAGACCTAGGGGTTATGGACAGGCCTGGACTCAGATCTTCACAGCAATGTTCTGGAGATGAGGGCTATTCTACTTGGTCTCCAAGCCTTTAAACAACACCTCAGCCCTGGTCCCTTGATAAAGACAGACAATGTAAGTGTGATGCACTACATCAACAAGCAAGGGGGCACTCACTCTTACCTCCATGCAGGGAAGCAATGACAGTATGGTACTGGGCTCTTTGCCATGGTCTTCAGCTGTTGGCCATGCATCTCCTAGGTGTCCAAAATGTCTTATCAGACTGGTGAAGTTAGTTTCAGTCATAGGTACATGAGTGGGAACTGCCGACCTCCATGGCAAATTACCTTTTCACAAGATGTTGCATCCAGATTTGGACCTTTTTGTGAACCCACACAATGCAAAAGTGCCAAATTTATGCTCGCTCAGTTCAGGGCTTGGACTTTTTTGGAAAGACATGCTGTCCCTCTCCTGGAAAGGGATGTTTCTTTATGCATTCCCTCAGTCTCTATCATTTAGAAGGTTCTGCTCATGATGCAGGCAGAGTGAACCACCCTAATATTAGTGGCTCCCATATGGCCTCACCAGATATGGTTTTCTGTTTTTCGGCACCTGGCAGTGGAGCTGCCCATGTAGCCTCCCTTGTGTTGGAGTCTACTATAATAGGACAGAGAATCCCTGGTCCATACAGACCTGCAGTCTTTGCACCTGCACACATGGCTCCTAAGGATATAGCCACTGTCGGGTCTGGGGAAAAAAACTCTACCCCGGAAAACTCACAGAACTCCAAACTCCCCAGAATGGATCATGAATGAGATTGGTGCTGGGATGTTTTCCCCACCAGCGAAGCTCCCAGGAAAGGGGAGAAGAAGGAGTTTAGACACTCATAGAAGTGATAAAAATGTTAAGATCCCAACACTCACCCAGGTTCAGGGAAACCCAATAGAGGGAAGTGGAGAAGAGCAGATGAGCCCTCATTTGAATGAAGTTGTGTCCTCGATAGAGCCGGGGGGGGTGGTGGTTAATGAAAATGATTTGACTGTAGCCGAAGATTCTGCACCTACAAAAGTTTGTGCACCCCTCACCCCTTGGAAATTGTTGAGACTGAGGAGTCTCTTGAACTGGTCCTATGGCCCGCAAGAATTCAGACAGTCTGGGTGGCTCCGGAATGCCCAGAGGTTGCGGTTCCAGCTCTGGACCTTAGTGAATAAACAGAATTCAATATTGGTCCAAACACAGATGGAATCAGTAGTGCAAAAAAGAATAAAAGCAAGGAGATGGGACAGCAGGAACCAGAGGGAGAGGAGGAAATACAAGACCAGCTCACTAAAGTACCGTAAATTCACAGGAAGTATTTGCTTTAAATAAATATAAGGGGATGGCAAACCTGAGGAGTTGATTACTCAGGATATGGTCACAAAACTTGGCGTGGAGATTAACCCCAGCAATGAATACTCTACTGGCCTACCTCCTGTCTCTATCTGACAGTGGTCTCTAATACTCATCCATTAAGGTGCACTTGGCTGCCATTTTGGTTTTTCATGCACCAACTGATGGGCATATGGTGATACAGCTAGAAATGCCCATAAGTTCCTTAAGGGCACTCTGCACATGCACCCCCAATTTGTAAACTGGTTCCTCTTTGGGACCTTAATTTCACACTTGAAGAAATGACTCTGACTCCATTTGAGCCTGCTACAACTTGTGAAATGCATTTCCTTTCATGAAAGGCACTTTTTGGCTGCCATAACGTCTGCTTGGAGGATTTTCAAGCTGTAGGCTCTTATGCATGAGCTACTTTACCTGATTTTCCACAAGGACAGGGTGTCCCTGCATACCAATTCACATTTATTACCAAAAGTAGTCTCTGATTTCACTTTGAATCAGAATATAAATCTTCCTGTGTATTGCCATGAGAATGCTAACAGAAATGAGGCATTCCTCCATACACGTGATGTACACAGAACATTGCATTCCTATCTTGATTGCACTAAGGACTGCAGAAATCTCATTCACCCTGGGAAAGAGTGCTCACTATACTGAGTTTTGATATAAGAAGTACAGTAAGGAACTTCCTGGCACTGTGCATGGTCACTCTACACGTGGTGTGGCCCCTTCTGTTGCTTGCTTTCAGAATGTTTCTGCAGCTGACATATACGCTGCTGCCACATGGAGCACTGGGCATCCTTTCACTAAGCACTACAATCTGGACATTGTCTCACATGGATATGTTGGCTTGGTCTTGCTGTTCTGCAAGGCCTTATGTCCTGATTGCATATCAGACTCTACCATCCTCCCTGGGTACCTTATGTACTGCCTGAGAATCGTTTCAGAGATATGACCCAATGGAGGAGATGTCCTTGATGAAGATAGAGCAGTTACTTACCAGTAACAGTAGATCTTTGAGAGACTCTCTTCCATTGGGCCATAGTGTAGCAACAATACTTAAAAGTATGGTGGGAAATGGAGCAATGTTCTTCATAGAACGTCTTCAGCCCCCCTGAGGCTCTATCAACATGTACATAAAATGCGGGTGGGGGGGCCCTTTTGAAATAACATCAAAAAGGCTTCTAGTTAGTTTCAATATCTTGTTTATTTTTTTCCCCTACGTTTCACATCTATCATGGGCTTGTTCACAGGGTATATATTCTTAATTCTCTTCAATATTCTTGTTTATATCTGTTAATATACAACATCAATTTTAGTTGTCATTTTGTTACTTTAAAAGCTAAACATAGAAAATGTTTTTTGGTACTAGTTGTTCCACCTCGCTGAGCTGAACAATATTTATAATGACTCAAGAGTTCTTTCAACTATTGTGCCAGCATTTGTGATATAAATTTAATTCTCTAAGATACACCTGCAACGACATGACGATATACACCATAGGAACAAGAACTGCTATAATCCATCATTTTCCACAGTAAATAATACTTGTGCCACTGTTTAACTGAAGCAGTCTCCTACCTGGTATGTCTCACAAACTGTCTCACAGCTCTTAGATTCTGTAAATATATAACAGTGGGGTTATGTGTTAGGGTTAATTTCAAATTACCATGCAATGTTTCAGTAGTCAGAAGGTTTCAAATTTCTATGTAAAAAAAGTACTTACGAGGTCCAAATTCATTGAAATCCTGAAAGGAGATCAGTACAAATGCACACAAAATGGCTGAATGGTTCCGTTGTCAGGTATGAGGTGCTTCCACAACCTCTCTTGCCTGTCTTGCTGATTCTCGCAATAGGATGTTGAGGACTGATGACGTCACAGTTGCACTACTGTGCATGTGTGGGCAGACTGCCTGAGGCAGGAAACCAGGTTTGCAAGACAGGACATATTGGATTACAACAGTATGTTCCTAGCTTTCTAACTATTCCAAATTCTCTGTTTACAATGACTAGTGATGCTAATAATAAGCTATATATAAATAAGGAAAAAACTATGTTTACAACAAAGAAAACTAATCACCACTCAAAACTAAATCTATTATGGGAAGGAGAAGAAACAAAGTAGTGGTGTTTGAATATGCCCTTATCGTGTCACGAACCATTATAAAGAAGCTATAGACTACCCATAGAATACATGACCGTAACAATTTATTTATCTTAAAGATGAAAATAAAAACATGAAATAAAAATAAAAGTTTAAATATGTCCCAAAGTAGACAGCTAGTACTATTTATATTTTATATGGTGGGAGGTCAGACTCAGAAGGTCAGAGTATGGACACAAAAAAGGACCAACATATCTTGTTTCCTACTCTTCATAATGTAATAGTTCTTATGTTACTAAAAGGAGAGCTAAGTGTCTGTTGGTTCGATACCTCAAGAGATGAACACCAGGATATTTAAACACAGATGCAACTAGATGTTTGATGATGTTGATAAGTTTGTTAATGGTCCCTCAAGGGGAGGTCATAAGGTCACTGAAGATAAGTGTTTACTATTTCTAATAGATGGTAGATGATTCTTAACATATTTAGACATTATATTCATACAAGAGGCAGCACATGTGAACTACTCCCTTGATTGCATATCAGACTCTACCGTCCACCCTGGGTACCTTACGTACTGCCTGGGAATCGTTTCAAAGATACAGTATGACCCAAATGGAGGAGATGTCCTTGATGAAGATAGAGCAGTTACTTACCAGTAACAGTAGATATTTGAGATACTCTCTTCTATTGGGCTATAGTGCAGTAACCCTCCTTCCTTTCTCTGTTACTGAGGTATTTTCTGGCAATTGTCCACTGCCTTGTCTGGAAGTGTCCATAAGTGCCTTATGTTTATCTCCCAGCCCCATGCTTCTCCTTGTGTGTCTGGTACTGGTCTGGTCTCCTGGTTGCTCGTGATATTATCATGTTAGAATTTCCTTCTATTTTAGCTACTGTGTGCAAGAGAGGAATATTAACTCAAACCCATCTCTTATAGTTAATATATCGCAATGTTTCAAATTGTCTCTTACTTTCCAGTCCCTAATTATTGGTTCTAACTAGACCTTTCTAACTTCATCGCATTGAATAATATAATAATGTTTCAGATACTTAATGGTTCTCTTATTACTGAGACAAACTCTTGTTTTCCTTTTCAACATTTTGAAATCTCCTTAAAAACCTGCTATGCTGCACAGTTTGCGAATGTAGAGCTGTCATTAATCTTCTGAAGTCTTAAATCAGTAATATACTAGACTTCTGGTGATGTCACAGAGTTGCATGCAGCTTAGAGTTTGAGCTCCTGTCTCTCTTGAATAGAAATACCACTCCTTGCAATTAGAACCTTTTTTTTTAAATCTTTATGTCGGGCAAAGGAGCTGGTGATGGCAGATCTACAGGGACCAAGACAACACCTTTGCAAATGCCTGCTAAAACTAAAGGAATGCATGGACAAGATTCAAACTGGAGCCAAAGTCATTTCCCAGCTAGTTGCAAGGGTTCCAATGAGGACACTGACAATGAAACGGATCGGCTAACCCATAACAGGTTCAAGCAAATCCTACAAGAAATAAGAGCCTCAAAACGGGAAAATAAGAATTAATTCAAAAAGCTAAGTGAAAGACTTACTGGAGTGGAGGCCAGGATGAAAAGCAGAGCAACATATTTCTAACATGGAAGACACTGTAGTACAGGTTGGAACAGCAGTAGAGACCCTCATGCAGTATGCAGACATGCTGCAAGCCAAATGCACCAACCTAGAAACTAGATCCCGTAGAGATAATCTGTGGCTGTCCAGTCTTCCTCAAGGTATGGAAACTGGACAAATGTGTGATTTTCTAATAGATCTGTTAAGAGATGTGCTAAACCTCCCAGCGACGATGGACCTTCACATTGAGCGAGCACATTGGGCCTTATTTCCAAGACCAATGGACCCGGAAGCCCAACCAAGACAGATTATAATGAAATTCAGCAGTTTCCAAACCAAAGAAGAAATTCTGAGAAAAGCACGGGCCCTAAAAGAAGTTACATATAATGGGAAGCACCTTTATTTTAACCATAACTATCCTGCAGAGATACAGAAGCAGCACCTGAAATATGTAGATATCATCAAAGTGCTCCAACTTAAACAAATTACATTTCAAACACCATATCTGGCTAAAATTTGAATTATGTGGAAGGATGAAAACCAAGCTCTACAGCACTCCTGAAGAAGCCACTGCTGCACTGAAACATAAAAGAGTTATCAACCTCAGGAAGAACGGAGCCTGCCGGAGAGGAGATCCATGCATTACCACAGAGGAGTGATTGGAAAATGGCCAGGATGGGCCGTATCAGACAGAGAGGTCATGCTGCAGTGGTGTCCACTATGGCAGAAATTAAAAACCTTTTATCCACATTTCCCAACTGTGGGAGCATTTCTGATGAGTCTCACCAAGCCACATGAAATCCTGGCTCTAAGGTACTGTCATTTTCTTTCTGGCTTAATTCTATTGATTTCTGATGCCTCCCATGAGGTTCTCCCAGCCCACAAGGTTGCGACTGCAGAGTGACTCCATATAATGAAGGCCTTGGGCCCAAATGGGTCTAACCAACAGAATGCACAACCATTTGTTTTATAGTCCAGCTTTAGATTTCGGACTTTGAGACCAAGTGTTTTTTCTCGTTCAACAAGTCCAATGTTCAGGACCTTTGATTCCCAGAAATGAAGCCATACTAATATTGCCACTCTAATGAAGTTCCCAAATCGAGAGAGAGACAGGCTGAATGTATAGTATTATTTCCAACCATATTTACGGTTGCCTAGTGCATATTTTCATGTACCCAGTTGACGATCTCTGATAAATATGTATTAAAAACAGAAAACCCTCTTAATGGGAACTCCCATAAGAGCTGATCTATATATTAAAGTCAGACAGTCTTGAAATTGATATAGAAATATGAATGTTTAATGCCCTACTCTTAGAGAAGTATAAAAAGGCTCTACTAGGTTAAAGGTTCCCCCCGGGAGAATGATTGCTTAGATGTCGCACCACTAGATGGTTAATATGAGCAGTAGGCAACAAGCTAATTAAGGCACTGCTAGCTCATAAAACTGTATGCAATTGCCTCAAAACTGGGATCAGAGCAGTACAGCACTAATGTGCACTAAAATAGATCAACCAGATTTCTAAAAACCAATTCTCGTTCTGTGGGAATACCTTGATAATATGGGCCGAAAGGAATGTGCATAGCTTAACCACACAGGTGGGACTCTCCCCTCTCTTTTTTTTTTGTAGTTGTTTTATGAGCTAGCAGTGCCTTAATTAGCTTGTTGCCTACTGCTCATATTAACCATCTAGTGGTGCGACGTCTAAGCAATCATTCTCCCGGGGGGAACCTTTTCTGATGATTCCTGACCCCACAGCCTTGAGAAGAGGCAGGGAGAATGGGGCTAGCTAACAGGAGAAAACAAACAGAGACAAGCCAGCTTACTTGGGTACTTGGTAACAC
Organism: Neoceratodus forsteri; assembly: GCA_016271365.2. Lineage (NCBI taxonomy): Eukaryota > Metazoa > Chordata > Ceratodontiformes > Ceratodontidae > Neoceratodus > Neoceratodus forsteri. The sequence continues at coordinate 204,234,034 of JADMNL010000023.1, read as the reverse complement.
CACTAAGAGAATTAACATAGGGTGCTTCAGTCAATGGAGACATACCTTTTTGCTAAACCCCTCTCATGCCCACTTAGTTGGCAAAGTCAGAAAAGACTCAAGATTACTAGGGAGACCCTATGCCTTACGCCCCTTTGTTTATGGACCCGCAACCTTATTAACTGACAGTTGAGAGCCGAAAAATACTATGAGTGTTTCTCATAGATACTATACAGCCACATTAAAGGCTTAGATAGTTATTGATAAAAAGAGAAGCCTTATAGAAAAGATTCTGGGCTGTCAAAAATGAGTAACAGCTAGCAAAAAGCTCCTTATCCTAATGTTCTCTGATTCATTGTAAGGGTTTTGATAGAGGGGGGATGGGAAGGCAAAAAGGTGAAACAAATGGAAATAAGAAGCACAAAAAGGAAGACAGATGAAGGTAAGACCTATACCTTATGAATGATTAAGCATTAGATGAATGTTAGGCTGAAGCTGGCTTGAGGAAACTCTATCTACCATGACAGAGACTGGACTTTTAGTCTAGTCTAATAATCTATTTATATTTTTTTAAATATGTTTGATTACTAAAGCAGGCATTAGATGCTATAAGACAGAAGGTTTTTGGCCCTTTTCCTTTCAGTGTATTCCAGTCAATTGGAGGGAGATAGGGTTAGGCCCAACTCCTATGTATGGAAGTATGCTCCCTAAGTCACAAGCTTTTGGTTTCTTGGGTTGTCTCCTCTATGGATTTACCCAGATAGTGCTCTCCTATCAAAGTAGAGAAGACACCATTATCAGCTTGTATGTGGAAACTCTGGGTAGCCGGGAATCTATCCACAACGAGTCTAGAGAGTGCTTATACATGCTTTCCTCTTCTGGAAGTGTACAGTTGATATTGTTTGTTACTATGTTTAAAAATGTTAAGGCCAAGTTGGCATAAGTTAATTGGTTTACACTAAGTTCAAGTTCTGAAGTATTCACTACAGTATTCTCAATACCAGCAACCCCAAGAGGGTGCCAGAGCATGCACTTAGACCCCAACAAGTTATTACTTTTTCAGACCACCCACCATGAATAGTAAAGCACTTAAGATCATGACATATAATGTAAATGGACTAACACACCCGATAAAAAGGGGGAAGTCATGATATACTTGAGGAAGAGTGTTTTGCACCTACAGGAAACTCATTTATTGGAATGGGAACATCAGAAACTTTCCAAATTTGGATACGAACAAATTCATTACTCCTCATAGAAAACAGGGCATAGATGAGGGGTGGCAATTTTGATACCAAGACAGGTCCACCTAGTGGTTAAAGTGGTCTATCCTGATAAAGAGGGCCGATATGTACTGATGGTTGGTGATTATGAAGCTCAAACAATTACACTAGTCTCTTTGTATGTACCTCCAGGCTCAGATTATGTTTTGTATAGGAATGTTTTCCCTCTCTCTCTCTCTTTTAAAGGGACACTGTCAACTCCTTTATAATATTGTAGTATTGGTACAACTGGAATTTCAGACCATGCCCTGGTAACCTTTACATATGCACTTCAGAAGTTGATCAAAAATAGTTTCTGGAGACTTAATGTCTCATTGCTACAAGACAAAGAAATAATTCAGCAAATGCAAGAACATATAAAGCAGGCTATACAGGATAATGACTCTCCAGAAGTTAACCCAGGCATTCTTCGGGATACAATCAAAGTCATGATTAGGGGCAAGTTGATAGCCATAGCAGCTGGGTATAAACAAGACAGACAAAAGAAGCAACAAGAACTAGAATCTAGAATACAGTCTCTAGAACTACAACAGCACCACCTAATAGATAAGAAAAGGACAGAGTTAACTAAACTAAAGAAGGAACTTAATCAGATACTTGACTACAAGGTTGAACAAAACCTCAAATACCTATGCCAAATGAGGGAGGCCCTAGAGCAATGAGACTACTGGCCTGTCTGATTCAGGAACAGAGAATAAAGGCACATATAAGTAAGATACAACATCCAGAAAGGGCACAATGGGTGGTGAAAACGGAGGAGATTATGGAAGCCTTTAAGCAAAACTATAAGGTACTGTGTTCCCCTCTGCCATTAAAACTAATCCAGGAAATTGACAGTTTTATCAAATCCCTTGCACTAGCACAGGTGACATCAGAACAAAATGAGGCCATAACCTCCTCAGTGACCACACATGACATTTTTAGAGAAATCCAACAAAGTAAAACGGTAAATGTTCTGGGACAGATGGCCTCTCAGCAGAATTTTATAAATAATTCCCTGATCTTGTCACCCCGCTTTTACAAAAGGCATATGTGGAAGCTATGTCAGAACAGGGCAGGCTAACCCCCTTGTGGAACCTGGCTATTATATCAGTAATTCCCAAACCTGGAAAGGACCCTACCATCTGCTCCTCTTGCAAACCGATAGTCATACTCAATGTGGATTGTAAGTACAACGAGGAGACTCGAGACTGTAATTCCCAGTATAATTACATTAGATCAGACTGGATTTGTCATGGGCAGACAAGCTCAGGACAATATCTGAAGGACATTATATATTATTGATCATCTAAACATAAACAACATACTGGCACTCCTGATGAGCAGGGATGCAGGAAAGGCCTTTGAAATGGTCGACTGGGTATATCTGAACAGGGTTCTTGAGGGTTTTGGATTCTCTGCCACCTTCCAGAAATATAGACAAACTGTATACTCCTCTCTCATGTCTTATGTGCTGGCTAATAGTCACCTAATCAGAGAGATTCCCACTAGGTTGAGGTACTAGACAGGGGTCCCCCCCCCACCAATCTTTTTCGCACTATATATAGAGCCACTAGCTCAGATGATACGGAAAGACCCCAAGATAAAAGGTGTTCAATTGGCATATATTGAACATAAAATAGGCCTCTATGCAGATGACAGACTGGTATATCTTACGGACCTTACTACATCACTGCCAGGACTTTTCGACCTGGTACACCAGTCCACAGGACTCTCAGAATACTCCATGAACACTGAAAAAATGGAAATAATAGCCATTTCCTATGAACCCTCAATCGCCCTTCAAAAACAGTTCCCAGTGAGATGGGGGCAAACCAAACTTAAATACTTAGGAATTTATCTTCAGGCAGATAATAGCCATCAGTATGAGGATAACTTTACTTCACTGTTATCAGCCATAAGGGCAAATATAAAAAGATGGTATATCCTCCCCTACCCCATACACAATCATATACAGTCTATTAAAATGAATGTCCTACCGGGATACCTATACCTATTTCAGTGTGCCCCAGTGTATCTCAGCAAGGCCTGGTTCCAACAAATGCAAAGTCAGATAAAATAGATGTGTCTGGGCCGATGCACAGTCTAGAGTCTGGAATGGGGTCCTCTTAGCAAGGAAGGAGTGGGGAGGATGGGCACTGCCAGATTTAGAAGCCTATTGAAGGGCTGCCAAAGCCAAAATGCCCTATTATAGATAAACCCCCAATATCAGGACCACTAGAAGTCAATTGAAATGGACCTGGTGGAGGAGGTCCCTATACCAGCTCTATTGTTTGATCTGAAGTGGACTAAACCAAGCATGTTTAACACGTATACAGTGGTGCAGGTCTCCTGGCAGACCTGGGAACAATTCTATAAAAACCCAAAGGTCCAAACAGAAATATGGAGATTTTTCTGGTTGGGATGGGATGGGACATTTACCCCAGCAACCTTGGATCCACAGTACAGAAGACAAGCCATTGCTGGCATACAATACCCTGAGCATATCCTGAAAGGAGCTACCTTAATAACCTGTGAGGACTGTAGGGCTAAATTTGGATGGTCAGTCACAGACCACTAGCGATACTTTCAAATTAGGAACTTTATACTGGCCCAGATTAGAAAGAGTGAAGAAGGAGACACTGGAGACCTATTGCAGAAAAAGTGTCCCTGGGCTCCCTGCTTCAACCATTTCAGCAGAAGTTCTGCTGAAAAGGTTGAAGCAGGGAGAAGGATGCAATTACCTCACTCTGCTAACTCCTTCTATATCCAAAAAACCCAAACCCAATCTATAATAAATAAATGGCATATAGAGGCCCAAATACAGCCAATGCCAACAGATTGGGGCCTCATATGGAGGAGAAGGATGAAAACATCCTCATCCCTCCAATGGCATGAATACACCTGGAAAATTAAGACTAGATATTTTATTACTCCAATCCAACAATCTAAACGGAATCCACTTGTTGGCACCAATGTGGTGAAACCAAGGCCACTCATTACCATTTCTTCTGGGTCTGTCCAAAACTCCATACATACTGGACAACAATAACTGATCATTTAACACAACTTTTTCAGCGTCTAAACCTTTATTGTTCCAATACATGGTCTTAGGACTCTTTCCTCAGGATCTAAAGGGTAAGGAGCATATATATGTATGGGACATAGGTGTGGTGGCAGCAGCCAAGGCCATCACCAGAAAATGGCTCCAGGTAAACCCTCCTGGGGAACAAGATTGGATAGAGACCATGGGTCAGATTGCTGAAATGGAACAACTTACATTTATGACACAAGATAGGTAAGCAGCATATATGCCCAGATGGGCCTGGTGGGAACTAGCATAGGACACAAGGGATGAATAAGGCATTCTCCCAACATAATTTTTCTAGGATTCATAAGATAAAAGATTATCTGGAACACTCAATTAAAAGAGGGGCAAGTGTTATGCTCTGGAGCTAATCACATCACACACCAAGTGAAGGGTGATAAACAAGATTGATTAATGCAGTACAGGTTGCTAAGTTTAACAAATAGGAATTATGAACACTACGATAAAGAGTTTGCTTTTTGATCTCTTTTTTACTTGAAAAGGTTTGTAGTAAAACTATGATAGTATAGACCGTATATGTATTAAGAAGGCACTGGGTAATTATGTCACATGCAAAAACAGCATGGCTAAAAATGCAGCAGCCAAACAGTGCCAAACACAAACAGTCAGGCAAAACACTGACCTGTCAGGAACAGTGTGCCCATTGACAACAATGGGACTTTATTTTTTTTTGCAGGGGGGCTTCCCCACCTCCGCCCCAGAACTTAAATAACTAACTCTGGGGGGTGAGGACTTCATGGATGGGGAGAAACTCCATGGGGGGGACTTTTTTTTTTTTTAATACACCAAAAAATGTAGTAGCAGGGGAGATGGGGGGGGGACCAAACCATGGCCCCAGGTCTCCCGATTACACCATGTGCTGGTACCTTAGGCACTTCACCACAGGGGTGGCTCAAACAGGCCCTCAGCACATGGCTACTTAACAGCTCCTGAATTACATGAAGATCAACAGGGGTAGCGGTTTTCCCTTTCGCTCTCATACCCCTGTTGCTGTACATGCCTACGTAGTTTAGCTTGCGTGGTTATTGCTGCACTATTCCGGATGCAACATATTGACCCAGTACCTATTAAGAATATCAGTACACAAATTTACAGCTACGAATGTATGTGTTCAAACTGTTCAATAAAGAAAGTATAAAAAAATCAGTGGTATACAAAAATATTTTCCAATCATATAAATATTTTCCAATTTCAACCATCTCCTTCATTTTCCTGTATCATAGAAAATACTGAGATTATGTTAATAATAAAATGGTTGCTATTAATGTCTACCCATCACATACAGTATTCTTTCATCTACACTAAGTTCTGTGAGGGACACATTCCTTATCCCACTACTGAAAACATTTTAACAAAATTTATCTCCTGAATTGATGTAAAGATTAGTCTTTAATTTGCAATTCCTTATTATTTCAAGGTTCTTTTAGATATATTCATTCTACTCCAGCATTTTAGAACCCTAATCTGAGAGTTAACTGTAAAAGGAATAGTCCACTCATGGGCAGGAAATGAATGCTACAATGAGTCCATACACTGAGTGCATAGGGGGATAGAAAGTAAAGGAGAGTGAGACCAAACACATCAATTTTTTATATCAGCTCATGTGTATGTCGGAACATTGAAGGATAACAGTGAATAGCAGGAGCGAACAATTGAAAAAGGAAATTCTTATCTCTGATGACGAAGAGAGAAAGCAAACAAAAACATAAGAAAGACTTTAAGGCCAAGAAATCACAGTAAAAACATAGGGCAGGATTTTCAAATGACGGCATAGGGCTTGCGACAAGCCCTGCACCAGGGGACTGAAATTGGCAATGCAGGTGCAGTTATGACAGTTTCCTTGATTTACGGCAGCTTGCCCCGTCTCTTTGGCTCCGGGATGTGTTACAGGCTAGACCACAAATATATGGTCTAAGGACCTGTGGTCAGTGCAAGAGACAGGCAATCCTAATTGCCAACCAGAGACTGCTGCAAGATCTGTGCACCCTAATTCGGGGCACTGGGGGCTTGCAGCATCTCGGCAGGTTTGAAATTCCTGCCCCTACAGTAAAATGAATTAAAAAGGGGGGAAATTCAGCTGGAAAATTCATATGAATGCTTAAATTATGCCAGTATTGCAAAACAGATGAGAAGTGATAGAAAGCAAGATGGTGATAATATTAAGAGTTTCCCCTTAGAAATTAAATAGAAGTCAGTGCAAAGTAAACCATCAAAGTGTCTCATAGAGCTGAAGGGGCTAATGATAGAGAGCAAAGGTGCTACCTACAAACCTTCTCAACTGAACCTCTACAGGAAATATTGGACCAAGAGAAATAATGAAATCACATTAGCTAGATCTCAGTTGTTTTCAGTCCCAGGACCAAAACATATTACATTTTGGAAGAAGTGCTAGAAGAGTTATAACCTTGGGTGGGACATATTCAGAGCCAGCCGGTTACGCACATAGAACAATGCGTCACACAAAACAGATGCAACTGCCGGCTCTGTTGCCATATTCACTCAGAATGCACGATTGACACAGATCACAAATGCTGTGTGAATATGGGACCCTGGATGTGTGGCACAAAGTGGGCAGCCACCGCAACCAAGGGTCGAGGCTGAACACTGCCAAAGGGGGAATGGGTGGTGCATACATAAATGTGTCATTCTCCCAAGGATGATATTCAGCTGAAAAATGCTAATGAGCTCATTGGGCATGTACAGCGCAAACGGGCCCCATACATGCTCATTATGAGCACCTTAGCATGGCTGTGCCCGGAAGTATGCCCCAATTGCAGAACGATACCCAGCCCTGGTGGTCTAGTGACACTCCCATCCCATCCCAGTCCCTATTGTAACTGGCATGCATTAGCACACCCTTGTTTCTATAGTGTAGGGACCACCCTCCCAGTCCCATTTCCCATCCATAGCACAATCCTAAATCAAATCTCCTTAATGTAGCAATCCCCCTCCCAGGCCCAATCCCCAATGACTAAAGCACCATGCAGCATCCCCTTGCACTTCCATAGTGTAGTGGCTCCCCACCCAGCAGCATTACTAAAGCACCATTCAGCATCCCCCGCATTTCCATAGTGTAGTAGCCCCCCACCCAGTCAGGACAGGACACCCCCACTTCCCCCAAAACCCAACACAAGCCAATAACTGTCAGCCACTCCACACACACACATGTCCAGCCTCCAACTGAGACTGTCAGTGAATTGTACTGTACACAGTACATGCTCAGCCAATGAGCGTATACTGTGTACAGTACCATTCACTGACAGTTCAGTCGGTGGCTGGCTGTGGTGGTGTGTGGAGGGCTGAGCCAGTCACTGGCTCCTGTTGGGTTTGGGGGGAAGTGGGGTGGAGGTGTCCTGTCCTGACTGGGTGGGGGACCACTACACTATGGAAATGTGGGGGATGCTGAATGGTGCTTTAGTAATCAGGGGTCAGGGCTGGGAGGGTGTTCGCTACACTAAGGACATTTGATTCAGGATTGTGTTACAGACAGGGAATGGATCTGGGAGGGGGGTCACTACACTAAGGACATTTGACTCAGGATTGTGCTACAAATGGGGTTTGGGTTGGGATGGGGGTTGCTACACTATGGCTACAGGTTGGGGTGGGGATTCCAGATTGATGGGGAACTGGGGCCAATAGGGTGGTCCACTTGACTACAGGGGCCACTAGACTACCAGGGTGACATGGAGATACTGTAGTGTGTTACAGTCATGGATGGGAGAGGGGCTGCCACTTGGCTGCTGGGCTGGGCAGGCTGCTGTGCACCTGCCTGTACTGTCATGGCCATTTAGGCATGCTTTCTGCAGCAGATCGCTGTGCTGCACATCTCTGAACAGTGAGGGGGGCATTCCCTCTGAATATGCTGCTGAGTGGCATATTCATGGGAACGCCCCCTCCACTCACACGGCATACATTGCTGCTGCACCCTGGCTGATTTCCTTGCAACTGGGGCATCCAGCCAGTCTGAATATTGCACCACTGCGCATTGTTAGGGTTGCATGATGCATCACCCTGCACCCAACGAGTTGAGCCATGCATCTCCTTTGAATATGGAGACCCTAATCTCTAGAAAAGTAAACATGTAGAAATAAAAAAAAAGGAAATTTTATTTGGGGGGTTTAATTGATATGGGTAATTCTGCATTGTCCAGACGCCTCACTGTGGATCTAGATTCTACAAGGAATCAACTGGGGATACGTTAGAACAAATTGTCAGTTTTAGTAGAGACTACTATATCAATGCAGAATTGAGTCTAATGGAAGATGTGAACATACGAACACGGAACCAAAATTAAAATGATTTCAATTTGTTTGATGTTAATGACAAGTTTATGGTTTTGGATATCCAACCCAGAAGGTTAAGAGATGCTATGATGAATATAACTTTTTCTTTTCTCACCTTTTTCATTTACTAATTAAAGTATCTGTTTTTTGTTAGTTTGTTTTTCCTGAATTGAACATTTTTTCCTCCTACAAGGCACTCTTTTCCCATCAGTATTTGTCATTTGGTCCCATATCAAAATTCTGAACTCTTTCAAATTATCTGATTTTTTATAAACTATTTTTTTAATACTGGCCTTGTCGACCATTAACACATCCTACCCTATATGGGATAGCAAGGTAGATGCAGGTTGACACAATGTCCTCCCAAACAAGGTCATCCTTCAAGAGCACGTTAATAGTATTAAACACCATTGCATTTAAGCAACCTCTGGTTTCTATACATAGGTTAATACATCCCATTCAGAAATATAGTATGGGACTTCTTCTCATCCTCTTGTGGTGCCATTTGACCACCCCAAACAGACAGATTAATAGCCAAATGCTGGATAGAAAGTAAAGGGAAAGAAAAAGCACATGGCTGATTCTACCAATTAAATAAGCATATTGTAAAAAAAAGGCCTAATTGGAATTAATCAATCAGTCAATCAAGTTTATTTTTTACTGGCAAGAGTGTGAGCAAACATGCCTGTTTTCACAGTCATCAAGGTTACAGAGTATCACAACATACACAGCAAAAGAAAACTATAAGAGCAGAAATAACCATATTTACAACAAATTTAAATAAAAATGAAGACAGTTATAAATATTAGTGAGGATGAAGGAGGTAAACAGTGGGAGAGGAAGGTAAAGATGAGACAGTAAACATAAAGCTGGGTGGGGGAGAAGATAGGCGTGTGTGTGGATGGAGAAAAAAGAGGCAACGTAAGGAATGCCCTTAAGGGAGAGGAGCGGAACCTCACAACTGCTATATGAAATTTACTGGAGGGAGCACTTACAAAAATAACTCTCCAGGAGCATATTTTTTGCAGAGGCAATAAATAAGGGGATGGAGTCACAGGACTGGGTGCCAGGAGATAGGATGTTGTAAAGTTTCACACCCTGATAGCAGATGGAGTTTTGCTCATGTGTAGTATGAAGGAAAGGAACTTCGAAAATTTGGCTGGTGCTCCCTCTGGTGCCATGCTTGTGGGCAGATTTGGAGAAAAGGTCCAAAACACTTGGTGGCAATAAGTTAAGATTAACCTTGTACAGAAAAGTAAGTGTTTTAAGTTGAAACCTTCCTTCCAGAGGTAGCCACGAGAGAGGAGGGTAGAGGGAACAGTGATGAGTGGACCAGGGGAGGCCAGTGACAAAACGCACAATGTTGTAAGAGGTTTTCAGTTTGGAGAAAAGAACAGATTGGGGGGAGAGTAGATTGTGGAGCCATATTCAAGAAGGGGAAGGAGCAAGGAGCATGCAAGGTGAGCTCTCGAGGCTGGAAGAAGGAATTTTCTAATCTGGAATAGCAGTCCTAACCTCAAGTTTATTTTCTTGATAATATTAATAATGTGAACTTTGAAAGTGCAGTGTGGGTCAAGAACCAATCCCAGATATTTAAATCATTGACTTTATCAATACTGTTCCCATGAAGGTCAGTGAGGGTGAGGTATAATTCTAAATTTTTTCTGGGGCCTGCAAAGAGCATGTATTTAGTTTTTATAGAGTTAAGAACTAGGTTTCTGTGAAGGAACCAAGAATGGAGCCTTAGGAAGTCAGTTTGCAGGTTGGAGAACATGGTCTCTGGGGTTTTTATCACTGCAGTATAGAGCTGCATCATCTGCACAGAGAACTAGTTTGGTGTTTTGACAGATTTTTGGGAGATTATTAATGAAGAGAGAGAAAAGCAGGGGGCTTAAAATAGAACCCCGTGGGACACCACAATTAATTTGGCAGACGTTCGAGAGTGCCCCTTTTATGTTTGTCCTGTGAGATTTATTTGAGAGGTAGCTGTCTAACCAGCAAACTACATCCTGGGATATATGAAGCCAGGAGAAAGAGTCTAGGAGGAGGCTGTGGTCCACCAAATTGAAAGCTTTGGTCAGACCCTGAGTACTACCCATAGTCGCTTGCTTTAGTAATATCACTGGTGAATCTGAATAAAGCCATTTCCATACTGTGGCCTGCTCTGAAGCCATGCTGTGCTTCAGTGAGCAGATTATGTTTTTGAAGAAAAGAGGTTAGTTGTGAGTGAACAACCTTCTCGATGATCTTGGAAAGAGGTGCCAGAAGTGAGATAGGGCGATAGTTCCCTACATCACTCCTGGACCCCGATCTGTATAGGGGTTTGATTGTAGCTGTTTTCCAGATGCAAGGAAAGGTGCTAGAACAGAGGGAGTGGTTGAGGATGTTTCTCAGGGGTTCGGCCAGCAGCAAAATACAGAGCTTCAGAATTTTATAATCAATGCCATCATCACCAATGCAGGGCTTAGGGTGGTTGCTTCTGATGAGGTGGATGGTATCCGCTGGCTTTAGGGTGTGGAAGTAGAATTTAGGGCACTTTTTGGGATCACTGCAGGGATGGTTATTGGCAGGTGGGGGAGCTGAAAGACAGGGGTCTTGGGTGAAGGGCTTGAACTTATCGAGGTCACCAAAGAAAGAATTAAACATGTTGGCCACTTCACTGGGTCATTTGTGAGCCTATCCCCTAGAAGCAGGGTAATGGGTTTTAAAGTCTTTATTTTTCCTAGAAGAGAGTTTAATATCCCCCAGAGCTTTCTGGGGTTGTTAGATTTGCCAAGTTGTTTGAAATGGAAATGGTCAATTTTAGCCTTTCTCTTTTTTTTCATAGTGTTTATACACCAGCCCTGCAGCCCTCTCACTCTGGGGGAACCCCAGTCCTGTCACCCCAGCATCTACCAGCCAGCACAGCATTCACTCCCAGGGCTTACTCCCCCTAGTGGAGTTGGAGAGGAGGCCGTCCCAACCCGAAACAAGATCCAGTGCCGCCGTGCTGTTGCTAGCTGGGTGCAGGGCCTGCGAGTTCCCCCTTCATCCTCTGCAGGATCTTTTCTCATTTTTCTCCCTTATGGGAGCACGATGTGCAATGCTGCCAGCAACTGGGACTGTGCACGTTCCCATGCATGCCCCCAGTCAAGCGGCTGCAGCATCCCTGCCTCCCCTACTGTGCGGCTTCATGCCCTTGAGCCCCAGCCTCTGCTAGGAGTTAGATGGGCACCGGTCATGGAATCACCCTTTGCCCAGAGATGGAGAGCAGTCCATCGGATGCTCAATTCATCTCCTCCCTGCTGACCCCTGGTGACCCATACTTGTTCCCGAACATGGGTCACCGGCGTGGTGCAAGGTATGGCGTCCAGCACCTCAACCCTCAGTGCCACTGGGCCATTAATTTTAGCCCTTCTGATGGCAGATTTGCACTTGTTTCTTAGTTCTTGATATGTAACAAGAAGGGAAAAGTCGCATTTTTTGTTGTAGTGTGACCAGGCTTTGTCCCAGGCCCTCATGAGATTAATGATGTCAGAAGAGATCCAATCATTTCTGTGTCCTCTGACCCTGATTTTCTTTAAGGGGGCAATTATGTCACAGATACCAAGAAAGATGTTTGTGAAAGTGGTGTAAATGGTGTCAAGGTCATATGGACCATTTGTAAAGGCCCAGTTGACCTGATAGAGGATACTTGTTAGCCTTTCAATGATGTTATCAGTCAGACACCTGGAAGAGATGAAATTAGGGGGAGGTTTGGGGGATTTGGAAGACCAGAGGCAGGAGACAGTGTAGTGGTCACTGAGGCAGTCAGGCAGAATGCCAACCTGAGAGACATGGGCCGGGTTTGTGACAACAAGGTCAATCAGGGATTGTGTACCAGTCTTGTAGTTTGTCCTTGTGTGGGTGGTGATTACTTGATGGAGGCCAAGGCCAGAGATGCATGCCTTAGCTGTGTCAGATTTACTTGTGGCTCAGTTAAGGTTAAAATCCTCGAGAATCTGGAACAGATATGCGACAGAAAATAAAGAATTATATGTCAAAGTGGTAACACAAAGATTTGTGGATGTCTTTTTTCAAACAGAATTAGGCCAAGTGAGGGAACTGCACTTCTGTAATATATATTATAAGTCAAAACAAACGCAAAAACAAGAAAAGTATTTAACTTTTTGTGAAAATATAAGGTGTGGAAGTGTATTTTGCAAATTTAGATTGGGTCTATTAAATTTAGGGCATACTAGAGGAAGTATTTTTAATCTGATGGACTGCCACTGTGTCTATAATATAAATATTCAAATTATGATCCATCACTTGATATTTGAACATCCACAACTGGTGAAACCTAGAGAAAAACGGCTACTGCCAATTTGGGAGACTACATGCATTATTCAGATGAAGAATATATCATAAAATGTATGTTTTTCTATGATATACCAAGTCACATTTTTGCAATGGCAAACTTTGCAGGGATAGCCCTATACCAGGTTACTAGCATGTATTGTTAGGATTTAGGAAAGGAAGGTTGACAGATTTTATTAAGTGAAACCTTTTTAATATATTCTGTGCTTTTTAACATTTATATTGTATAGAGAATCTGGTATGTATGTGATAATGTGAACTTTATACATACCTAATAAAAGAAACTTGAAACTGGTGCCATGGTTTCATTTTTAGGGTGAGGAATAAGAATTCCCACAAATCCATTTGTTTTTTCCTGTTGTTTCCCATCCATCTTGCTTAGACTAATGAATTCTTCATTAAAGAGATCCTCCATCCCATTTTTCCTGTTTCTACATTGCTCTTCCATCCAGCACAGGCATAAGGGTGAGCATCAGCCGCCTGGAGTCTGTGTAAGCAGCCTCCACAACTCCCACAGGACTCCACTGCCTTGGGGTTGGGATTACAATTCCAATCTGACTCTCCTGCATGGCAGCACAATGCACATCTGCTGGTATTACTGGGCTGGTTATGTTGGACATGGATTAAACACAACGTGCTACATAATGTGAATACTATTATTAGATTTACAAATCATTTAAATATACAAACTTCTGAGCCCTCTGATGTCTCTTTGTCAGATACATTTCAAAAAACTTTGAGAAGCACAGAAAGAGTGCAAACAAGGTAAATTGAAAAAGAATGTGTTTACTCTTAAACAGAAGCATCACTAATAGCTTCCAAACAATTCCAAATTTATTATTTTTTCTGATAGTTTATAATGTTCAAAATTATGTTTCACAAGCTTTATAGTTGGAATTGTTAGGCTTAGAAACTTAAAGCAGCAGTGCAATGAAATTGGGCAAAAAATCTGACCCTACATTTTTTTCATTATAAGAGATACCAGGCATCTTCCAGTTTTATTTGGTGGTAACATTTTCTAATTCCACCAACATTTTAATATTTTATAAATATTTTACTTTAGTTCCCCCCCCAAAAAAAATAGCCACTACATTTAGCATAGAAATACTGCAACACTGTAAACCTACCAAAGTTAGGATTGAGAAAATAAAAGGAAAACTCATGGGGCCTAGCACAGGAGGTAACAAGAAAAGTAGATTTGACAGGTATGTTAATATTTGTTTTTATTAATTGTAGCTAAAATAGCTATTTGGAAAAACATTTTTAATTGTACTGATTTTTGATAGATTTATTTTATTAAAATGTAGACAATTCAAAAATAATTGCAACATTTAGAACACATAATCAAAAGATATTTCTTAAAACAAATGCATTTTGCAATAGCTTATACACATCCTTTTATGTTAAGAACACAGTACGATAACTTGCTTTCCAAACTGTGCAATACCATAAATGGATTTCTTATCAATTAGAAGTATTTCATGTTCAAATATATCACTGTCAGACATTAAGAGTTTTGTTATACAGTATTGTGATCAAGTCTTCATTCTTACATATGCATGTGTGTACAGTGCACAGCATTATAACCACAATAGCCAGCTACAATATTGGGCAAATAACCTGAAAGAGTACCTAATCTAAAGTTACAAAACACATTTCTTTGGAACTTATTCTCACAGAATAAGAGGTATTTTTTTATTGTATTAAAAAAATTAATGAAATTGTAATTATTAATTCTGTCAATATCACTTGATTCTTTGAATAGATTCCGACCTGAATGCAGAATAGGAAAAACATGCTCTCTCAGACCATATATCACGCAAGCCAAGTTGTTATTATCTGGCTAGTTACTAACATACTAGACACCAGGAGAGTAGGCCTATTGGTCTATCTAGTCTGCTCGTGCTTCAGCACCCTGATTGGGTACTGTAGCCCTCTATTTAGAGTCATGAATCAATGTTTTCAAGTTTGTTCTTTTATTTATTTGACTAGAAAGCATGTTGCTTCAACTGCACTTAAACACAACAGCACTTAAGCAATCTGGTGTCTTCCATTAATTTTATTTTACTTCCATTAATTTTATTTGTTTCCACTGATGAATAGTGCTGATTAAATTTTTTTGCCTCAAATGTGATCATGCCAACCTCCTGTCTAAGAAATAATGTTGGAGCATCTTTTTGTGCCCCATGTACTTGTCCTAAAAATAAGTTCTATATTACTTCCAGATTATACATCACCCGGTTTACCCCCAGATCTCATTTACATATAGACTTTAACCTGCTGTTTTAGCATGGAATGCCACCTTCAAGGCTTTGAAAGCATTATTTGTGAATTCTTGAGCAAATCTATTTATCACCAAGGTTGTCATTTGGGTGTTTTCTATAACTAGATTAACATGAGATTTCCAAGTTACTTTTCTATCAAACAGTATTCCTAGGTATTTGTATTTTTCCACTTCTTCAAAGACATGCCCGTTTATTGACCATTGTTTTTAATTTTGTGTTTCTATCATCGAATACCATATTTTTTTGTCTTTGAGGCATTAATTCCAAATCCTCTTTACACAGTTGATCTATGACTGCTTTTAATCCTCTTTTAGGCAAGAGGACTTTGTGAATAATAACAACATAATCTGCATGCAGCATTATCTTCACATTAATGCCATTTATAATAGGAAGAAATATACCTATTGGTGTCAGGCAATCAACTAAACATTCAATATACAGGTTAAATAGCAGAGGTTTCAGGACATGCTCTTGTTTAACACCAAAAGATACATCAATAGACTCTGTGAGAGCTCCATGTTTAAGAGTTTTTTATTCTTACAGATGTGTTAGAATGTATCATTTTTAGAAGTAACAGAAGATGCATGTCTATCTTTAACTTTTCCAGCTTATCCCATAGAAGATTCATGTTAATATAGTCAAATGCTGCCTTTCTATTTATAAAGCATACATACATTTTTTGCTTTTTTGGTTTTAACATAAGAGTCAAGGGTATAATTAAGCATAAACACTTGGGGCCAGATATTCAAAACTCTGCGCTGGGTGAAAACTGTTTGCACTGGATTTGTACCCAGTTTGCGTGGGTTCCCTATATTCAAAAGGCCAAATAGTGTGGGCAAACTGCATTAGCACCAGGCAAAATTATAATATAACTGGCCATCAATTTCTTCTTAAGGTTTGGCAAGTTGATATTCACCATAATAACCCATGGGTTAATATGGCATTCATGCGCTGTGTCTATCAAAACACAGCGCTTCCTGATTGGCTCTTGTTCTCTGTGTGGGTGGGTTCCACAAACATAGTGGCTCTGTGTCGCCATTAGCGAGGAGCCGTTATAACAGCCTTCCTATCGCATTCCATGAGCATTCTTTTTTATATATCTGGCTGAGCCTGCTTTCGAATGTAAAAAATGAAAGATATCTATCTGATTGATCCTACTCTTCAGCTGCTTCAAGTGATAAATGCTACCACCGATCATGAACTCGCTGACTGGCTGATTCCATTCAGCGCTAGGAAAGCACAATCCTGATTTGACACTGCAACCATAGGAAAAAAAGTAAAACAAAAATGTTTAAAAATGTTGAGCAAAAGCAGAGAGGGAGAAGTGTGTGTGTGTGTGTGTGTGTGTGTGTGTGTGTGTGTGTGTGTGTGTGTGTGTGAGGATAGATCCAGAAGCAAATGATTTGATACCTTTTAATGGACCAACATAGATGTAACAACAAGAACAAAGAGCTCTAGCTTTCAGACCAACCAGTCCTTCTTCAGAAGCTGTGTGTGTGAGGGTCACAGGAATCAGGCTGGAAAAAATTGATGGCCAGTATACTGTATAAAATAAAAGAAGGGAAAGTGCCCATATGAGAATTTAATGGACACCCTTGGCATGGGATGCTTTGATAAACCCCTCAGGCTTCACCCTCGAGGTTTATGTAGCATCCCACACCTCAGGTGTCAAATTCTCACATCACACACTTCCCCATTCTTTATTCTGTATGTATACACCATGCAAAGAGAAGGTGCATGTGCATGAATACAAGTACTATGCTATATTCAGTGCGTTACTGCTGTGCAAAGTGTGTTTGCGAGACTTTTTGTGAGACTTTGTGTGGTGCAAATTATCATCCAGAAAACGATAGTCTTAACTCTGGGCAAAACAAGGATGGGAGTGTGAACACAGCAGCAAGAGGCAACATGGCCGTAAGTAACAACAGCGTCATGGTGCACTTGATGACTGCATCCAATGAGGAGGCAGGTAGGGCAGATGGCCACCCTAGGCCACTCCATAGGCCATGGAAGAGACATGTGCCCCACACACGTCCAGTCCCCCCATAGGGGTACACCATCACAGTCCAGCACACACATGCAGCACTGGTGGAATGGAGGGTACTGAGGGGAGGGTGTACAGGTGGCCAGGCTGCACCACACAGTAGGTGCTGCCACATGACTGGGGCCACCCACACAGTGCACATGTGCCAGTGACAGGAATGCCCCTCACATCAGTGTGCCTGTATGATGGTCTGTGTCTGCCCCCCAGTGCATATACCGCACACCTGTTCAGGCTCCCCGTCACACACAGCCAGCCATGCGCATGTTAGTGTGGGACACCCATGCCATTGGTGCAGCATATGTGGTTCACAGGACAGTATGTCTGTGGTGTCCACTGTCAGAACACACCTGATAGCTGTGGATGTCACTGTGTGGAGTGCAGCAGTCATTGATGCCGACACACAGTAGGCATAGCTGTGTCCCTGACGCTACCAGCCACCTTGTTACTGTAGCATCTGCTATGCACTGTAGCAGGGACTACAGTTTGATTACTGCATGCAGCACCACCACCTGTGCCTGTGCCTGTGCTGTGTAGTTCCTTGGGGTACAATGGTCTCTGCAGCTGTGTACAAACGTAGCATGCAGCTACCACCATGATCTTCCTGGCTGATATACAGGTGGGACTGTGAGCAGACCCAGCCTGCCCCAATACTTCTAGACTGACATACAGGTGGGGCTGTGAGCAGACCCAGCCTGCTTCTGTATTTCCAGACTGACATACAGGTGGTGCTGTGGAATCCTGCAATAGTGCTGGGCAAGCTTACATCAAATCAGGCCATAATGAGTTGCTAATATGGATGTATGCCCACGGACTGCCTAAGTAGGCTCATTTGCATATTACTTTTGAATATAGTAAATTCCTGCCCTGGGCAAACTTAGTGCTGGGCAAACATGTTAGCACTGCACAAGCGCTGCACAAATGCGTTTGTGCTTTGCAAACCAGTCCAAATCACAGAAAAGTTCTGCAGTATTTGACCTGCACTGTTGTTTGCAGCTTTAATAAAGCCACTTATTTAATAATAATAATAATAGTTCTTTATTTGTACATCGCCTTTCTTAAAACCGCGGTGCCTTACAATAACTGCAAGTAAAACGATAAAATAAACACAGATCTAATAACTGCTAAATTCATAAAATACAATAAAATATCATCATCAGGGGTAAGCTTTTAACCATAGATGGGTCTTTAAGGCCTTTTTAAATTCCTCCATGGACACACATTGCTGGAGCAGACAGGGTAGAGAATTCTAGAGGGCAGGGGCCACATACATAAAAGCACAGGCCCCTGAAGATTTTAAGGAAACCCTCAGAATCTCTAGCAACCCTTTGTCAACCGAGCAGAGCAACTGCCTAGGGCAGTAAGGTACCAGGAGCTCTTTCAAGTAGTCTGGGCCCAGTCCGTGTAGGGCCTTATAAGTCAGAAGACCGACTTTAAAGGTGATCTGCCACTGTATTGGCAACCAGTGCAGATTGCATAGCACCAGAAAAATATGACAGGTACAAGGAGTACCTGTCAATAACCAGGCCACAGCTCTCTGCACAAGCTGCAAGTGGCGGATATCAACCCCTGGTAGCCCTAGATACAGGGAGTTGCAGTAATCAAGGTACAAGGTCACAAAGGCATGGACCAGTGTAGGCAGATCATCGGATGGAACTAGGTGCTTAATCCTGGAGATGTTCCTCAGATGGTAAAAGGAGGATTTGATGACTGATGACACCTGCGATTGCAGTGTCAGCCTGTGGTCAAAAATCACCCCCAGGTTCTGCACCTGTTAAGAGGTAGGGAGCTGGGTGCCACCTGGAAAAAGTCCTGAGGGAAAACTAGCTCCCATGCCCTCTATCCAGCGACCCGAGTCCACAATCATCACCTCCGTCTTCTCTGAGTTCAATCTTAGCCAGCTCAAATTCATCCAGTTCTGGATTTCAGTGAGGCAGTTGTTAAATACCGTGAGAGCTCTATCCTGGTCAGGTGCAAAAGATAGGTAGAGCTGGGTATCATTAGCAAAGCAGTGAAACCTCAGTCCATACCTTCTTACGATGTCTCCGAGGGGCAGCATGTACACTGCGAACAACATGGGGAACAACACCAAACCCTGAGGAACCCCACAAGACAGAGAGACTGGGACAGAGGAATTAATCCCCGATACCACCCTCTGAGTTCTGCCAGTGAGGAAAGATCTAAACCTCCCGAGGACTGTGCTAGACAGGCCGCAGATGAACCTCAGGCAATCAAGAAGTACCCCATGGTCCACAGTGTCAAATGCTGAAGAGAGAGAGAGATCGATAAGAACCAAGATGGAACGGCTCTTTCAGTCTCTTTCCATCAAGAGATCATTGATCACCTGAACCAGTGCCATCTCGTTACTATGCCTTTTTTGGAAACCAGACTGAAGTGGTTCATAAATGTCATGGATGGTCAAATGGTTCTCCAGTTGTACGGCCACTACTTTCTCAATCACCTTCCCCACAAGGGGGAGGTTAGAGATTGGTCTGTAGATAGCATGGCAGTCTGGGTCTAAAGAAGCTTTCTTCAGAAGGGGTGTTACCACCACCTCCTTCGGGGAGCTAGGGAACTCACCCATCTCCAAGAAGCACCAAACTATCCATGATAGTACCAGGCTGATAATCTCACAACAGCCCTTTATCAGGGAGATTGGCCCAGATCCAAACTACAGCATGTAGGGCACATACCCTGGACAATCTGTATGATATAAATGAACTCTGGCTGGTCAAAGGAATTCCAGGAGAGCCTAGGGACCATGATTGGGCACCGATACACAGCTTCTGTCATACAGGATGCAGGCTGGAGTGCCGCCTTGATGTCAGCCACTTTAGCCACAAAGAAGCGAGCAAGCTCTTCACACTCAACTTGTGAAAAGGCTCTTCAAACCTGCAAGCAGGCTGGGTTACACAGTCTGTCTATGGTTCGAAAGTGCTGAGCCAGTAGGTTCTGAGCTGCCGCAGTTTTCCCCAGATAGGAACTCTGCTTTCTTATGGGAGATTGTGGAATGATAGACCTGATAATGTTCCATCAATCTAAGATGGTCGGTATCAAGCGCGGATCTCCACCAGCAGCACTCTAATCTTTGTCCTTGTCACTGCATCTCCCTCAAAGTCCAATCAAACCATGGGGGCTGAGGGCAAAGGGGGAGAGAATGAACATGGACAGTAACAATGGAATCCAGAGCTGAGGAGATGGCTTTATTATAGGCCAAAACCAAGGCATCTGGGTCACTGCTCACTTCAGAAAGCTCCAATAGGTCAAGCACCACTGCCAAGCCCTCAGAGCTTACATCTCACAAAGGACAGTACCTGACCATCTCCACAGGGGTAGGCCTACGAAGGGGGGCATAAAAACTGAACTCCATGGTGTAGTGATCGGACCATCTGACCGGTTCCAACCCCAAATCGAAGGCTTCAATCCCCAGGGGGAAGACTAAGTCCAAGGAGTGACCTCCTTTGTGAGTGGCAGAAGTAACAACTTGTGTAAGGCCCAAAGATGTCATCAATTGGAGGAAGTGTTGTCCAAACTGCGAGAGTTCATCATTGACTCAGGCATTGAAGTCACCCAGGACCATCAGCCTGGGCGACTCGAATGCCATGTCAATCACAAAGTCCACTACTTCTTGCAGAAACTGCTTCTCATCATCTGGTGGATGGCAGATGACAGCGATTCTGCAACCCACACCTGCCACTACAGTACACTCGAATGACTCAGCCTCCTCAACTGGAACACTTGTGATGCCCAGTTCAGTCTTGAAACAGACCGCAACCCCCCCTCCCATGGTCCAACCTTGGGCAGTGTAACACCGAGTACCTGGCTCGAATAGTGGCCTCTAATATAGAGCCTGCGTTCTCATCCAGCCAGGTTTCGGTAATGCACACCAGATCCACTGACCCAACAAGATCTTCAATAACTGCAGTCTTGTTCTTAATGGATCTGGTGTTGCACAACACCACTTGGGTAGGATGGGCTGCTGGAGCTGCTCAGACTATTTGCCCACCAATATTGGTAGTGCTCATGGGTATGGAAACCAGACAGGAAGGATCCCATTTCAGATTCCATTTCACCCCAGGGCATCTTCTGGATTGCTAGCACACACATTGGCCACGTAGTTCACCTTTACCTTCTTCCATGTCTATGTGCACTGGGCTGCTGTTGTGGTTTGCATTTCCTGGATGCTATATTCAGAGCTGTCTTATTTGTCAGGCTATTTGGCACAGCACACCCAGCCCTGTTGGCACGGCTTCATTTGCATGCTATATTCAGTTGCTTTAGCCTCTGGGCTATTCCTTCGAATATAGCATGCAAATGGATATAAAAACCCAGTATTGTGTTGAATAGGTTGTATGGATGCATCTACCTTTGCCCACAAAATGTCTGTCTGGTATATCATCCATGGACCCTCTATACTTTAGCTGTACCGCATTTCTTCTTGCAGCTGGCTCTGAGGCCAAAGCGCACATTCTCAGGAAAAAGGTGCTCTCTCACATTCGTATTCCACACATCGGGGGCCTTTTCAGGCCTTACAGTACTATTTGTCACATTAGCTACAGAGGGTATTGACTCTGCCTGCTCTACAGGATCTTCTGGAACTGCTTCCAGGGCCTGGTTCTCATGTTCTAAATTATGGGACTCCCCAACATCCATTTCATCATTATCCCCTCCATCACCGTCCAGTTCTTTTATTACTTGGATCAGGTTTAGCCCTTCACTAGCTTGGGTAGAGGCCTATGCATTTGGGGATTATGGTTGTCCCAGGGGAAGTTGTGAAGCAGTGTCCCCATCATTCAGTGACCCAGTTAGCATAGTATTCAGTGGTTTTGCAACCCCCAAAGGAATATGGGAGGTTAGCATCCCACCCTTTTCCATCCAACATTTAACCCATCCTGCTTTTTCCAAAGCATTCATAACCCACCCAAGAGTATCTGTCATGAGACCTGCAGAGGGTCCTGACACAATAGGCAGATTCTGAGCTTCTCCTGAACTCTGTGGCTCTTTGGGCAACTGTTTCCCTTTTTGTTTATCTTTTCCTGTAGATTGTTTACTTGCCTGCTTTTTAACAAGGTTTCCTGCAGCTGTTCCAATTGTAAACATGATAGCTGGTAAGTGTACCATTGGGGGCATAGAAACAGTCCCAAATGAAGACTCAGGCCCCTCAGCACTACTAGGGGCAGTGTCCTGTTCTGTAACAGGCCAGCCATTGTCCACAACCATTCTTAAACCCACAACATCACTCACAATATCCTGCTCGCTTGGTGTTTCAGGTACAGTACCTGTAGCGACTCTGAAATCTTGATATACCTGTTCCTTTGTTACTTTCTTGGTAGTTTTTTCTGATCATGAGGTCTCCACATTGATGACCTGCATCAGCAATACTCAAGACGGTGCATTTTCCTGTGTTACTCCATCTCGCTCAAAAACATTCCCCTCTCAACAAAAACTCCCACTGGAGCCATTCTTTCCACTGTCGATGCTGCATTTCTTCCTTCTGTAGCAACCACTGTATTTCCATTGCAGTAAAATCTGTAGCACTTCTTTCCTCAAGCACATTTCCTGGTGGCTCCATTGCTTTGGTAAGGATATTCGAGTCACGTCATTCTCCATGAAACTCCTCTGGTGCCAGCTCAAAACCTTCCTCAATGGCATCAAAATGTATGGTCTCTAAGGGTTTAGACTGGGGAGGAGACCCATTCCCCAGTCTGTTTTGCATCCAACTTCTCCAACAATGGGCTGAACTGGCCATCACAGCACCAGTCTCAGCACCCCCTACTGCAGAGTAGAGGAATTTTTTATTCAAAACTTCAAAACAAACTCTACAAATTGTATTACTGCATACAAAATCATAATAAAAGAAAATCAAGACCATAAAAAAAGTACTACATCATACATAACAAGGAGTTGGCTGACCCCGGGAGGGGCTGGGATGGTGGGAAGGAGAAACAGGGGAAAAGAGGAGGGGGGTGGCTTCAGTACCCACCCAGGGTTCTGAAGCATGAGCAGACTCGATATACCATAAGGTCTACTCTGCTGGCATCTAGTATGTTAGTATAAACTTCAAAATTAGGTAGATCATATTTATTCACAACTCCCACTCCTTCCCCCCTAAAAAAGTAGGGGAATGTTTTATTCATAACTCAAAAGAACATACAAGCAAATTAGTATTGCTTCATGCAAAATCATAAGAAAGGAAAAATGAAAACATTAAAGAGTATTACATCATACTTTTAACCCCAAACATAAATGAAAATACTATAAACAAACCCCCCTCCTCCTCCCCACTAAAGAGTAGTGAAATTTTTTGCAAAACAAAATGTACACATTGTATTACTGCATACAAATTCATAATAAAAGAAAACAAAATGATAAAAAAGTATTGCATCATACATAAACTTCAAAACTAGGTGAGCCATATTTCTACATAATTCCCACTCCTTCCCCCTAAAAAATAGGGGAAATGTATTCTTGGATAAGTTTTTGTTATAACATGAACACACAATACATATCACATAATGGTTCTTAAGACTAAAGCTTAAAATCTAAGAAAAACCTACGTAGGTATTATATCACACATAACTAAACTAAACATCCCACTGGAATCCTCCCCTTGAAATACACCCTTATAATACTTAACCAGTATCTAACCAGTTCATCTTATCCCACCATAATTTGAATTGATCTGAGGGAACCTTAGATTTCTCCAATTGTCAAATAGCTAAAATAGCCTTATGCACTATCCAAAATCATTGCTCTGGAGTCACATATTGTTTTGTAAAGACCATTTACAATTAACTATCCACACATGATATTTCAAACAGGTTAAAATTAACCTTACCGTATCTTGGTTATACTGAGGCCAAGCCCTAGGTAAAATATCTAAGAGCAGAATATCAAATGTCAGGTTTCAAAAAGGAAAACCAATCCAAATACTTATATGAAATAATCAAAAATTGAGAAATATAAGGACATTCAAAATACAAATGCTGCATAGTTTCCAGTTGTGCTACACAAAAATCAAGTCTAGGACAAATCCGTTCCATCACATCTTTGAGCTTAAGATTACTTTTAACATTCAATCTCTCATGAGCACTATGCCAGAGCATGTCCCACATGTGCATCGGGGTCCTGCATGACTGTAACATGGACTCAATCTGTCGCAGCTCAAACGTAGTTCTCTTCCCAAAATTTGGAAAGCCCAAATAAAAATTACCCACTATATGAGAATACAACTCTTTTCTAGAAAAAGATATGCCATTGTTCTTTGTCAAATGCCAAATCTCAACTTTCCCAAAAAATTATGAAATACTCTAATGAACCTTGCAAAGATTTTTGTTTGGGTATTGTCTTTTCCCCCTCCTAACCATTCATCCAGGAACCACTATGGTCCCACACCCAAGGTGTCCAGATTTTGTTTTGATTGGTCAAAATGGGTTTTAAGTTATTCTGAAAAAATTAAAAAATAAAACCACAGGATTTATCATACCTAAACTTCCGTTCACAATGGGAAGATATGTAACCCCTAGTTTAATGGTGTTCAGTCAGCTTCCCCAAATACCAAGAAAAAAAGTGCTGTATAGTTTCATTTCCAATGCACCACTCAGTCCCCACCCACCTACCCCAGCTGCCTAGTCCTAGCTGACCTCATCTCCCTTGTCCCTCTCCACATGCAATTGTTTTGCTGTTTTACCACTGAACCAGTGTATTTTTATTGTCATAAAATGTTGTGCAAGCTATCTGTATTCTTCAATCTATTGTTACTCTCTGTACAAACTGTACCCGGGTCGCACCTGGAAATAAGCCTCAGCTCAGTGTGCCTTTCCTGGTCATCAAATTTTCAATAAAAATAAATAAAATAAAATAAAAATTTCCAGTTCTCTAGGGAACATATAAACTGCACTAAGATGTAAAAACAAACCAAACAAAAGGTTTTAACCATATATATATATATATATATATATATATATACTCTCTTTTTCCTTGCTAGAAACCATTTATTCCATTGCTGCACCTTTTTTTGTGCCTCCCCCAACAAAATCTCCCAATTTAAGTAACTCCCCATATCCAAAGAAAATAGCCAATATTTTGCAAGGTGCTTGTGATACAGGGATCCTCAGAAACTTAGTTCATGGTATGGCATGAGTCCCAATTGGTAAACACTTACTTTTATTGTGATTTATTCTGGAACCTGTGCCCCATGTGAAGTCTTCCAACACCACATCTAATACTCCACCCAATGGAAAGTCTGCCACTACAAAACATAAATCATCTGCGTAAGCCACTGCTTTAATTTTCTCATCTTTACGTGATAGAGATAAACCTCTAATATTATCATTATTTTTAATTTTTATTTTATTTAAACAGCAGTTTGGAAAACCTTTGAGCCATAGGCTCATTTACAAAGGTACCTTGTCACAGTAAGACAAACCAAAATACACAGTATAGCAGTACAACACATAAGTATAACAGTAAATTAAGACATAGATACAAACAAGCTGGTACAGGTAGGATGGATGCAAACAATACCAGAGTTATGTCGTCCTTAGCAGCTTAGTAATAAGCTTTGTCATAAGTATTGAGTACGGCTTTGACTAGCGTCAGTTACAGCATCGGGTGTTAATAAGGTGGTTACGTAAGGAAGTTTTGAAGCACGATATAGTTGGAGCATCGGAGATGGAGATTGCATCTTATGCAATAAAGGTTCCAACATCAAGATGTCTAATAGTGGACTCAGTGGCAACCTTGCCGTACAGTCCTAGTAACTGTACAGTAATTACCTACCTACCCAACCATTTACATATGGTGCCGTGAACACTGAAGTGTAGCACAACTGAATCCACTGTATCAAAACCTGTGGAAACCTACATTTTTGTAAACGGTGCCAAAGGTACACATGCTCCACTTGGTCAAATGCTTTAGCTTCATCCAAACTAACCAACTAACCCATCAATTCTTCCATCCTGCCTTTCTCAAAAATTTCCCTTAGCAGAATCAAGCCATCCGAAATATGTTTATGAGGAATGGAACAGAGTTGCATGGGAAGAATTACGTCATTTAAAACTATACTAATCCTATTACTAAGGATTTTTGTAACGATTTTCATATCACTACTGAAAAGAGTAATTGGCCTCCAATTTGTCAACAATTCCCTATCGCCTGATTTGTGTAACAAGATCAATAAACCTTCATTCATACAGTATGTGGTGGTAGCATAAGTTGGTCCAAACAAGCATTGTACATTCCCATTAATTTTGAAAGAAGTCTTTTTATTAAAACCAAATTTAATTCATTTAGCAGACCATCAGGGCCAGGCGCCTTATCTGTATAAAGATTCATAATGACTGATTCAAGTTCTAATTCTGAAATAGGTGCTGTCAAAGAAATTATATTTTTCTGGAACTTTAGGGAGATTTATATCTTGCAACCATTCCAAGACACTACTATCGGACTCTTTAGAATCTGCCCTAAACAAATCTTTAAGGAATAGTTCCACCTCCTGTAAAATATCCCTCCCTGATACCACATGTGTCCCATCTTGTGTCTTAAGTTGTTGTATTTCTTTCTTGCATCTATGATTCACACAACAATCAAATGGATTATTAAATGCTTGTTTCCCTGAAGTAGAAAACTTCTGGTCTGTTTCCAGAGACGTCATTCTATTATACTGTAAAGCTGCCATCTCCTGCTTAATTACTTCTAAATCTGCAGTGGGGACACTCACCCTGACCTTTGTAAGGAATGTAAATGAAGAAGTTCTTGTCTAAGTACCCACTACCTATCCTTCTGACATCTACCCCTAATCTGTATCTGTCCTATTTTTGGAAAAAAAAATCCCCAAAATCCTGTTTACTATCCTCCCACCATAATTGTTTGGAATCATATAAAAATATACAGACTGTCATGCTACCAAAACATGTTGAAAACCCTGTCCAAAAACATGATAATCTAACAAAGATACATTCAACCTCCAATAACCAGGGCCTTTGGTGGTTCTGTGAAAATTTGAAATAATTAAAGATAACATACCATGATCTGAAGTGGCAACAACATGAACTGCCAAATCTCAGAAAATTAAAGTAGGGGTAAGAAAAAAATGATCATTGCGAGTTGACTTGTGACCCTGAAAAAAGGTACGAGGGGCACCAGTTTTTAAAGAAAGAAATGCATCTGTAAGCCCAGTTTGAGAGAGAAGAGAATTCAAAAAACCTGCATCACAGTACATTTTCAATGTATTTGTACCTTTATCAGACTGAAACCTACTTATTTTAACCCCCCCAAAATAACATTTTACTAGTATATAAATAAGGCTGTAGAAGTTTTAACAGGTCTATTCTAAGAATGTTTCCATGAGGTGCATATATATTAATTAAACAAAATTCTACTCCATTTAATAAAACATCTAACAATAGTGCCCATCCTGGCCGAATGTCTACCATATGTGTTACCACAAATTCTGAAAACGTCAAGTAATTACTCAAACCACAACATAAATCCTCACCTCCTGACCAGTAACAAGGGCCCCATACCCAGGCCTTGGAAGCAATGTTGAATTCAGAGCGATCACACAATCTAGTATCTTGCAGAAAAATTACATCATAAACAAAATTAGTAAACAGTGCAAAGGTAGTCAAACATTTATGCTCAGATCTAATGCTGTTTACATTTAAACTAGCTATATTAAGATCATAACTCAAATAAGTGGAAGAAAAAAATTATTAAGTGACAGCCAAAGATTTTTTTCTCGTGCTTTTCCGTAATCCCAAACTGGGGCCAAGTTAGTGTTTCTTTTCAGGGGCTTTTGATGAAACAGTTCCCGGATCCTGCTCTAGGGGAACTTCCATCTGAGAAGATGCTTGAGAAGTTGAGTCAGAGTCCAAATCATCCTCCGAACAAGTGGGCTGTAAAACTGAAAAATGGTTAGATGTAGGAATGTCCATAACAGCCAAAGCAGGCTGAGGTATAGCAGGTGTCCTACTCTCCTTTGGTGTGGGAAAAGAAACCTCCTGTAAAGGTGGTGGAGGTGGTGGCATGGAAGTGGAGGAGTGGGCAGGGGCAGTATCACCAACCTCCTGGTTCTGCATAGTGTTTTCCAGTGGTATGGATTCTACCCTCTCTGGCATTGGAGGGGTCTCTGGGGGGAGTGCCTGTAGAAAGATTTGCCCACCTAGCCACCTCCACATATGGTTGGTTGTTTTTTTCTTTGAGACTGAGGATCAGGGGTTGATCTCCCAGAGAACCAGTCTGCTGCTTCTCTGGCTGCTTTTGATAGGTAATAATAATAATAAACAACTTTATTTATATTGCGCCTTTCCAAAACCAAGGCGCATTCCAGAATGATTAAATACAAACAGAACAAACAGACAGTAATATAAAAACTGATAAAAACAAGTACGAAACATTAATCAAGACCATATGCCTTATTCCATAAAAAGGATTTAAGAGCTTGTTTAAAGCGCCCCATGGTTGAACACTCCCTTATCCGATGTGGTAGAGAATTCCAAAGGGTTGGTGCAGCAAACATAAAGGCCCGGGCACCAGCTCATTTTAGTGTGACCCTAGGAATCTCTAGCAACCCCTCATCAGCTGAGCGGAGCGACCTCACCGGGAGGTAAGGAATCAGGAAATCATTCAGGTAGTCAGGGCCCAGATCATGTAGGGCTTTAAAAGTCAGTAATCAGTAGTCAGGTAAAGATCCTGTATTACAAAACCTGCATCATCTGTATTGTGAGAAGCTTTGGAGCAATCTGCAAAGGTATTTCACATATCCCCACACAAGGAACATACAAGTAGTTAATCACAGTGGTAGCCAGAGTATCCTAACTCCCCACAGTGTGCACACTGTACCACATCACGTGACGTGCAAATATGCCATGCAGATCCACACTTATAGCATATTCAGGGTTTCCCAGGGTAAAAAATAAAACCTTATCCTGTCCAATAAAAACACAATTTGGGAGGTGTGTAAAGTCTTCACCATCCTGAAAAAAACTTTATTTTCATTTTTCAGCCCCCAGTCTAGAAGCCTTCACTGTCAAAAAGTGGTTCTGGTATGCCCTGCAAGTCACAGTGCTACTCAAGCCAGTAAAGAATGTCCACAATGTTAACCCCCTCACAATGAAATAGAATAGTGATAAAATGAAAAGCCTGCTTTGTAAGAAGTATAACCTGAAAGGGGGTACACAGGGGGTTAGATTGTAGGCACATATGATTGGTCCAGAAATGTTCTAATAATTTAGGTGTTCTAAAACTTATGTTGAATGAATGTTCCCCAGAAATATGTATCAGTGCATAAATATCTTTGGGGGTGAAGCCCAAAGATTCTTTGATCAGAATTTTCCCTACATGATGTCTATGTGGGGGTCATCCAGTCCACTTAGTAATCGTAGATGAATAGCATTTCACTGGTGTGCCAGTTCTAGAGGCTTACTAAATTTATTAGAGCTGTTCTGATTCTGATGCCTCCCGGCACTGTCTTTCTGAGGTGGAATCCCATCATCACTTGTATCAGGAGGGGCTTGTGGCTCCACAGCATCCCCAGTCTGATCTACCACCCCTTGCTGAGTATCAAATAATTCTCCTGTTGTGAATCTGTAGGGGGGAGAGAGAAATACTACCCCTAATATGCAGAGTTTTTTCAGCTGAACCTTCCCTCAAAGTATCAGCCTGTGTAGCAGTTTGTGTCCCCAATACAGATTAAATCTCAAGCAAAGATTTCCATACCTGCTGTCCATCCTGCATATCAGCTGGACTGCCCTGCATCTCTAAAACCAATGGCCCAGTAATTACAGGCTGAGAAATCCAGGCCTCTGTTACCATCTGACTCCAACCTACAGCCTCCAATGCTTTTTCTGGGGACCAAGTTGTTTCATCATCAACCCAGCACCTGAAAGCAGGGAGTCACATAGAGACAGAAAGTTTTGTTTGTGCGTCTAAATGCTCCTTCCCATAGACAAACAGTTTATGACTGAAGCTTGACCCGAATCAGGAGATGTATCAGTAGGTCTTTACCATTTACCATGCTTCTCTGATGTTGCTTGCTCCAAAATCATGAGAAGCTCAGTTTTCTTCAGTTCCACTTGTAGAATATCCTGCCATTTCCTCAAGGTGAGGGAGGGGGTATCCTCCAGCAATCGCTCCGAATTCTGCCATTCCAAGCCAGTAAAGAATGTATTGGGCACACAAACTACTACACAGGCAAATACTTTAAAGGAAGTTTCAGCTGTCAAAGCTCTGCATATTAAGGGTAGTATTTCTCTTTCCCCTACAGATTCACAACAGGAGGATTTTTTTGACACTCAGCAAGTGCTGGTGGATCAGACTGGGGACCTAGTGGAGCCACAAGCCTCTGTGGAAGAAACTATGCCCTCTGCAGTGTCTACAGCACCCACCAACAGAGCTCCAATCATCTCCATCTCCACGTCCACTTTGATGTCCTCCATGTTGTTTGCAGAGACACAGCACCCTCTGCTGACAGAGATGGGGAATTTCCCTGGTGTCCTGGCCAAATTTACCATATTCCCTAAAAATACCATGAACAGCTTAATCTGGTTCAATCTCAATTGGCATCTATCTGTATTTCCCCCTCCCCCAGGATGAGGCTGAAAATAGGCAGAATTGTCAAGTTCTCATTTCATGGTCAACAAAAACTAAAATAAATAAATAAAAAAGGGGAAGGAGCTCTACCCATGAAAGGAGGAAGCACAATGGTGGGACACAGCAAGCCATGAAGGCTGCATGCTGACAACCCTCCCATTAATCCTACTCCCCACTGAGGCTCGAGAGAAAGAATAATGCTTACCTGTACAGAAAACGAGTAACAGCATTATTTTATGGTATGGTGCAATTGTCTGAAAAGGATGACTTTTGCTACAGACATGTCAGATTGAGAGCACTTTATGGACGTTGAAGAATCACGAAGGAAAAATGACAAAGCCCTTTGCACCATCAGTATGATGTTCAGAAGGAAAAATAACCAAATTGGAGCCAAATAAAAAACCATGAGGAAAACACCAACTTCTTCTATACAGACCAGAAAGGATCAAGTCACAACAAAACTACCGGCACTGGACAAATCTGCAATCGGTGAAATGACTCAGGGTGAAAGTAACTCTACAGGAATGTTTCCTCTTTTTTATATTAAATGAAAAACAAAGTACCAAACAAAAACAAGCAACTATAGAGTTGGCTGATAAGGGACGAGAAGAACTAAATTCTATGAGGGGCCAGCTGATAGCTTCAGATGGAGCTGCTGGAATGCCCTCAACTCAGAGGCCTGCCACTGGACAAGTTACATCAACTTCAGCTAAAACTAACAACCAGCTACTTCAATTGTCAGAAAGTGACAACACTGTGTTATCTACTGAAGATGTAACTGAGCTCATTGAGGAAACAATGGAGCCAAATAAAAACCCTGATTCGTGATAAGGACGTACAACCCGAACTTGCATTTGATACGTTGGTCATCCTGAACACTCAAGAAGTTCTAACCGAAAACTCTAATGTTTCAGAAAAACAAAAACCAGCACCTACCAATGAATTAAACAGTAAATGGAGGATAAGCATTCATCTTTTGAATTATTTTTCTGCCTATAATTATGATGAATCCAACATCTGAAAACATCTGTAATTCTGATTTTAAGACACAAGTTTCCCAGAGTGCACATGAGAGCAACAATGCAGCAAAAGATAATTATAACTGTGAAGCCAAAAATGAAGAGAAATTAAGCGAAGGAGAGGTGGGGACAGATATATCTGAGTCAGAAGAATATTGGGAAGATAAAAATGCTAGCGAGGAAGATGACCCCTCCCCCGCACCGGGCCAAGAAGCTGTTTACATAAATGTATGCAATATCCAACAAAATGGAACAGATTCTGTCCTACCAGAATAAACTTGAAACATCTTTTAATTTAACTCAGAAAGTAATGAAAGAAAATCAAGAACTAACAAAGAAATAAATGAGATAAAACAAACATTAAATAAACTAGCTGATAAAAATATTCAAGTTCCCAAACAATTGAATAAGTTAAAGAAAACAAATGAAGAGTTTAAAGACAAAATCTTGGACTTTGAAACAAGGGCCAGGCAGAAGAACAGCTGTATTATAGGAGTACTAGAATCTTGGGATGGAACAAAAAGTTTAATGGAATCTTTCAAAATAATTGCAGCTTCATTTATGGATACTGATTCTGAAAAACATCACATTTGATATTGACAGACTATATAGAGGGTTACGTGCTAATCCATCATTTGCCGAATCTCCTAGGCCCATTATATTGAAACTCATGCGCTCCACAGATAAGGACTGTCTGATGCCAGCAGTGCATAAAAAGAAAAAAAGTTAATATCCAGGGTGAAGACATTTCTATCTATAATGACTTGTCAGCTGAGCTAGTACAAGCTAGAAAAAAGTCTGACTTTTTTGCACAATAAACTATGGATACCGAGCAACCACTGTTCTTCCTGCAAGAATGAAAGTTATTATTGACAGCAACTGATCAATTTATAATACCATAGAAGAAGCTTTGTTAGACTTAGAAATAAAAATTCAGAATTTGTTTCAACAAGAATAAACTTAAGTGATGTTGCAGTATTACAATTACTTGGGGCAAGAATGGAGGGGGGAGGGTGAGGAATGACTGAAAGAAAGTATATTTTTTTCCCCACACACAAATAATGTTATTTCCAAGGTACTATCAGATTACTATTTGATTAAATGTGCAAAAGGAATATTGTAAAATGTTTTATACAAAAATATGTTGGAGGCCAGTTACTTATTGTAATTTGAATTAGAGAGGATGGGGAAGGGAGAAAGGAGTTTTTTCATCAGCGGTCTCACGCACAAGGGGCATGCTCATTTCAAATTGTATCAACACAAGGAATATGTATTTAAATATTTTTGGAAGGTTATACAAAGGGAAAGAAGAATAAAGACAGGAAAATAGCATGAGCAACATCAGGGAATGCTATACCATGAGCGACATTGGGGTGGAACAACATTTGTGGAAAATGAGTATGCAGTTTTCAGTTACTATTGGAATCATTCAGTAACAAATTTTATACCACCCACCATTTCCCCAACATCCAACAGAAGCACCTCGACTGCAGAAGGCAGTTGGTCTGGGAGGTTGGCAGGTGGTTGGGAGGGAAAACTGGGTGCCCCATCACTTGGTGCTCTCCAACATAATACCTTCACAAACCATATAAAAACTACAAACAGGTATCTTCCTCTGTCTCTGAAATCAAATAAAGGGGCAGTGAACACTGCAGAGAAGACACTGCAGCACAAGAGCTAGCACTACAAAACTCGCCCAAAATAGGAACCAAAACAAAAAAAGCAAAAAGGAAATCCAAAAAACTTCTAATCATAGGAGACGCCATGATTCGGGGAGTTGATACCTATCTCCAGCCAGGGTTAATGGTCAGACACATAGGGACTAATGATCTTGCCAGCCGCCTCTGGACCAGAAGGTCGTGGGTTTTCATCCTACAACAGAATTGGAATGATGCCTAAAAATTGCTGGCATCTGAGTGCAGTATTGGTGGGTGCTGTACTACTGGGGCGTGCCATCTTTCGGATGATACATTAAACTGAAGTCCCTTCTGCCCATCCTGGTGTTGTTCTGGTGGGTGTCTAGGTGGAAGTAAAAGAACCCAGGGAACTCTTCACAAAGAGTAGGGAACATTGCCGGTGTCTTGGCCAACATTCCCCTTCCCATAAACCAGTTCATGCAATTATCCAGGCTGTGTGTGGGTGATGATGTGTGATATGGCCGCCACCACACATTCAGTCACTTCACTACCAGTCTAGCATTGCTTGTAAGCACTTTGAGATACACTGTGTATGAAAAGTGCTATATAAATGCTGATTCTTCTTCTTCTTCAGTTGTGGAGACCAAGGAACACCCGACCAGGCTGGGTGACAAACTATCATCCATTTCATCTGGTATCTCCTTCTCTGAGATCCTGCCAGTCTGGGAGAGGGAGGCAGATGAACTGAAGGTCAGAGAAGGGGAGATAGGGAGCTAAACATGTAGCTCAAGGGCTGGTGCCAGGAAAAAGGACACATATTTGTAGGGAACTGGCAACAGTTTTGGGAGCGAAAGTTCTTTAAATTTGATGGACTGCTTCTGACTAGGGAGGGAGTCAGTGTATTGAGGCAGAAGTTTGACATATTTGCAGAATATTTAAACTAGCAAATGGGGAGAGGGGTGCAACACCCATATGTCGAATGGGAAGAACACCCCTCCCCCCTCAGCTAGTGGCAAACAGGTGTTCAGCATGTTTGCAGTTCATTTGCCTCACCAGGTAAGGAAAAAGGTCTAACTCCCCCATACAATACACATGGGAAATTCCAGACCTCACACAACAACTAACACACCAAATTCTGGCCAATGGAAAATCATGTACAAAAATGCTCACAGTCTGGGAAACAAGATCCCAGACCTGCAGGCAATAATGACAGAGGCTAAACTGGACATAGTAGCAATTAGCGAGATGTGGTTTACCAGTAACCACACTTGGGAGATTTCAATACCTGGCTATGTACTTTTCAGAAGAGACCGAGGTGCAAGGGGGGGTTGGAGTGGCCCCATATGTCAATGAAAATATCAAAGATACAGAAATTCAGAATACACATAAGGAGCCATAAGAACTGTGGATCAGCAGAAAATGGGACAGCCATAAGAACTGGTGCTGTCTACAGGCCACCAGACCAGGGGGAGGACATAGACACAGTACTGTTAGAAAATATATAAAACATGACAGCTAAAGTGGAAGTTCTGATGATGGGAGACTTCAACATGCCAGATACAGATTGGTCAATACCAGCAGGAACATCTGCCAGAACTAGATACATGGTGGATTCCCCTGCAGGGGGAGGGCTGCAAATAACTGGTACAACAACCCACAAGAGACTGAGCTATCCTAGATTTAGTGCTGACTAACAGGGAAAGGATCACAGATCTCCAGGTAGAAGGTCACCTGGGAACTAGTGATCATCACATGGTATGGTTCAATTTGGCCGCTACAACTAAATCATCCCATTCCAAGGCAAAAATATGGAACTTCAGAGGAGCTAACTTCGATAAGATGGCCAACAGAGTTAAGTTAGCCCTGGCAAGAAAAATACAGGTGAGGGGGTACAGGCAAAGTGGGCAAACATAAAGGATGTAATACTTGAAGCAACATCCCACTGTGTTAGAGAGAAAAAGAAGTGCAAAAGAAGAAGGAAACCAATCTGGTTCTCAAAAACAATAGCAGAAAAAGGTCAGAGCCAAAAGGCTGGCCTTCAGGAAATATAAGGAAACACAGTGGGATGAAGATGGAAACAGGGAAGACAGTAAGGCAGGCAAAGTCTCAAACCAAGAAGACATTAGCACGAACAGTAAAAGAAGGTGACACGACTTTCTATAGATATATTAGTGAAAGGAGAAAGTCCAGAGGGGGTATCGTTAAGATCAAAGGAGATAAGGGGGCATGTGAGGAGGAGGACCATGTAAAAGCATCTATCCTAAATAGATACTTCTGCCCAGTGTTTACTGAAGAAAACGTAGGGCAGGGCCCACAGCTCAGCACCACAAAAACAGGGGGGAGGGAGGTGAGCACTAGTCTCTTCTCAAAAGAAAGGGTTCTACAAGAGCTTGCTGTGCTCAGGGTGGACAAGTCAATGGGACCTGATGGCATACATCTCAGGGCACTAAAGGAGCTAAGGTTGGAACTTGCAGAGCCATTATCAAAACTGCTTAGTGAGTCTCTGAGCACAGTAGGGGTCCCAGAGACTGGAGAAGGGCTCATGTGATCCCACTGCACAAGAGTAGTAGCAGGGAGGAGGCGGGGAACTACAGACCAGTCAATCTTACCTCAGTAGTGGGGAAGATTATAGAAGCACTCCTTAAGGAAAAGTTAGTGCAACACCTGGAATCCACAGGAGTATAAGATCCAAGACAGCATGGGTTTACAAAGGAAGGTCCTGTCAAACTAATTTCATAGATTTCTTTGACTGGGTAACCAGAGTGGTGGACCAAGGGGGGAGCAGTTGATGTCACCTACCTTGACTTCAGCAAAGCTTTTGATACTGTTCCACATAAAAGATGGATTACTAAGCTGGGTAGGCTCAGGATCAGTCAGAAGTTGGTCAACTGGGTGGCAAACTGGTTGGTGGGCAGAAGACTGAGAGTGGTGGTAAATGGTATACAGTCAGAAGAGATGCAAGACACAAGTGGGGTACCTCAGGGATCAGTTCTGGGGCCAGTCCTCTTCAATATCTTCATCAGTGACATTGCAGATGGACTGGAGATCAAGGTTTGTCTATTTGCAGATGACACCAAGATCTGCAACAGCGTAGATGATCCAGATGGGGTGAGCAGAATGAGAAGAGATCTGGATAAACTAATCAGAAGAGTGGCAACTGGGGTTTAATGCAAAGAAATGCAAGATCATACACATAGGGAAGAGAAACCCTGAAGCCACCTATAGGCTGGGAGGGGAGTTGCTGGCAGTCACAAGGGAAGAAAGAGACTTGGGCATCATCATCACTGATGACCTAAAATCATCCAAACAGACCACTAAAGCAGTAGGTCAGGCTGAGGGATGTTAGGGCATATTAGTAGGGGTATCACAAGTAAGAAGAGTGAGGTAATAATCCCTTTTTACAAGACACTAGTTAGGCCCCAGCTGGAGTACTGTGTGGAGTACTGGAAGCCACACCTTCACAAGGACATTAATCAAGTTGAGGCAGTCCAGAGAAGGGCAACCAAAATGGTGCAGGGACTGCATCAGAAAACATATGAGGACAGATTAATGGAGCTTAATATGTATACCCTAGAGCAAAGGAGGGAGAAAGGTTATATGATCGAAACATTCAAACACCTTAAGGGCATTAACAAGGTGAAAGAGTCCAACATGTTTCAATACAAGAAAAATAGCAGGACAAGAGGACATGGCATGAGATTAGAGGTAGGCTGATTAAGGGGTAATGTAAGGAAGTTTTTTTTTACAGAAAGGGTGGCTGATTCATGGAACAGTCTACCTCAGAAAGTGGTGGATATGAGTATAGTGCAGGGCTTCAAACAGGCATGGGATAGGCATAAGGGAGCAATACAGATGAGTATGAATAGATAAGCCATTGACAGAGCAAAGGCCAATGGCACATTTATAAGGTAGAAAAAGAAATGGGCAGACTGGGTGGGCCTTGCGGTCCTTTTCTGCCATCAACTTCTATGTTTCTATAAATTACCAAAGAGTCATACAGCCATTTAGCGTAGAATATTCTAATATATAATCTCAACAATATTAAAATAGCATCACTAAACATAAATGCTATAAACTCCCCCATTAAAAGAACTAAATTATTAACATATGTAAAGAAAACCAATGCACACATTATTTGTCTTCAGGAGACCCATTTGGACAATGAAGAAGTTATGAAACTAAAGAAAAAATGGATTAGCCATATAATATACAGTCCTGAAACAAGGAAAAGTAGAGGAGTGGTGATATTAGTTAGAAAAACTTTAGACTATACTTTATTAGAGCATGTTTTAGATACAGAAGGTAAAAAAGTGCTAATTAAATTAAAAGTGTTTAATCAAGTCATAAGATTAAGTTTGTGCTATGCGCCATTTGAGAATTATCAACTGTTTCTAACCAAATTATCTGAGGGAATATGGAAATTACAAAGCAACAACACAGTACTAGCAGTGGATTTTAATGCCCTAAAATCCCCCTTAATGGACAAATCCTCATTACCAACAAATGGGAATTACTATATATATATATATATATATACACCTATATACATATACTGTATATATATATATAGATATAAAATCTTTTCTTAAAGTTGGAACCACTTAATGACTCTTGGAGACATTTAAATCCAACTAGTAAAGATTACACTCATTTTGATAACACAGGTCTTTACACAGATTTATTATATATTTATTTCTAATAACTTATCACAACACATTATAGCTATAGATGTAGATTTTACTTTTCTTTCAGATAATGCCCTAACAACAATAGATTTTGTAATGGAAGAACAGGATAGAAGATTTAATAGAATATGGACCTTTAATAATGATCTGTTAAAAAATATGCCTTTGTGACTAAAATTAAAAAAAAAATACAAGAATTTTGGCAATTTGATTATAATAATTCAGTATCAATATTAGCACAGTGGGATGCCTTCAAGGCTACAGTAAGGGGTTACATAATTTTATTTCAAATCAATCATAAAAAAAAAACAATAAATGCCCAAAATGAATTTATAAACAATAGATTAAAATAGTTGGACAAACTCATCCTAACAGACTATAATAAATATAAAAATCAATGGACAGAATTTAAAATGAAAAGACAAGAGCAACTGTACCAAGAAACAATAAAGATGGCTAGAATTATAAAAAATAATAAGGTACTTGCATACAGATTACAGTGCAAAATTACTGGCAAATCTATTAAGATCCAAAAAACAAAGAAATATAATAATTCATATGAAAAATGCAGAAGGTAATTTA
This sequence comes from Neoceratodus forsteri, assembly GCA_016271365.2. NCBI lineage: Eukaryota > Metazoa > Chordata > Ceratodontiformes > Ceratodontidae > Neoceratodus > Neoceratodus forsteri. The sequence continues at coordinate 204,195,221 of JADMNL010000023.1, read as the reverse complement.
GTAAAAAAAAAATGAGGATATAGCCAAAGTCTTTATAGAATGTTATAAAACTATATTTCACAATAAAGATATTCCTAATCCTGAGGAAATGGCTACCTTTCTGAACAAAGCAAAAATAAATTCTGAACCCTGGGAAAATGTCCCAATAACAGAGAAAGATATAACTGAAGCCATACTTACGGTTCCAAAGAATAAGTCACCAGAATTAGATGGCCTCACTATGGGATTTTACAACATGTTTAAGGACATATTAACTCCATGATTATCAAAATTAGTAGACCATTTAACATCTAATACCACAGACAACAATATTCCACAATCAATGCAACCAGCAAAGAGCATACTAATACATAAGGAGGGGAAACCTAAGGAAATACCAGAAAATTATCACCCAGTTGCCATACTAAATGCTGATTATAAAATAATAGTGAAAATGATAAATAATCAGATTCAAAAACATTTGTATAACTATATAAAATATAACCAATACAGTTTCATGAAGGGAAGGAATCTCTATCAAGTAAACAAAAAAGTCAAACTATAATATATTTAATACTTATTATGCTGTAGTGGTAGATGCCTCTAAAGCCTTTGATTTATTGAATAAGAATTCTTAATTTACATATTAAAAATGTAGGGTATTCCATATGAACTGATAACCATGATCAGAAAACTATATAACAATACTATAGCAAGATTTCAAATGAATACATTTCTATCTGAATATTCTTTGATGTATAGTGGGGTAAAGCAAGGTTGTCCACTATTCCCTACCCTATTTATATTAGTTTTGGAACCATATCTTGAATTAATAAGGACAATTTCTAATATAGAAGGTATTGATTTAGGCCATGAAACAGTAAAATTAAGCATATCTGTGGATGATATTTTATTAATAATTAAAAATACTGATACATCCATAGAAACATTTTTAAAAGAAACATCCCTCTATTAAAAAATCTCAGGCTATCAGTTAAACAAGAATAAGTCAGTTATAATGAAACTGTCAAAGAATCATCCTTTACAGCAAATAAATATACAAAAGATTTTTCAATATAACAAACAATAAAAAATGTGGGCATAACCTTAATAGCTGATCAGAATTCAAACATAAAGATTAACTTTAATATAGCAAAGGACAAAATTACATTACTAGACAACTGGAGGAATTTATCATTGCCACTATGGGTGAGAATAGAAGCTATTAAAATGATGGTATTGCCGCATTTTATGTTTGCGATACAAAACATAATAAGGAGTCCAAAGAAAGAAAGAATGGGTCCAAAATTTAAAATGGTATTTTACAAAAGTTTTATGGAGAGGGAGTAAACCCTGGATAGCATGGTCAATAATATCCTCGTCACAAGTAAAAAGTGGCATGGGATGCCCAGACCCCATATTCTACATGGAAGCACAAATTCAGGCCACCTACTACCAGTGATCTTTTTTTTCCTAATTTGGACAATGGACTATATCTAAAACTAGTCTATCCAATACAGTAGCTACAACTAACAATGTACAAAATATATTCCTGGATATCCCTTTACATAATCAGAAACAGCATATACTATCATCATTGTTCATAATGATTAGGCAATATATTAGGAACGCTTCTAGAGTACACATTCTGTGGTTAATTTTGCAAATAAGTCCCAATAAAAGATTATGGGGAGATTACGATATGGCTGTGGTCAGGATCATAAAAACAATAATCTTTTATTGGGTTAACTTATTATTTGAGGCACATTTCCCTGCCTTTAAACAAATAAAAGAGAAAATTCCAGATCATAGGTGGAATTTGATTTATTACTACACTTTAAGAAATAAGTTCCAAAAAAGGAAAAAACATCTTTAAGTTTTCATATTTGGGAAAAGACAATATTTTAAGACACCAATCTAAAATAATGGAAAAAGGTCAACATAAATTATTGTTGAGACTTTATAACCGATAATACCAAAAGACAAAAAATATACCCAACATTTAAACTCAAAATGGAGTTATCAACTAAAGATCTACTACACAGAATCTCAATGGAACAATAAGAGAGTTTTAGGTCACAAAAATTATGTCTCAGCAAAAAAATAAACCTATTCGGTCAAAAATCCTGAACAGAGTATACATTACTCCATATCTGATTTAGAAAATAAATCAAGAATATTCCCAGCAATGCTGGCATGGTTGCGGTGACAAGGGGACACTTATTTATTGTTTGTGGGAATGTCCTAAAAATAAATGAATGGTGGTTAGAACTTAAAAATATTATTAAAAAACAGTTAGGAATAGATCTCCCTTTTGATCCTGGTATATTTTTATTTAATAATTTTTGTATAAAAAAAGGTATCCAAAACCAGTATTAAAATGTTAGCATTATGAACAATGGCTGTGAAGTGGATGATTTTGAATAATTGGAAAACTAAAACATTACCCAGATTTGATTTGTGTAGCTGGTGGTCAGTTTTGAAAGAAACTCTATTAAATGAGAAATTAATACTGTATACACCACAGATAACATTACTGATGATATACAGGGATCAAGATGGAGAGAAATCCTAGAAAATATAGAACCTTTATTGAACCTTTGAAGGGAATGGCTTAGAGTTCCCAGATATCACCAGATATCAATTGTAAGGCTGCGTGAATTATATTCTTTAATGTGATTTCTCCCTTTTTTAATATGCTGTATACTGCTGTAATCTACAAGTTAAGGTATACCTTCCACAAGATGTCGGGGGGGAGGAGTCATTGCACATAAATGTACATAACGTAATAATGGTATATTAAGTGTATGTGTACATATGGATGAAAAATATCTTGGGGGGAAAAAATAAACCTTTCAATTTAAAAATTTAAGTTTCTAACCCAGTTCTAAAGTTATCTTTAAAAAGTATAACTTTGGAACCATTAGGGTAAAATATTATGTTTTTAATCAAAGCTTGGAATCAGGTCATTAAGAATCAGTCATATTAATACAGTGTTTTATGTGTTGACACTATTCTATATGTATGAATTCTATTTGAAAACCAATTTCTGAGTGTATTATTGATAGATGTTCTTTAGTTGTTACATCCAAAACACAACAAACCCATTGTAGTGATACTACTTTTTGTAATAACAGAATGTTGTTACAAAAATAAAGGTACTTTTGACCTGATATTTTTGCATTGATCATAATACGGCATGTCAGTTTTCCCATCAATATTTGTTATTCTGTAATACAATATTATTTAATTAGAAATGGTGTAGTTTGCAACCTAATTCTCATTCATTTTATGCCTTTAATTGGGTTATGAATATTTTAGTATCCCCTCTAGAAACTCCTACAAGTCTTTGCTTTTATATGCTTTCTTTACAAAAGCATTGGAAGAAAATAGTGTGCAAAATGGTGACTTTATTAGTTTGCAGCCTAACAGTGTATCTCAAATGTTCATGCAAGGAACCACAGTGCTTCAGAGCAACAAACATTATTTTGAACTGTATTTACATTATGTCTGTGCAGTGTGGTTCAGTGTAAGTACTGCAGCAGGATTGAAACACAAAAAGATGATAGTCCTGGACTTCTGGAGAGCCAATTTTAAAAAGATAGGGGAATGCCACATGGATGCCCTGGCAGAGGGGGAGGACTTGGGGAAGTGGAGGAGCAGTGGGCAAATCTAACAGGAGGGATAGAGAAGGCAGAAAACCTCTGTGTTAGACAAATAAGCAAAAGCAGAAGGAAAAAGAGACCACTATGTTTCTCAAAAGAAGTGGCAGGGAAGGTAAAGGAAAACAGATAGCATTCAGATAGTATAAGGAGGTGCAGCGGGAGGAGGATAGGTAGGTGTACTATATCAGGAAAAACAAAGGGAGGCAGGGAAAGCAATTAGGAAGGCAAATTTGCACACAGAGGAGAAAATAGCCCTGGCAGTGCAGAAAGGGGACAATGTATTTTTCATATATGTAAGCAAAAAGAGAAAGACCAGGGGAAGGATAGTAAGACTTATGAAGGAAGGCGGGGAGTGTGTGGAGGGGAAGCAGGAAGAAACAGACATCTTAAACAAGTACTTTTGTTCAGTGTTCACAGAGGAAGGAGAAGGAGAGGGACCACAGATAAGGGCAAGGAGCATCGAAGGATGGGAGGTAGACACTAGTTCATTTACAGAGAAGAGGGTTCTGAGAGAACTCACAAATCTGAAAATGGTCAAGGCAATGGGACCAGAATGGGTGCATCCTAAGATATTAAGGGAGCTCAGGGAGGTGCTGGGTGCACCTCTGACAGTCTTGTTCAACTGCTCACCGGAGATGAGAACGGTTCCAGAGGACTGGAGGAGGGCAGATGTAGTCCTGCTTCACATAAATGGAAGGAAAAGGATGCTGGCAACTACAGGCCAATCAGCCTGACCTCTGTTGTGGGGAAAGTAATGGAATCACTATTGAAGGAAAGGATTGTGGAATATTTTGAATTAAGTGACTTTCAGGATCCAAGGTTGCATGGATTCACTGGGGGAGATCATATCAAACAAATCTGACAGATTTTTTGACTGGGTGACCAGGGAACTGGATCACAGTAGAGCAGTGAATGTGGCCTACCTAGATTTCAATAAGGCATGCAACACCATTCCACATAGGAGACTTGTAAACAAGCTGAGAAGCATAGTAGTGGGTCCTAATGTGATGAACTGGGTGAGAACTAGGTTGGGGGATAGGAAGCAGAGGGTGGCGGTAAATGAAGATCACTCTGAGGAAGGGAGGGTGACAAGCAGGGTGCCACAGGCATTGGTACTGGGATTGGTCCTCTTTAATGCCTTTATTAGCAACATTGCAGAGGGGCTAAAAGGGATGGTATGCCTTTTTGCAGATGGCACTATAATCTGTAATAGGATAGACACTTCAGTGCAGGGGGGTGGAAAAAATGAACAGTGATTTAGGAAAGTTGGAGGATTGGTCAAGGGAGTGGCAGCTAGGTTTCAAAGCAAAGAAGTGCAAATCATGCACTTGGGGCACAGAAACCCAGAGGTAGAGTACAAAATGTGCGGGGTAGTTTTAACCACCATCAAATAGGAAAAGAACCTGGGAGTAACCACATCTGATGACTTAAAGTTAGCCAAACAGTGTGACAAGGCAGTGGGGAGAGCTAGTGGGATGCTAGGGTGCATGGGGAGGGATATCACCAGCAGAAAAAGAGAGGTAGTGTTACCACTGTATAGATCACTGGTGAGACCTCACCTAGAGTACTGTGTCCAGTTCTGGAGACCACATCTCAGAAAGGACATAGACAGGGTAGAAGTGGTCCAGAGGAGGGCAACCAAAATGGTGCAGGGTCTGCATCACAAGCCTTATGAGGAGAGACTGAAGGACCTCAATATGTACAATCTGGAGGAGAGGAGGGAGAGGGGGGCTATGATAGAACATTTAAATATCTCACAGGTATAAATACAATTCAAAAGGGAAGCGTCTTTCAGAAAAAAAGATGCTCAAGAACATGGGGTCATGCTATGAAGCTGGAGGGGGCAGATTCAGGGGAGATATGAGGAGGTACTTCTTCACAGAAAGAGTGGTGGGCGCACGGAACAGCCTCCCAGTGGAGCAGGTGGTGGTGGGGAAAATGGTAAAGGGCTTCAAGAATATGGGGAATAGGTATAAGGGAACCTTAGAGGTGGGGGGTGGTAAAGCCAGAGATCAGGTAGGGTATGTGGTGATATAGTTGATAAGGAAAATGGGCAGTCTAGGTAGGCCAAGCGATCCTTATCTGCTGTCAATATTTGCGTTTCTATGTGTGCACCATTTTTTTGTGTTTCTCAGTAATATTTTCTTTCCCTGTGGTAGCCATCACAGTTGACTGTTTTGAGCGTGTTCTGTCTGTGTGTTTGCACTGTTAAGAAAATAGCCCTGTTGAAGAGAGGTAAATGATCTTGAAAGTGTGTACTGTACGATGCTAAAAAAGTTTTACCCCTTAGACAAGTGATCCAGGATTTAAGAAAGGCCTGCGCCTCCCTGATATTACTATATCAAAAGCAAAAAAAAAAAAAACAGAAATGAAGAGCAAATGCCATTAGCTATTGCATGCTATGAACCTGATATTCATGGTCTACAGATTTTTGAACTTTGTAATGTAATATGAGATACTGTAAAACAATCTGAATAATCATTTAAATATTATACATTTGATACTGAATAACATTTGTTTGCATTTTCTAGGATATATCTCGAACACCAATAGATGCAAAGAATGACTTTATTCTAACTATAATTACTTACACTGGTTGTGGAATATCATGTCTTTTCCTTGGAGTCATCCTAGTGACATACATAGCTTTTGAGTAAGTTGGAATCTTTACCAGCTTTCTGTGCTAATTCTCCTGTAGAAATGATTTGATAAAAAGATATAACAGGTATCTGTTTTTCCATTTCTACTGCCTTTCCCTTTACTTAGAAACAATTGTAAATGTTCTGCAAAAATGAAAAAGCAGCATCAATATCATCTTTTTTCCTTGCATTTTTTATTTAAAATTGGTAAACAGCAACCCTAATCCCAACCCCCCTTCCTGACTGTAATTTCATGATTAGGGTGTGATACATCAGGTATCCCAATGGTCACTAAAACAGTTGTTTTTGCTATGAGATTTTAAAGGAAAGTTTTGTTCCAAATAAGGCCCTATATAACAAAAGGGTTAAAGTACCAGTATGGTTTATGAGTAAGGTTAAAATCCAATTAATGAAAAAAAAGAAGGGCATTTAGGGCCATGAAGCGAGATAACAGCTCCTATAATATAAACAAATATAAACAGCAACTGAGGGCAAGTAAGCATATTATTAAAACTGAAAAAAGCAAGGTAGAATTTAGGCTGGCTCATGCAGAAGACAATAGCAAATCATTTTTGTTGCTTATATAAACAATTAAACAGTGGAGAGAACAATAAGTCTCATTAAGACTGGGGAGACTAAGAGTATAGAACCTGCATTACAGGCCCAGATATTCAATGACTATTTTTGCTCTATGAGAAGGGACAAATTAGTGGAAATGATAATAGTTGTATTGATGACAAGTCATTGGGGCCAATAGAAGCCACCTTTAAAAAAATCACTAGATTGGAAGTAATCAATAAACTCAAAGGCACTGACGCCTCAAAGTCAGCAGGGCCTGATGGATTACATCCTAGATTACTAAAGGAAATAAGTTCCTGGTTGGTGGACCCACTGATGAAACTTTACAACATGTGTCTGGAAACAGGTGTGGTTCTTCAAGACTGGAGGACAGTGGTGGTGGTCCCAGTTTTCATGAAGGGTGACAGAGGGGATGCGGGAAATTATAGGCTTATAAGTTTGACAGCAATTCTGGCAAACTGTTGGAGTCAATAACGATAGACTGGAATAAGAAATAAACAGTAATAACTTAGTGGATGAAACCCAACATGGGTTCAAAAAGCAGGGATCATGCGTAACCAATACCCTTGTGTTCTATGAAAGTGTTAGCTAATTGTTGGAAAGAAAACAGAAAATTGGTGTGGTGTACCTGGATTTAAAAAAAGCTTTTGATAAGGTACTGCATACAACGTTAGTACATAAAATGTAAAAGATGGGCATTGACTCGACACTGGTGAAATGGGTCGATTCGTGGCTGACAGGAAGGATCCAGAGAGTTCAAGCCAGAGGTTATGTGCCGGAGAATGGGCCAGTGACCAGCGGGGTCCCCCAGGAGTCAGTGATGGGGCCAGTACTGTTTTCATTATTAATTGCAGAAATTACTACAGGGATTAAAAAATTCTGTACCAGAAGTTTGCAGATGATTCAAAATTGGGAGCAGAGGTTGGAAATACCCATCAGGCAAACACAATGAGGCAGGACTTGAGATTAATGGAGGACTGGGCATCACACAGTGGAATGTATTCTAATACTAGTAAACACCTTGTAATGCACCTAGGTACTGATAATAAAATAAGTATTTACACACTAAATGGTGTCCAACTAAAGGCTATGAATAGCAAGAGGGACATAGGAATCTTGGTCACCAATGACCTGAATTTCAGCAATCAGTGTAATGAAGTAATTAAAAGAGCCAGTAGGACAATTGACTGGATAAAGAAGGCTTTTACAACAAGGAACAGAGCTTGTATTTTGTCACTGTATACACCCTTTGTCAGGCCCCCACCTAGACTTCTGTACCCCACTATGGAGCCCCTATCTAAGGAGGGACATACATGGCGTGGTGAGAGTTCAGAGGAGAATAACTAAGATGATTGATGGTTTGGGAGATATGAATTATGAGTCCAGACTACACAGACTGAATCTGTACCCCTTAGAACTGAGGCATGTTACAGGTAAACTACTGCAAATGTATCATTTATCCAGGGACAGCAACCTGATGTAAAGCTTGGGTCTGTATACTAGTAGTAGGGACATTGCTTTGAGAAGCTGAAGGTACCAACAAAAACTAACATTCCCTAGGAGGAATATAAGGAGGCATTTGTTAGCACAAAGGATTATACGAAAGCGGGATGGTCTACCAGGCAAGGTAGCTGAGGCCAATACTTTTCTTACCTGCAAGGATAAGTTGGACGAACATCTGTTATCAGATAATGGTTACCATTTGCCTCACTAATGCAGTAGACAGGCAATATGGGCTATTGCCTTCTGCCTGACTTGTTCTCCAAGTATGGAAATGTTACTGGCCAACTGGTTACCTGCCCATGAAGTGATTTTTGTGACCTTAGTAATGCTGCTCACTAAAAATATTAATTTGGCTGCCATATTTTGAAAGCTACTGACCGCACTCACCTCCTGCTCATAAACTGATTTGTCTCACTATGCTTGTGATCCAAGGGCAAGCTGTAGATTCAGCGCTGTGCTACAAGGATGTGTTGCATTATGTGACTCCCCAAAGGTTCAGTGCCAACTTGCACACTTACCACACAGCTGTATTTTTTGATGTATGATATTTATGACCCTGTGAATAGTATGACATACATTTAAGAGAAATATTATATGTCATATTTTGCCTCGTACCATATACAGTAGTTAAGCAATAAGGCATGACAGGGTGTGTGTTATCATGTAATAACATCATTCCTGGGGTGGGTTGAAGCACGTGGTGAAGCCGAGTGCTTCCACCACCCCTGGAGTGACGTTATTACACAATAACTCACACCCTGAAGTGCCTTATTGCTGTTATACAATGGCTCATTGTGATACAAAATAAAGAAAAACATTAAAAAATGTTTTTAGTAGATTTTTTGAGAGTTTCTTAAGAGAAAGGAAAAAAAGAAAAAGGTGCTCTATGATTACAGCAAGCAAAGCTAATGCTAATCAGTGACAGTGATGTTATACTGCAATATCATCACTGTCTCAGGCACACACTGACCAATCAGAATCCAGGATTCTTTCTTGCCATTGTATAATATGTAACATCCAACTGTAACTTGTTTTATGGAGTTGCTACAATACCCTGCATGAAATAGTATGAATGCCCCAGAAAGGTAACTTGCTTTGACTATTTCCAGGCATGGGTTCTAAAAATAGCATGTTACAAGAGTGCAATGTTTATAGAACTAGCAAATGTGTAACAAATCCACCACTTTGTGCACAGTCTACATTGCTGTGAACAGCATAAACTACATGCAAGAGAGACATGTTTCTTAAATAAATGTTGCCTCCGAGACAGGGCTGCCTCAGAGGCAGACATTTATGGACAGGGCTGCCTCACAGGCAGGTTTTAATCTCTACAGCTAAAGAGCTGAGCTTCACTGCTGTACCAGCTCAGTGGCATAGTGGAAAGGTCTACAGCCTGAAAACCAAAGGCTGGGCATTGGAATCCAGAGAAGAAACCCTCATTTGGGCCACCCTGGTGGCGCAGCAGCAGGGTGTTGCACTGCTGCGCTGATGACCCAGAGTTCAGAAGCAAGCCCAGGAAGTAGTGCTGGGAGGCAGGCTAGGACTGTGACAGCTACCTTCCGGCGCTGCATTTCAATCAGAGAGGGTTGTCAGCGGACTCCGCCAGCAGAGCAACCACCTACAGCTGGGCCAGGGAGCTTGTTCCTGCCCCCAGAGTATGCTGTGGTTGTGAATGGCAGTTACAGGCACTCGTTCCCACCAGGGGTGGAGGGAGGAAACTAAAGGGGGAGAAAAACCTGGTAGCCATCTGAATGACAACCAGATTCGGCATGACCAGGGTATATCCATGAGAGAATGGTATATCCCTGTAACGGACGAGCTACCGGCCAGGAAGAAACAATGTGCATGGAAAAAAGAATCCCTCAGTTTTCTTCTTCATAATTTCACTAGGGTGCTGATCCACGGCGGCATGGAGTTAGAAAGTAAATATATATGAAAAATAACATAAATGTGAGAAAAAATATGTGCAACCGTAAAGTACTGGTTCCATGTCATAATAGCAATCACAAAATAGCAATCGCTATTATGGCGAGTGTACTGTATATCACTGAAAAGCAAAATGGTGCTATACACTTGTCGGTGACCCAACATCCGGCAAAAGAAAGAGTATTTTTGCGGGGGCTTTGCCCCCCCCTGTGCTCCCTTCACAGGGGTAGGGCATTGTCCCCCACCCCCCCCGAATAAAGATGACTGACTCTAGGGATGTGCATGTTGGGGAAGGGGCACAGCCCACATTTACAGGAAAAACTAAGTGTTGTGCATGCAGGCAGCTGCAAAATTATAACCCTCCCGGACCCCAGCCCTATACCTGCTCAGCCAGAACTAGCTACCCTCAACATCATGCCTCAGGGCTAGCTCAGCTGTAGTGGGTATAGCAGTCTCCTATGGACCCTTCCCCTATCCCTCCCCTTCCCTTTGCTATCCCCCCTTCCAGATGCTCTCCTACAATCGCTTTCTCTGTAGGGTCGCTACACTTGCAGGGTAGTCCTTGACGATATAGCTGAAAATGAGTCGCTGTTTTAGCAGTCGCTCATTTTCAGTCGCTATCATCACAGGATACCAAAAGAGCTGCTTCAAAGACAACGTTAGTTTAAGAAATGTGTCTCTTGCAAGCCACATGTTATAAATCAGCATAAACTTTTACAGGAGTGCATCCCAAATTATTCTAATTTCAGATCTAGAATTAATAGAATATGTATGAAACACGAGCCATGTACGGTATCGGCCCCGGACTTTTGAATGTGTTAACTTTGTATGAAATACCACACTATTGATGCATTACTCTGTACCTGCAGACTGGCCTTGTATCATGAGGGTAGGGGAGATGGGAGATAAGAGTTAGGCTTAGCAACCCTAATACCACATTTCCAAACATTGGGGCCAATGTATTAAGCCTACGGGCTGCATATACGTGGTGTGTAGGCTATCCAGAGACTAAATGACATGCGGCATTTATGGATGGGTGGTGGGCCCCTTGTACACTGAATCCTCCATCCATTTACAGCTTTGCTAATGTGGACCGACCAATGGAGTGACCAGGGGCAGTGCGCTAATAAAACACTAAAGCGCGGAGTGCCACTGAAGAGGCCCGGATTTGTGGGCAGGGACCCTGATGTAGCTGCTATGTGCCCTCCTATTTCTGCAGTGGCCAACCACAGTGGGGCAAGTGACCCCCCCTTTCAATGCTGCCCAACTCTCCAGACTTGCAGAGAGGGCTGGGGGCAGCCATCAGGGCACTTGTTCTGTCTGAGTTCTTTGTATGGGACCTACTGTGTCCCACAACCCCTGCTCCACACAAAGCACGGGATCCAGTCAGCTGGCAGGGCAGCACTCCAGTTGGATGCCCACCTAGGTCCGCCAGTCTGCCACCAGCACACCAATTAACCTGTAGGGCAGGGTCATGTACAGGTGGCAAATGATAGAAAATGGTGTGCTGTGTATGCTGCTCTAGGGGTGTGCCCTTACAGAAATATAGGTGTGCTGTATACTTGCAGAATGCATGGCACGTGCTTAATTGTGCAATGTTTGCATGCGGTTCGCATACATTAAGTGAACATATGCAGACCAGGTCTAAAAGGCAATTCAGGTTTGCATGCTGCAAGCTTGACATGTGTGCAGCAGGCAAACTGGTGTGAACATCTAAAAATTACATCAGGTTTGCGTGTCTCATGCGTGACATGAGTGCAGCAGTTAAGCTAGTGTGAATATCATTTAAACATCGCATCAGGTTCACATGCTGCATGTTTGCTATGTGAGCAGCAGCTAAGCTGGTGCAAATCTCATCTAAAAAAACACATCAGTTTCTATTTCTTATACTACTGCTAGCAATTAGTCATTAAAATACATTTTTATTTGAATTCCCATAAAAATTAGGTAAACTCATTAATTCTGATTCTTTTGCAAGTTGTTTAACGACTTTTGATTTTTGTCATTAAATTGCCGTTAATCTGTAAAGTATTGTTTGCTTATTGCATTAAATGTCTAGGATATGGCCAGTCAACATCCCCCATTCCAGATGTATGAAGAGGGGCCTCTGTGTTGTGAAGCCTATCCTTTTTGTTTTTGGACCATGCAAATCCCTTATGCATATTAAGTGCTACAAATGTGTTTCTCCATGACTGTTTCATCTCACTTACTTTCCCTTTGTCATTCTGTACTGAGCATATACACTATGGCCATGCTCAGCACTCTTTGTGCTGAGAAGGGTCTTGGAAGCATGCACCACACCTCACATTTTGTCACTGAAATGAGGGACACGGACACTCAAAATGAGGGACAATGAGGGATACTAACCCACATGATGATCAGGACACATCATGAAACATGGAGATACGGTACCTCAGATCACAGTGGAAACCATTGTGTTAGCAACTGAGAATGAGTTTCTACCATTAAGCAGGGGGTCCATTTAGGTAGGGCAGAGGGGCTCAGTTGCCCCCTTCCCACCCTGTATTTATGCCTAGGTTGTTCTAATGGTGTGGCAGTAATGGCTTTAAATTTGGATTTAATCATTTGCACAATAAGTGCCCAGCTGGCTTGTGTGTGCTCATGCTTCAGGTACTCTCCAGACTTAACTGTGTCTGTACTGTGTTGGCCACTCTCTCCACCTATTAGCAGCAGCATAATCACATGTGATGTGGATGAGCTCCAGCCAAAACAGAGTGCATGAGCCTTGCAAGTGTGACACTGTCTTTCCAACTACAGAGTAGACAGGCTGAACACTATAGCTTGCAGGAGTCAGTGAGCACTGAACTCTCAATAGCAGTGTTGTGGTAGCATATTTTTGCTGTTCTACTCTTACAGAGTTTCCATCTCCCCAGGTGACTGAAGGGGCAGAGGGTGAGCTAGAAGCTAACTCAAGACTAGGCTACCTACTTATTCTACTAGGCTCGCCTTACAAACAAAAACAGCACAGACCTCCACGGCAGCAAGCTAGGCTTAGCAGCAATGGCAACAGCAGTGTGGGTGGCCTTCAGAGACCTTGATCAGTGCAGTGTGGCAGCAGCCACAGCAGCAACCAAGCAAGAAAGAAACAACCCAGGCTGGGTGGATTTGTATGGTGAAGTGACTTGGCCGTGGACCACATTGGGGACCTGTGATGGTTAGTTCTAGTATCCAGCTTCTGGTGAAGTAGAATGGGGGAGCAGACTAAAAACTGGGCTGGTGGCGCACTATGCCAGGCTGCAGGTTCTGGCCATATGGCTGGGTAAGTAAAAGTAAATACTTTTTTTTACAGGAGGATTGGGGAAGGAGGAAGGACTGAAATATTGATGTATTTTTCATGTTTCTTCACCTTTGGATGGCTTCGTGATCCATTGGGGATGGGTATTGAATGGAATGGCGTCAGGGAGAAAAATAGAGACAAAGTTCTTTTTTTGGGGGGGACTTCTGTCTTGAAAGAAATTGGTTAGTAACGTGGTGGGTTTAAGCTCAAATCTGATCCACTGCTCTGGGGTATATACAGATGAACCCTATACATTTGAATTTTTCTTGATTTGCATATCACATTTCAGTCAAGCCAAATAAGTTGTACCTTTTAGAGATGTTACAGACATTCCTGAACTGTCCCTTGCTTTCATGGACAGTTAAGCGATACGGTATGCAAAAAATTTTGGAGCCCCACTATAGTTAGGCTTATGCCCCCCCCCCGATGAAGCGGACCTCCACATCCCCATGTACAGGCACATTATGACAAAGGGCAAAGGATAATACAGGGGTGTGCACCATTGAAGTGAATGGGGGTATTGTTTAATTACTATTTTATACATTATTGATGGAGAGTTGGAGATTAATGAAGGCCACCACTCAACTAACAAGGGCCTTGGTAGTAGAACAGTGGCCTTCATTATTCTCTAACTCACCATCATAACATATAAAATAGTAATAGAAAATATCTCCATTCATTTCAAGGGAGTACGCCTCAGCACTCTGACCCATGGACATCATCTCTTAAAGACTGCAGCCTCTGGCTCCCTAGTATGCAACTAAGAGACTTTTTACTTATATCTATACCTGGTGGGTTGTTTGTAGCAGCATGGCCATACCTGCCACAGTGTGTGTGCATAAGGGGGACTGGCCATGTGGATGGGTGCATGTGTCAAGGTATTGCTATGTTTTTGGCCTGCTCGCCCTTTCCCCACCCCAGCCTTACTTAAGTACTCTCCCTTCCCCAGCGACACTGCCCCCAAGCTATATCTGTCATCCCCTCACACTAAATTTTATACTCCCCTTAAAGATACAGAGCATAATAAAAGGGACACTTTTCTTTTACTACCAGATTTTCCTGACCTACTCTGCACTTCTCTGCAGCATCAATCTTGTTTTGGCTACATAGCTGAACTCTGTGATGCTATGAATCTCAAACACAAATATGTTCTCCCCTGTGCTGTTCTTCACTTTATGCACCATGACTGGCCTGCTACTAGTGACTGACTTCTGTGCCAGCATCCTTGCTGCCGACCAGGCCCACCTACAATCATTCTCCGAATCATCTTTACCCAGTGACCCTCCTACAATAGCCATAGCTTTCCTGTTTCCACCATGGGCTCCATCATGTTAGCCTTTCTGTCTAACCATGACCGTCACTTACTTGGTCTGTTCCTCCACTCCCCTTTTCATACAGTCCCCCCATTGGCACCCATCTACCTGCCACCTCCTCTTCTCCTTCTTGCAGGTGATGTGAAACAAACCCTGGACCCTCTAATGTGCATATAGACCATGCAAATACCATCTGGAATGGACGCTGTAACCTCAGGGCCACACACCTGAATATATGCAGCCTTCCAGCTAAGTTCTCTGAACTCGAAGGCTGGGTGTGTCTGTACAAGCCACATGTCCTGGGTCTATCTAAAACATGGCTTAAGCCATACCACAGTGATGCCTCAAACCAACTCCCCAGCTACTCCTTGCTGCACCTTGACCAGCCTGGCAGAAAGAGGGAAGGCGGCATTGCCCTATATGTAAAAGAACATATCAGTGCCACCACTATTGCTTGCTCCACCACCTCCTCGGTAAGTGATTAGCTTGTTGCTGAAATTATTCTGGGAGCATCGAAAAAACTGTACATAGGCTGCTGCTACAATCCTCCCACTGTAAGTGTGCAGGGATTATCGAACTTCCTGGATGGGATCTCGTCTGGTCAGTACCCCAGGGACACCATCCTACTTGGAGATTTTAACCTCCACAGAATCCCCAGAATCCCCAGCACCAGATTACACTCACCTGCTAAAGATGCATCACTTTGAACAGGTTATCTCCTCCCCTACTAGGTATAACCTCCACTCCCACAACCATTCCATCATTGACTGGATTGCCACAAACTGTGCAAACCTTGTCATCCAGGCTGGCACTGTAGCTGACTCTATCAGTGACCACACCCCTACGTATATCGCTCTAACCACCAAATCAACACATCCTCCTCACAAACTGCGATCTTTTAGGAAATCTGCAAGTCAGGATCACAACTTAGTGCCAAGTGCTGCCTGGGCCATAAACCGTTCCTCTCTACCAACTCAAAGATGTCTCCACGGTGGTGACGCTTTTCATGGAAGCTCTCCAAGACAAATATTTCCTCTCATCACCAGACGGATAAAAGGTGGCAACTCTCGCTGGCTATCTAGTGAACTTCTGTCCCAAATGAAAGAAAGGGGCAAAAACCTGACTAGCTTTCAAGGCATCCCCCTCTCCCCAATCATGGAATGCATACAGGCGACTTCAATACTCCTGCAAGTAGGCTATGCAGTCGCTCAAGCGTAAATACTTCGCAACCCAACAATATGAGTCTCTTGGCAATCTTTGCAATTTCTGGGCCTCGATTAACTCCCTCATCAACCCCAAATCAAATCAAATAATTATGGAACTAACCTCCCCCTTGTGACCCACTACTGACCCAGGCATGATTGCTGACATTTTCAATAGACTGTTCACTAACCCTACTTCCTACACCAGCAGACTCCCTCCACACCCTCCCTCTGCCCAGTACAACCAACCAAGTGGCCCACCAGATTTAAGCCCTGTTTTTTATTTCAGGGCCATTGGCCATAGTGTCACTGGCAAACTCCTTATGACACTTCCTGCCAGGGGCAGCCCAGGTAGCAACGGTCTGTATCCCACCTTCCTGAAACTCTTCTCCCCTGCTCTTGTGAAGTCACTGACTTCATATTTAACATTGCCCTCTCACCATCTACTATGCCTGAATCATGGAAGCATGCAAACATCGTGCCAATTTTCAAATCTGGTAATCCCACCGTCCCGGATAACTACTGTCCCATCTCCCTCCTCCCACATCTCTCAAACTATTACAAAAAGTCATTCATCATCAGTTATCTGAGCACCTAGATAACTACAACCTCCTGTGCCCCCTCCAACATGGTTTCTGCAAACACCACAGTACCTCCTCGGCCCTGGCTGTTTTCTCCGACCATGTCCTTAGAAACATAGACATGGGTAAGGCCACAGGTGCGGTGTTTGTGGACCTATCCAAGCCCTTTGATCTTGTTGACTACCACCTCCTCCAATCACCCTACTGAACCTGGACTGCTCCCAAGACATCACCACTTGGTTCAGCTGCTACCTTGCGAACAGATCCCAGTCTGTTATAATAGGGAAGGCAATCTCTGCCACATTACCTGTCCACACTGGTGTTCCCCAGAGCTCCATTCTGGGGCCTCTACTTTTCTCACTGTTCATGAATAACCTCCCAGCAGAAAGCATCAACTGTATCACGCTCCTCTATGTGGATGACCTCGTCATCTACCATAGTACCAAGTCACTGGAATCAATAGCTGCTACCCTCACATTAAACTACAGAGACGCTCATAACTGGTTCATCTCAAAAAAGCTTCTTGTTAATGAGAAAAATGAAGGCCATGCTCTTTGGCTCCAAGCCATACCTTGCAAAAGCCACCAAGTTGGAAACCTTGTTACACATAGTTACCCCTGCAGGCCCTCCTCTTGACATTGTGTCCTCCTTCAAATACCTAGGGGTGACTTTTGACCCCTCCCTTACTTAAAGTGATCCCGTTTCTAACACTATAAAGAGAGTCCACCAAAAGCTGGAGGCAGCCTACCGTGTTAACCACCTCCTGACCTTAGAGGCTCGCCTCGCAATTGCCCAAGGTAATCTTCTGTCCGTTATTGATTACTGCTCCCCAGTGTTCTCACAATGTCCTCCTCACTTTGTTCTCACCTGTACAGCACATAAAACTCAATATGTTGCTTTGCCCTTCAGGTCCCGTACTCCACTCATCACTACTCACTATATCATTCCCTAGGCTGGCTCTCACTGCAGGGCCGTTTTGATTATGCCTTGGGCTGCCTAGTCAACACCTCTCTCAGGAACCCACAAAAGTCCCCTTTCTCCTTCTTTCTCACTGATCGGGTGGTAATTGGATGTCTCAGGGTCACTTCCACTCCCCCCAGGTTGTTCCTCATGTATCCACTGTCATGGGGAGCAAGGTTTTCTCTGTCTCTGCCCCTCTTTTTGGAATAATCTGCCACCTGCCATCCGAATGTTACCCTCTCATCAGTCTTTCAAGCTGAAACTAAGAGATTGGTTCTTATCTAAGGCCACCTGTACCTGCTCCTTAGGAAACACCCTTGCCAATAAACCACCTAGAGGGGCTCAGTGTACCTGTTGCCTATTTACTAGTTACTGCATAAACAGTTTTCCTGGTTTTACTGCTCCGTGTTGATGTTAATGCTATAATCTTATCTCTAATGCTCTGTATTTCTATCCCTTGACTGGCTGTACAATGTCTGGATCTACTGATAGTGTATGTCCTAGTTCTCTGCATGCAGAGAAACATTGCTTATTATGTAAAGAACTTGTTTTATGTTAAACCGCTGCCTTATGAGGTGTTGTTTATGTATCACTACTTCTGACACCTCTGCACTCTCTGTACTATATGTCATTCTACTGTATTATAACTTGCACCTATTTTTGTCTGTGCCACTGTATGGCCCTGGGTCGCAACTGAAAATGGTCCCTTTGATCAGCTTGCTTACCCGGTTACCAAAAGCATAAATAAATAAACAAATATTCACCCCATTCCATGAGTAAATAAGCTGAGATGGGTACAGCGTATGAGAACGGGGTGAACGTTAGGGCTGACAACCCCAAGGCACACCTCACGTATGTTGCTGCCTGCAGGGTGGGGGTGGGGTGCTAGGATTGGAAACCCTAGCACCACATACCCCTACTTTTGTTGCTTCAACCCTATCTAGTGTATTAATGAAGTTTTTGCAAAGAATTTCCTTTTTGAGATAGTATAATGGTATCTGGATCTATGATGGTCAGTCGACAGTTTTGTTGTCGACCAACATTACAGCGACTTCTTTATGTCGATCGCATTTGTGGTTAGCATAAAGGGAGTCACTGCAGATTTTTTTTTTGCAGGGGGCTTTGCCCCTGAACCTCCCATGTAGGGAGCCCTGAGTAAGAGTTGTTTCAGGGAGGGGGTGTAATACCCCCACAAAGCAGTGCCGGGGTCCCAAGCTGACACTACAGTGACCTGGCACTGTTGTCACTGTAGTGTCAGTCGCCATAAAGTTGTCATGGTAGCGATGGTATACCATGATATCCTTATTTATCTCTGGGAGTGTAGGGCCCTTAGATGTATACATATATGTTGCTGTGGAAGTGCAGGGACCTCCGGGCCCTGTGCTTGCATTTTTATTAAACAAGGGATGAAATTGTAAGCATAGCCTTCTTATTACCCCACCTCATGAACCCAGTAATGAAAATGTTGGTATCCCTGCCAAAACATGATTCCGTGCCACAGCAATGCCATTGCTTGCTACAGGTACAAAAACATAGTTTGGCCAGAGTTTGAAAAATGACAGCTATCACATCCATGAGGTGGTATAAAAAGATGTTTATGTTGAAAATTTTGAGTAAAAATATTTAAAATTGCCAAAGTTATGAGGGAACATAGCAAAATTTAAATGTATGTGCATAACTTTGCCATGCTTACATATTTTGATTCCAAAATCTCCACATAGCCTTCTAATGACCCCACTCAATGAAGAAGGGTGATAAAAATGTTGAAATCCCACCCAAAAGGTGATTTCACCAAAGGACCACAAAATCACCTTTTGGGCAGGATTTGCAAAATGACACCAACATTGTTCATGAGGAGGGGTCTTAAAAGGGGCACGTTGAAAATCTGGTGCCAAAATATGCAAAAATGGCAAAGTTATGCACCAAAGTTGAAAACCCTATTGAAATACATTGATTTCCCTTATGAAAAATGATTTTTTTGTGACTCATGATACAAAACAAGAATGCCCACTGGACAGCCCACAAATTATTGACATCCATTGCCACACAAAAGTGAAAGAACATGGATGGCCCTTCACTTCCACAGGCAGACAGGCTCTTCCCTTGCATGAGGGCCCACAGGGCCCTGAACATCTGCATCTTTTTATGCAGGTTGAGGATACAATTCTGCTATCTCAAAAATAACAGAAATTCTTTGCAAAAAAGTGCATTAATGCACCAGTTAGAGTTCAACTTAATGCCAAAAAAGTAGGGAAATGTGATGTTAGGGTTTCCAACCCTAACTCCAACCCCAAGCAGTGAAAGGACAAAATCACACAAGCAATCACAGAGCGGCATCATTGGGTAAGACAAACAACATACAATTGTTTCCAGATGACACAAATGCAGGAGCACTGATGTGCTACCTTCGTGGGTTTGTATCTGCGACTGTATAAACATAGGCCAAACAGGGGCCTGTGCTTATGCAGTCACACCTGTGTGTGTATGTCACACAGCCTGCATGAGTATCTGTGGCAGCAGAATTAATATTGTAGTGTGTGTATTGTGGTTTCAGGAGTGGATCTAGAAATTTTTCAAGGGGGTAGCACTTTTGATGTGGGGTATCACTTTCCCCCAAAAAGTTAAATGTTACCATTGAAATCTCAGATTAGGATAAAACAGCTACTTTTTGCTTGTCTAAGAGGGTAAAAGGTATTACCTTGCAACATAACTGGATCTGCTAGTGCATGGTGTTCTATATGCAGCTGCATAAGTACAGGCCCTAAAGAGGCCTGTCCTTTTGTAGACAGAAGTTGGTGTGTATGTCTTAAACCTGTGGCTAAGGAGGGGCAGGCCCCTCAGAGCCTGCGCTTCTGCAGACAGAAATAGTTTTGCAATTTTGGTATCATGGATTTCGTTTCAGCTGTGCTTCAGCAACCAGAGGGTGGGTTCTATGTCTTACACCGGTGGCTGCAAAGGCCTGTGCTTTTGCAGAAAGAACTGTGTGTACTGTATGTCTTACAGAGTGGGTGCCTACAGTACCTGTAGCTACAGAAGCACCAGCCCCATAGAGGCCTGTACTTCTACAGACAAAATACCTCTTGTAATTTGGGGTCTGTGGAATTGTATCTGTGGCTGCAGGGGCACATGCCTCAACACAAAGAAGCAGTGTTGTGATTGTAGCATTGTGGAATTCTATCTGCAACCAGAAGTGACTGTGTATGCCTTGCAGTGTGCATACCACAGACACTAATCCACAAGGGTAGCACATCAGTGTTACTGCATTTGTGTCATCTGGAAACAGTTGCATGTTGTTTATCATGCCTGATGATAGCTAACTGTGGTTTCTTGTGTGGTCTTGTCCCTTTGCTGCCCTGGGGGAGTTAGGGTTGAAATAGATAGATAGATAGATAGATAGATAGATAGATAGATAGACAGATAGATAGAAAGAGTGAGTTAATATCTATCTATCTACCTAACTATCTATCTATCATCTATATATGTCTATATTATAATTATAGCTATATAATCAAAACAATCTATACTGCTACTACGAGTTTGTCACAAACTCACACACAGGAGTACTCGTATGCTCAGATGACTACTTATTGTTTTTCACTGTCACTGCCTGGCTGACTATTGGAGTATCACTATCTGGTTACCTTTATACTTGATAGTACTGCTCTGTGGTAGCAAATCACCATATTATGCAATAAAATAGATGTTACCTGTACCACAAAAACACTGCACAATTACAGACAATATTAAAGGACATTATCAACCTTTTTTGCATCATATCATTTCTAGTTAAACCCCCCACATTTTATGATTGCGTAGCTTCTCTAAAATTCACTGATGTTGCTGGCTGTTTTATCTGCCTCTGTCCTTAGTAGAACTAAAATGCATGCTAATGTATAGTTATAACAAACCTTGCTTAAAGTTGGAACAGCATAACATTCTGTGGTGATTTGCATATGCAGCCCATGATGCTTTGCATTGTGTGGGCATGTGTTAATTTTGTATTTTCTTGAAACTTGGCTTCCCAGCCAAATGCCCTTTGGGGTTACCCTTGCCTCAGTGTTTGCACACAGAGGTTCTTTGTCTTTTAAATAGTTTTTTATTTTAATGGGTTCACCACAACATATCCAAGACACACTGTGATTTTGTATTTTCTTAAACCTTGCTTTGTTTCAAATCTTGGATCTATTATTAGTGATACTTTCTGAACATTAGAAACACACCCAAACAGCACAACCACTCATGATGCAGTAGTTTCTTCTACCCCCAATACATAGAAACATAGAATCTGTCAGCAGATAAGGATCATATGGCCTACCTAGTCTGCCCATTTCCCTACTCACTGCTGCAGATTCTACAGTATTTGATCTGTGGCTCTCCTGCTCTGCATATCTCCAGGGTACCCTTGAACCCCAGTATTGTTTTCACCCCCACCACTTCTGCTAGAAGGCTATTTCACTGTTCCACCACCCTTTCAGTGAAAAAGTACTTCCTAACACTACCCCTGAGCCTTCCACCCTTCATGCCCCCTTGCTCTTGTGCAGAGTTTTCTCTGAAATATGCTTTCCACCTGTACCCTGTTTATCATATCTCCCCTCTCCCTTCTTTTCTCTAGTAAACAGATATTAAAATCCTTAACTTTTCCTTGTAGGGCTTCTGGTGCAGTCAATGTACCATCTTCATTGCCCTTCTCTGTACTTGCCTCTATTTTGTCAATGTCCTTCCAGAGATGTGGTCTCCAAAAATGAACACAGTACTGAAGCTGTGGCCGCAAATTGAGTGGCTAGACTGCATTGAGGGTGTTTCTAAGTCAAGGAAAGATGCAGAGAGAGATAATCATGCAATGTAAACAAACATGTTTTTGTGTGGTAACACCAGTATGGTGGACAGTCTGTTTTTCATTTTATAAAAGAAAAAAGAAACAGAATCAAACTATCAGTTACATCGGCAGTCTCTACACAATGTAAACAATCATAATATGTGTTTTTTAAACTAGGGACACTTTGAGGCCTAAGGAAGTTGACAGTATCCCTTTAAATATACATTTACAACTTCAAAATTAATGAATATACAGTAAACTACAAAAGGGATAAAACACACAGGGAAATGCATAACAAAACAGTGTATACAGACATTTTTAGAATGAAAAAATATCTGTAGCCTTACACTTAGACCTACTTAAGTACTTTACCCTCTCACAGGACATTAAATTGCTCACACAAAGACTGAGATTTTGACTTAGGATCCCCCTGTCTAGTGTGAACCTGTTATCTTCCTGTGCCAAGTGAAATCTGCTTTTGGGCTCTTGGGGGTCACAAGATACCTTCTGTAAGCTAGCCCATCAGTATACATCATCATGTCAGTCACAATGTGTAGCATCCCTTTGTCTATAACAAAAACACACACACACACACACATATTCAAGGTAACAGGGCAGTGCTGCTGCTAGGCAGAACAACCAATAATCAAAACACAGAAAATAGCAGTGCACATAGAGATAAATTCAAAATGCATAGTGCAAATGTATTGTACCAGTTACAAAAAAGTAAGCATCCTCAGTACTTTGGACCCTTCTGCTCCTTCATCAAGGAGGTGGTGCCTACTAGTATAGAAGCAGTTTTTATGAACTTACAAACATTGTAGGATGTTAGTTTACCTGCTACCTGTTTTTTATTGTTCTTTTTTTGCACCCCTGAGCCTGGCAAGTGACTATGGCCCTCCTTCGGAGGACTCATCCTCTGGCCCCATGCGTCCCCCACTCATGCCGACCCCCGGTAGTTCCTATGTGGCTTGTCCCCCATGGCAGGGCCAAGGAGGAGAGCAGCGACCATCTCTCTCCCCCTCCAGAGCAAAATCCAGAATCAGAGTGCAGCACAGGGCTGCAGGACCATCATGGATCCTGCCAGTTCCCTTTTACCACCTTTTTACTTCCATCCACCCTCCCCACTGATGTAGAGATGATGGTACATGCCACCCAACCCACACTGCCCTCCAGTCACCACCAGAGGGCAGTCAGTGAGTGGGATGACAACCCCCCCTGAGAGAGGAGAGCAGTCCTCCAGATGCTCGATCCTCCCTCGACCCTGCTGACCCCTAGCAGTCCAACTCATTTCTGAACCCAGGCCACCAGCGTGGCATGAGGTGTAGCAACCAACGCCTCAAGCTCCATCACCACCCGGCCGGCCCTAGTTTACTTGCTACTTTAAGGACATTTTTTTCACAAACACGTAGCATGTCAATTTAATAGGTACTATATCAATGTGGTGCAACGGTAGAGGTACACAGATGATATAATACTCATTTGGAGAAGAAATGAAACATCTGTATCAGATTTTATGGATTAGATTCATGTCAGTAACCTGAATTTTAAATTCTTCATGCGAACAGATACCAGGTCCATCAATGTTTTAGACGTGCACCTATTTGTTGTAGGCAGCAAGACAGAGTCAGCAGGGTGTGTAAAACCAACATGGGATAATACAATGCATCCCCAGAGTGCCCATCTGCATTTGCTAATCTTTAGTATCCCTTATAACCGAATTCCTATGATTATGTAGGAGTTGTTCTCTAGAATCTGATT
Source organism: Neoceratodus forsteri (assembly GCA_016271365.2). NCBI lineage: Eukaryota > Metazoa > Chordata > Ceratodontiformes > Ceratodontidae > Neoceratodus > Neoceratodus forsteri. Next base: position 204,170,999 of record JADMNL010000023.1, on the reverse strand, counting down.
TTTGTGCTGCAGCCATGCGAATTGCATGAGAGACTGTGTCAAGAGGTTTCTTGAATGCAATCCTAGAACAAGCCTTTAAAAAAGTCTAGTGGACAGAGCAGATATGCTAGTGAACAGAGCAGATTTGTATAGAGTTAAAAGTTCCAGTAGTGAGCATGCCTGGCACATAGTAGAGACCACACTCGACACAAGTTAAATACTTGATCAAAATTCATTTATTTCTGTGCAATAGAGTTTACTTGTAAGTTGAGCAATCACCCAGTGTGGACAGCCCCTAGTGCCTCAGCAAACAGCCTTCCAAGGGGGCATAAATCATACGGGGTACTCTTTTAATTTATACACATGACAAGGCATGACATCAGCATACATGTGACATTCAAAAAACTTTATGCACACATAATACAAAACAAAATGTGTTCAACTCTACAAAAATCATAATTGGCTAATCTTGATCATAACTTGCTTTTTTTCTATTCATTAGTATCATACATTCTGCATTTAGAGAAAAGCATGAAAGCCAAGACAAAGTATTATTATTAGAGTTTCAAAAATACAGAATCAATTATATACATTAATAGAAAGCTAGCAGAAGGGATCACCTAAAATGGATTTAACCTTAACTGCTGCTAATTTCTCTTATAATTATATGATCTGGTTTCTATAAAAGCAGACTGCTAATCTCATGCTACAGCAAAAAGAACATTAATAGAAAAAGACAAAGAGAGTGCATTCTTGTGGCCATCTTTTCTGGAAACAAAAGGTATAGGCAGGTGCACACCCTAAAAAGAAAAAAACATACAAACAATATTATTATATTATTCTACACTATATTTTCAATTTACATATTATGTACAGTCAGGAGCTAATATTCCACGTCTTGGGGCTGGAGGTGGAGGGAGGGGGGGGGCAAGGAGGAAAACTGGGTCATCAACACATAATAAAATGTTATTTTCTGATTTCAAAAGATTTTCAGGTCCCATCATTCATTTAGGCCCTTTGGATTAACAGTGTCAGTCTTGGCACTACCATTCTTTCTTTGCAGTAATAAACTCTGCCTGCTTCCTCTTGTGGATGTATGCATCCATTCCAAACCCATGAACCTAAAACTGCTGGTGTCAGAATTATGCACTTAAAAATCTCTCCCTACTGAGGTATTGGTTTTGATTAACTATTGAATGTACATGCTCTTAAATTCTTTCTTTCAACATTCAAGCTGTTTTGCCAATATAGGAGAGGTTACAACTGCACCATAAAATGTAAACTACAAAGGTAGTGGTACATGTGATAAATTCATAATTCCTTATCCTCTCTCCATTTGGCAGAATCGGCTCCTTACCTTCTCGCATGTACTGTACTCACAAATGTTATATTTTTTGCATTTAAAACCCTCTTTTGGTTTCATGCCAACCATGTACTTCTGGAAATATCTTTTTGGTAAAACTGGCTAAGTACTAGTTTGTCCTGTAAATTGTCTGTCTTTCTAAAGGTGATACTGGGGCCTTCACATACCACTTCTTTGAGACTTTGATCTCCCTTGAGAATTATCCAGTTCTTCCAGACCACATTCCCCACCTGCCCTGACACTGTATTATGTTCTAGTGACAAGTTAACAGACCCTCTAAAAGCACTTTCTCTTCCCTTTTCCATTTTACCCTCTGACTTTATCAATTCCTTCTGTGTCTTAATGCTTATTTTTTCCATAGCTGTTTTAAGTACTGAGTCCCTGTATCCCCTCTCTTTAAACCTTTCCATGAGCTCCTCTGCCTGCCATGTAAACTCCTCATCACAGGTACAATTACTGGTAAGCTGACAGAACAAAATAGAATGTTTTAGTTTAAAGGGATGAGAGCTATCACTTCTTAATAGAGAGATCGAAGAAGTTTCTTTTCAGAGACCCTTTGTGGAGATGAATCCTGTCTCACTGTCACCCATTAATGTGATGTCCAGGAAGTTGATTTGCCTGTCATTGATGCTGGATGAGAATCTTAAATTCAAATAATTTAGCTTCAACCATTTTATAAATTCTCCTGTACATTCAGTACTCCCCTTCCAAATACACAGGCAGTCATCAATAAAACACCCCATTTGATAATGTTATCATGAAACGGGTTGCTACTCTGATCCTGCAAATACCCCTGCCATAGGCTCATGAATAAGTTTGCATATGCTGGAGCCATTGAGGCCCCCATTGCCGTACCACATTTCTGGACAAAATACTCATTGTTGAATTCAAAATAACTGTGATGCAGCACAACATCAAAAGCATCAGTCAGAAATTCCACAGCTGCATTTGTTTCCAATCTATCTTTTCCAAAAAGTATCTAGCTGCCCTTATATCATCGTGATGTCTAATAGATGTGTATAATGCCTCCACATCTATACTGATCCATTTGTAGCCCTGTTTCCAGCTAATTGCCTGAAATTTGTGAATTGTATCCCCAGTGTCTCTAAGGTAAGATAGCAGTTTAACCATACTGTGCTGAAGGAACAAATCTAAACATTCACATTGATGCTCTGTGACAGACCCAACCCTGGATACTATGGGTCTCCCTGGGGGTTCCTGCATGTCCTTATGAATTTTGAGGAGGCAGTATAGGGTTGGCACTACAGGATGTTCACACTACAGGTATTTCAATTCTTTATTCAATATACTCCCCCCCTTGCTCTGCTTTTTCTAACAACCTGAAGAGCTCTTTTTATGAACAATATGTAGGGTTACTTAATTTTTAGCAGTTGTTGATATCAAGTAGTAGTTTCTCCACCATTCCCTTATACTTCACTCTATCTATCAGGCATCACATTACCAGCTTTGTCTGCTTTTTTCATTATTATGTTGTCATTTTGCAGTTAATTCCTCATAGCTTTTTCTTTCTGCAAGTAAGATTTCTATACACATTCCCTTTGTGATTGGCTAATAGCTCCCTTGCCTTATATAGCATGGTGTTCTCAAATACTGTGATGATGTTGTTAAACACAACAGGGCAATACTGTTTCCCTCATTAATCTTTAGGCTGCAGATTTGTCCCTTCCTGATCAGAACCCATGTTAAGTTCAATCATTTCCAATAAACTGTCCAGATTACTTTCTTTTTGAGTCTCGTGTCCCTGGTTGTCCTCCAATTCCTGTACTGCCCTGAGTAGAAAATCCAGATCCGCTTCTGGTTCCACTTCCACTTCGTGTTCTAGAAACCCCATATCTCTAATTTCTGAATTTTTATTACCGAAGAAAAATCTTAACCTTATTTTTCTAAATAATTTAAATAAATCCACAAAGCTGGAAAAATGGATAATGTTGGGCGTGGGGACAAAATTCAAGCCCTTTTTCAACAGGGAAATCTGTGCTTGGGTTAGCTCACAGTCTGTTAGGTTTATAACATGTAGTTCAGATTCCTGGGAGCTCTGCTGTTTAGATCATCTTCCTCTCCTCCCTCTTCTTTTTCATTTGTTTCTTCATCTCCCTCCTTGTCTAAAACAGGCTCTGCACTTGAGTTCTTAGTCAAGTCAATGGAAACTGTCTTCACTATTTTGGCTGGTACTGGTGCTGCATGTTTAGCACGTTGTTCTGGTCTTTTTTCTTGCACTCTATCTCTGTTCTTTGACCTCCCCCAGCTTCTGGATTGTGAATTTAGATTTTTTTGGTAGCACGTAAGTAGTACCCGGTTCGTAGTCCCTGCTGTCTCTCAATAACTTTGTTTGCTTTCTGGACACTATCTCCTCATGCTTTGCTATTTTATTCTTTAGGGTTTTGTCTAATTGCTGAAAGTCCAAGTGATTTTTAAAAGTTGCTACTTCAATTTTGGCAGCTTTTAATTCTGTTTCTAACTGTAGATAGTCTTCTGAATTTTCTTCAATAAACAATCAAGTGTAAGCAAAGGTACATCTTCCAGTATTTGTAACCAAGCTGTTTTACATTTGAATTGATCCAATCCACTTGATGGGGTTTTAGTTCTGGCTGTAGACCATGTGACGCTTGATTTCTTTCAAGGTAGGACTCCAGTGTGGTTATATTATAGTTTCAATTCATTTCCTGTATCAATAATTTTCCAAGTCTAAGAAAGCGTAGCCTTTATATTATCTTGTAGATGTAGCAGTCTTTTCCAAAATGCCTCCTTTTGGTTTTGCCTTTGCCTGCTCTTTCTCTACAACAAAGTGATTATATGTCAGCTGAAACTCGCTTCTTCAGTGTTAGTTGCTGTTCCTGGAGCCATACCTGCTGAGTTCTTAAACCCTCTGACCACACTTCACCTGTTGCAGATCAGCTATGAGTCAGCATTGCTCCTGCAGTTCCAAATTCAGTGTCTTCTTGTAGCGAGTTCCAAGATTTACTTTCCACACATAGGTGTAAATGTGAAAATACACTGGTGCCTCTCGCCTGAAAAGACTGAAGTCAATTCCTTCGTTCGCAAGAATACAGACTTGGCTTCAATGATAGTTCCAGAGAGGCAGAATCCTGTGCTCAAACTCCCCATTTGAGGGCAGGATTCTACCTCTCTGGAACTGTAAGTGCATGTATAGAGTTATACTGCATAACTTTAGCACCAAACTCCATTTTAGTAATTTGGCATTCTGCCCACTTGTTCTATGTGGCCGTGTTAAGGGGTTGTGTTCGTTAACCAGTGTAAACTTCCTTCCTTAAAGATACTGCTGCAACTTCTGCATTGCCAAGACTATCACCAGACACTCATATACTATTTTGGCATAAGCCTCCTCTCTCAGTAGCAGCTTCTGGCTTAGGTAGAAAAGTGTGGAGGAAGGGGTCTTCCTCCTGGGAGTCACCTGGCTAAGAAGAACTCCTGACCCACGATCAGAAGCATATACAAGAACACTGAATTTTAATGAATATTCAAGGCTAGCAAGCATAGGTGCCTGATATAACACCTCTTTCAGTTGGCAGAATGCCACCTCAGATCCTCCTGTCCTCTGAACTTTTTTAGGCATTTTTTCTTAATTAGATCTGTCAGGGGTTTGACTATACTGCTAAAGTTTGGGACAAACCTTCAGTAGTGCCCTCCAGCCCCAAAAATGATCTCACCTGTTATTTAGTGGTGGGCATGGTCCATCCCTGAATGGCCCCAATATTTGCTGCCACAGGTCAGATGCACCCACTGTCAACCTGGTGACCAAGGCATTACATGTTTGCCATCCCTATCTGTCATTCCTCTAACTTGTCAATCACACCTGTGGCTTTCAGTCCACAGAACACTTTCCTCACATGCATGCTGTGATCCTCCCATGTTTGGCTATATATAGTCATTTAATCCATGCATATCAGTGTGAAATACCCCCACTGTGGACAGAATGTGTCCCAGGAGTCCTTGAATGGTCACTGGTACATTCTTCATCCCAAGTGACATTACTCAGAATTTGAATAATCCAAATGGGCTAATGAAGGCTGACCTTTCACTGGTTTCAGTGGTGAAAGGTACCTGCCAGTAACTCTTGGTCAGGGCTGTGGTAGCCAGATACTTGGCTTCCCATGGCTGTTCTAGGACCTCATCTGTTCTGGGCATAGGGTTGGCATCTGGCTCTGTGCAGTTGTTCAGCCTGCAGTAACCACTGCAGAACTTTGTAATCCTATTTTGGGGATTGTCACCACAGAAGAGACCCTGGGACTATTGAACTCCTGTATCACTCTGAGAACCAGCATTTCCAAAAGCTGCTCCTCAATGGCTTCCTCTGGAACCTGGTAAGGGGCAACTATCCCAGTGGAGCTTGGAGCCCCATATCCATGTGGTTCTAAGCTAGCATGGTGTATCCAGGTTTTCTTCTGATCATTCCCCCAAATGTTTTCAGCACCCCACCTATTACAGTTGCCTGGGCTGTCTTCAGCTACTCTGAAAGGGTGATGTCATCCACAGAGGATTCTCCCTGGAATTCTTCCGGAGATCCATTAACAAATCTGCATCATTTCCTTTTCTAGGTGGCTAAATACAGTCAGGGCCATTTCCCATCTGTTGTGTTAGTGCTTCATAATATTTATTTGATAAACATTCTGTTTGTGCCTAGATCCACCGTAATTTACCTCATTTACCTTCTTAAGCATGAGAATAGGATAGGGAACTCCTCTCTGCCTGCAGTTTATTTTGCTGGATGGAGATGGGTACCATCACTCACTGTCCCTCATACTCCTGGACTCTGTTTTCCCAAGCATACTACTTTTTGTTTCTGCTGTTGCAGTGGCCAGATCTCCTGGATAAGCCAATGAGCTCCTGGGCCATTTCCTGAAGTTCAGGATGTACTCCTCAACAAATTCCCCCTAAAGAGCAAGCTCATCCTCCCGTTCATCACTGACCAGACCTGGAGACCACCTCACACTGTGGTCAAAAAGGAGCTCGAAATGTGACAACTCTCTAGTCTCCTGTGTGACCTCCCTACATGCAAACAAGAGATGGGTAAGTACTTGTCACACTCCCTGTTGTGTTGGTCACCAAATGCCTTTAGCATGGTCTGAACCATGGCATTAAAGTGCTCAAACTAGCCATTAGTCTCAGAATTTTATGTAGAGGCTATGAGTTGCCAAACTGCACACTTCTCCTACGGACTGATCATAAGGGCAGATATAAAACTGATTCCTGGCTCTAGAGAATCTCCTGGGAAATCCAATTCTGATAAATATGCCCATAAATTTTTCAGCCACCTTCCCCACCTCTGTTGAGGGCATGGCAACAGCCTCTGGGCACTTGGCTATGTAGCCTATTACAGCCAGTATACACCTCTTGCCTGTATGATTCGGGGAGCTTAGAGGGTCCACAATGTCAAGGGAAACTCTCTTAAAGAATCCATTGATTATAAGCAAGGCAATGCAATTTTATATACGTGGTACCTATTTCTTGGGTTTCTGGGTGTGTCACAGTCAGAAAAACAAAACCATGAATATAAACAAAGTTTAAGATTTATAAAATACTATAAAGAATGATTATCAGACAGCATCAGACTCAAATTCAAAGTAAACAAGTGCATTTTAAGATAAAAGTTAAAAGGTCAAGCCTTATTTATAAGACTGTGAATAAGCAGACCCCACTCACCTATCTAGAAAGCTCATAGTTCCCACCAACAGTTACTGTTTTGAGGACGTATCTCAGCGTGTTTTTGTTTACCAAGTTTCAAATTCATTTTGGGAAAGCATGCTTTTCTCATCATGCTCCTCTTTCTTGGAACAATCTTTCTCATCAGTTGAGAAATTCATCAACCCTTGGGATATTTAAATATGGCCTGAAAGAATGTTGCGAGGAACAATTCATGTGTAATTGTTTTAACTGATTGTGTTCATGTCTGTATATGTAGTATGTCATTTCTTAAACTGACTTGGGAGGTTCTGTAAATGAGACTTGTTTCTCATAGAACCTATCCTGTAATTTATGCAACTTTTAATAAATAAACAAATAGATAAATAAAGGGGCTCCTCTTACATCTGGGGGAAGGGCGTTCCATAAAATCAGAGCAACTACACCAAATGCCCAGTTCACCAAAGACTTAAGCTTAGACCTGAGTAAGATGAGGAGACACACCTCTACTGACCAAAGTGAGCAACCAGGACTGCATGGAATCAGGAAGTCATTTAGGTAGCCCAGGTCCATACAATGCAGGCCCATGTCGATTAACAAACATATTTTGTGGGCTGCTGCTGAGCAGCTCAAGAGGATGCAGCATGTTTGGAGAGCTCCTTGGAAATCATAATTTTGTCTATATTAAAACTGCTCTTTTGGACTTCAGTTCTGGTTTCTATACCCTACTGGGTTTAATAACCTACCAGGAGGACCCATGGGGAAAACCAAAGGCAATGCGGTTGCCTCTGTCGGGTTTTTCACACCGAAGGGTCAACAGGATGCCTCTGTTGTGGCTAATGCTGGAGAGATCATGCTTGCCACAGTGAATGCCATCCTTATGAAGTTGGTCTCCACAGACCAAGATTTGGACAAGAAATTTGATGTTCTAACACCACGGGTGGCCGCTCTGGAGACTAAAGTGGACATTACTGACCAAAAGCTGGCTAAAATGGATGCAATGCTGAATAAAACTACAGATGTCACCATGAAGTTGGTTAAAGACAATACATGGCTATGGCAATGATTAGAAATGGTGGAGAACCAGGTCCTCGAGTGAAATCTATGGATCCTAGGTTTACCTGATCCTGCTGAAGAAGATGACCCATTGGGCTTTGTGCACACCTTTTTGCCATAAATATTGGTGCTGGGAGAGGAAGATCAGCCACTATCATTTGAGAGGGCCTTCCAGATCACCCATGCAGAGGATTGGCAAACCAGTCTGTGCCTTGTACCTTTGTTGTGATATGTTTTGGGATTGGGGATCGAGAGCAGGTGTTAGCGGAAGCCAGGAGAAAGCGCCGTCTGAAATACAGTGAGGCAGTCATATCTGTGTTTCCGGATTTGTCTTTCGGAACAAGCTTGCACCGCAAGGCTTACGACAGGGTAAGGAGTCAACTTCGTAGTCTGGGAGTCCAGCATCAGCTCGTCTTTCCTGCTCATCTTAGGCTCCTCTGGCAGGACAAAGTTTACATGTTCGGCACCCTGGAGGAGGCTGACAAAATGTGCCTGACTGTAGAGCAGGGGGTTCTCGAAAGCCAGGATGATGGGGATTGAACACTCTGATTGCTACATCTGTAATGTACTGATCACGTTTTTACTACACTGTGACTAAGCCTCTGATTTTCTTTTTTGTGCTGGACCTTATTTTAGCTCAGCTTGGAATATATTCATATGATTTTTGGTTTCCTGTTGTTACATGGGGATATTTCTAACAGATGATTACTGAAGTAAGGACTATGTAAGGGAGCTATTATGGGGATTACCCTTTGGGAAGCATGGTCCTGATTGGGATACCCCTGCTAACTATTCAGTGTTCTTAGTTTTCTGGTTTATAAGGTGGGGTAAAAGACGTTGCCCATTGAATGCTGATGTTTACACATCTGTGTTAAGAGTGTGGGGCATTGTTCCAGTATCAGAAACCTGATATGTGATAATTCCTGTCTTTAAGAGCATAAAGATAATAGACAGTTTATATCATTCTATGGAGCGGTTAATAAATGTATGTTTCCTTCCTCAAGCAACTGGTCATGGAACCAACTCAACAGAAGGCAATACTGGACCTTGTGCTCACAAACAGGACAGTATGATGGGGGTAACAGTGGGGAGCACCTGGGGAACAGTGACCACCAGTCACTGTGGTTTGAAATCACAGAAAGAGCAGAACCAAACCACACAAAAAACACGATCCTGGATTTTAGGGGGCAGACTTTGGGAAAATGGGAGATACTGGAAAGAGGCATTAAGGAATGGGACAGGAATCAGAGGTTGAGGAACAGTGGGCAGTATTTAAAATGGGATTACAAGAACAACAGAATTATGCATTAAGCAAGGTTAGCAAGAGAAAGGAAGAGGACACCATTATGGTTTTCCAAAGAGGTAGCAAAGAAAGTGAAAGCCAAAAAGATTGCATTCAGGCAATACAAAAAGACACAGGCAGAAGGGAATAGGAGAAGTACCAGGAGAACCAAAGGGAGGCAGGGAGGTCAGTAAGGAAGCCAAAGCTCAGACAGAAGAACACATTGCAAAATCAGTAGGTAGAGGGACAAAACCTTTACAGGTACATAAGTGAAAAAGAAAGACAAAGGAAGGGATAGTGAGACTGAAGGGGAGGATGGGAGTCGTGTGGAGGATGACAACAGTAAAGCTGACATATTGAACAGGTATTTCTGCTCAGTCTTTACTGAGGAAGGGAGGGTAATGGGTCTGAAGGAGTACAAAGGGGTGAGAATGGTGCAGAAATGGACACAAGTCCCTTTACACGAGAAAGGGTCCTGAAGGAACTGGAAGTAATAAGAGTTGATAAAGCAATGGGGCCAGATGGTGCACCCTAGATCCTTAAAGAACTAAGAGAGGTGGTGGCTGAACCTCTGGCTATCCTGTTTAGCCGATCACTGGAAACAGGAGTACCAAAGACTGGAGGACAGATATAGTCCCCGTTATACAAAGCGGGAACAAAGAGGAAGCAGGGAACTACAGACCAGTCAGCCTCACCTCAGTAGTGGGGAAGATCATGGAAGCACTACTGAAGGAGAGATTGGTGGAACATCTGGTTTTCAATGGACTACAGGACCCAAGGAAGCATGGTTTCACCAGGGGCAGGTCATGTCAGACCAGCCTCGTTGAATTTTTTGACTGGGTGGCTAGGGAGGTGGATCGGGGAGGGCAGTGGACATGGCCTATCTGGACTTCAGCAAGGCCTTTGACACTGTGCCACATAGAAGACTACTACACAAACTGGGGAATATGGGTGTGGGCAGGACAGTAGTGTGGTGGGTAGGTAACTGGCTGGGTGGCAGGACACAGAGGATGGTGGTAAATGGCTGTCACTCCACAGAGGGAAGAGTGACCAGTGGGGTACCACAGGGATCAGTGCTGGGACCGGTCCTATTCAACATCTTCATCAGTGACATTACGCAGGACCTAGAAGGCAGAATTTCACTGTTCGCTGATGACACAAAGCTCTGTAACAGAGTAGACACGCCAGAGGGTGTAGACAGAATGAGAAGGGACCTGCAGAAACTTGAAGAATGGTCAGGGTTTGGCAGTTGAAATTCAATGCAAAGAAGTGCAAGATAATGCATATGGGGCACAAAAACCCTGGCACAATATATCAGTTGGGGGGTGAGGATATAGCATGCACCAAACAGGAAAGGGATCTTGGGGTTATCATCTCTGATGACCTCAAGGTAGGGAAACAGTGTGACAAGGCAGCAGGTAAAGCAAATAGGATGCTGGGATGTATAGGCAGGGGCATCACCAGCAGGAAAAGGGAGATCATAATTCCGCTATACAAGACACTAGTGAGGCCCCACCTGAGTACAGTGTACAGTTCTGGAGACCATACCTACGTAAGGACATAGACAGGGTAGAGAAGGTTCAGAGGAGGGCAACAAAGATGGTGCATGGATTGCATCACAAGTCCTATGAAGACAGGTTGAAGGAACTGAACATGTACTCCCTGGAGGAGAGAAGGGAGAGAGCGGATATGATAGAGACATACAAGTATCTCACAGGGAGGAACAGGCTGCAGGAATACACTATTTTTAAGCGAAAAAGATGTACCAGAACTACAGGGCATGGGATGAAGTTGGAGGGAGGACGATTCAGAGGAAACATGAGGAAGAATTTCTTCACAGAACGGGTGGTGGACAAGTGGAACACCCTGCCAGAGGAAGTGGTGGGGGCTGAAACAATCACGGGATTTAAGAATGCATGGGATAGACATAAAGGAATTCTGACGGTCGGGGTAAGGGGCAACAGACTTCTAGGAAAACATAAACTGAACTTACAAGCTCAAATGGGCAGACTGGGTGGGTCATAGGCCCTTATCTGCCGACACTGTCTATGTATCTATGTATGGATAAATATCCTCAATGGAAAGTGGGTCATTTGACCTGCTCACCGACTAGCTTGGATTGCTAGTCGGGTGAGTGAATTCTCTGAGGTTACTCCTTGAGCTGTACGCTATATGACATATTCTAAGAATGTTTTCCTTTGCTCTATACTTCCCCAATGTGGTGAGTGAACCTATGGGGATCCTTATTCCATTTTGTGGTATTTGGTATCCTGTTGGCAGCAATAACTATTGTATGGATTCACCTGTGTATCTATGCTTTATGTGAGCTGGATTCTTGCAACAAAGCTTAATAAAAATATTATACAAACATATCTTGAAATTGATGCACCACCACACAGGTAACCAGTGCAGAGCACAGAGAACTGGCATGATATGCTCAAACTGAGGCATTCCAGCAACCAGCTGGGCTGCCACATTCTAGACCTGCTGCAAGTGAAGCACTATCCTCATGGATAACTCTAGGTACAGAGCTTTGCAGTAAACCAGTCTAGAGTTATGCAGGGCATGCACCACGGTCACCAAGTCAGCAGGTTCAAAGAAAGGCTTGATCTGGGAGATGTTCTGAAGATGAAAAAAAACACTCTAGACAACAGCCAGCACCTGATGTTCTATGGTCAGCTTGGAATTCAAGTCACCCCTAGATTCCTTACTCTATCCCAGCTCCAAGGTGATACCATCTAAGAAAGGGCAGTGTCACAGTTCATCTTTGCCAAACCCATACTGGCCTGGTTCCACCAACAATACCTCCATCTTCAGCAGAATAAGTCTAAACCAGCTGGCAGCTATCCAGTCTAGAATTTCCCTAAGGTACACACTCAGCCCCAAAACTGCAATGTGCCCATCAGGTGCAAAAGACACATACAGCTAAGTATCATCAGCATATCAATGAAAAACCAATCCGTAGCATCTAATGATTTCCTCCACTATCAGCATGTAAGCAGCAACCAACATGGGGGTCAGGATCAAACTTCGAGGTACACCATAGCAGGGTGCAACATTGCTCAAAATGAAAGAGCCCTGCGCTACCTGCAGTACGCTGCAGGAGAAGTAGGATTCAAACCACCATATCACCTTTCCTGTAAGTCCTACCTAGTGTCTTAGTCAAACCAACAGCACACCATGGTCCACAGTGCCAAATGCTGAGAAATGATCAAGAAGGGAAAGGATGGAGTGATGTCCGTTATCCCATGCCAGGAAGAGATCATGGTGCACCTTGACCAGTGCAGTCCTTAGTACTGTGGCAAGGCTAGAAAACACACTGGAAAGGCACATAAATGTCGTATTTCTCCAGGTATTGCTCCAATTGCACTGCTACCAACTTCTTTATCAATTGCCCCAGAAAAGGAAGGTTCAAAACAGGCCTGTAATTTCAGACATCATTGGGGTCAAATGATGTTTTTTTGAGAAGAGGCTTCACCATCGCCCTCTTCAGTGCAGAAGGAAAACTCACCTCCCTAAAGGAACACCCAATGATTTCCACAAAAATAAGAACCATGTCCCCCATCATCCAAGAAGAAGCCAGGCTGGCCCTGGATCCAATGTACAGTAAGTAAGGCACAGTCCCAAGACCATCTGGAAGACATCATCCACCAGTATGACTCACTCTTCCCACAAAGACTGAATGCCTCTACCCACCATCGAATTGACACTGCTGGTCAATGACAGGCCTCTTGAGGATATCCTGGGCTGGATAGGGACACCTTGTCTAAAAGAACAGATTAAACTCATAGCACTTTTCTGTAGAAAAGACTGTACAGGACTGCAAACAGATTAGATTTAATAATTGATCCACAGTTATGAAGAGTTGGGTTGATTGGTTCCTTCTGACAGCAATCACCTGTGACTGGAATGCTGACTTTTCCAGAGAGAATGCCCACTGATACTCATTGTAGTGATCCCTAAGTGACAACCTGTCCCCATCAGGCCTAGACCTCTGCCCTTTATTTGTCAACCTCCTCAGGTCATCAACAACCCACAGTGACTTGCAGTGGGAAATCAAGAGGCAAACGTGGAGAGGTGCCAGGGAGTTGAAGGCAGCCATGAGAACCAGATTATAACCCTCCACAGCTCTCTTGGCTCCTGCAGCACAGGCCATCTCTATGCCTGAGATGTTCAGTACAGCCAGGAGAGTCTAAGGCTTCAAATTCCAAACTGGATGGTAACTGACTGTCTCCACAGGGGAGGTAATTAAATGGATGACTCTGCAATGAAACTGTGGTGTGATGATACAACTAAGTGACCAGATAAATCTTGACATTACTAATGTCAAGCCCCAATGAAATCCAGGTCAAGGCATGGCTTTGCTGGTGAGTACCAGAGGCAACAGCCTATACAAGGTCCAATGAAAGACAACATTTGGAGAAACTGCCTTGCAACAAGAGATACTTCATCATTGACCCAAGTGTTGAAATCACCCAATACCAGAAATGTGGGCAATCCCACCATCAAGTCAGCCATGAAGTCCTCTAGTTCCTGCAAGAACTGATTTCCATACCCTGGAGGCAAGTATATTAGAATGATCTTGCAACCTGTACCCGGCCCACGTTTCATTGCCACTCCCATGGGGCAAGCCATAAATCCAAAAGCAGATCTAAAACAGCAGGCCATCCTGCCTCCCCTGTGCTTCTACCTTGGGCAAGGCTCCACAGAGTAACTCAGTGGAATAGCTGTGTCTAGCACAGTGAGCGAGACATCCCTCAACCAGATCTCTGTGATACATATCAGATTTGCCTAGGAGTCCGTGAAGAAACTCTTCATGGCCACAATTTTATTCCTTAGGGATCTGGTGTTGCAAAGAGCTGTCCTAAGGGGAGGAGCTGAGTTGGCTGGCTAAGTAACTACCTGTTGGCCAGAAATTTCAGAAATCCAGGGAATAGAAACCAGTCAAGGGGAACCCCTTGCCTTCCGAGGCCTACTCCTGGTGTGTCTCCTTGATTCCACACTCCTGATCCTGTTCACTCCATCCACCCTTGGAGATGGTCTGCAATGTGAGCAATGGCTCCAGAAGACCCCCAACCCCTACAGTGGTTTATTAGCACTGCAGGCAGAGAATAAAGAAAGCCCTCCAAAGAGGCACAGCCTCTGTAGCTTCTCCAAGGAGTAGAAGTAACAGGTTCTAGCAGCTGTATGACTCATAATCACTAAACCAAAACAATCCTTAAAATTATTATAAAATTCCAACTAAAGGAAACAAGACACTTTACCCCTGCCCCAGCCTTTCCACCCACTGGCACTGCTGGCTAGTCTGTCAGTAATTGGCAACATCTTTCAATACACTGGGTCAATAAAAGTTGTGTTTAAGCAGCATTTTTGTATGACTTCCAGCCAGGTGTCCTAAATATGGGATATTTGTGGGCTAGTGCCAGTGCTGCTTCTGGTATTTCTGAGGGACTACCAGCTGCCAGAGTACCCTTCCTCTGGTACTCCTACAGGTACTCGCTCTCTGCATAGGAGCCCATTTTCCCCAATAAACTTTATTTTTACCTCCTTGAGAGTCATTCTCATGCTTGTTGCTAGTTCCCCCAGTGGTTTAAGGCCCTATCAACTCATTGATCTCTGCCAGGCTCCACACACCTGACCTTCCCTATGTCGCACCCAATGGCACACCCTATGACACATACTCCTTCTCTAGGAGACACACCCATGGTCAGGGGCTCTAAACTTTGTAGCTGTGGGTGAGAACTGCTGCTCCAAGCCAGTATGTGAGCCACAGGGGCCTCTTCCTTAGCTGCTGAGGAAGAGGTTGCCTCTTGCTGCACTGCCCCTGCTGTGTCCTCAGAAGCCTGGTTTCGGCTTGACTGCAGGTAGTGACACACACAGAATTTTTCCTGATATCAGAATCATTTCACATAATCCCATACACAAGGAGATAACGTACATCTCCCACCTCCTGTATCCCATGATAACCTTCCCAGTTCAGAAAGAGCCAGGACATTGGTAATGAGACAGCAGAACTCATGGCTCACCAAATTTTGGAAAATTGTCCTGGCAGAACCTGCTCTGCATGGATTAGCTCCTGCATGACCATCAAGATGGAGGTCCCAGTGTCCCTCAGTCCCTGAGCTACCGTGCCCTTTACTAAGACACGGTGCATGTGCACAGTGGAGTTCGCAGGGACTGCATTCTGTGAACAAGCCACTAGCTGCTGGGTGCCTCCTGGATTACTCCTGCCCCCACTCTCAGGCCCTTTCAAATATTTTAGGACATGGGAAAGATGCTCCATGTTTCTGACAAATATAACACCTCTGATCCCCTGGCTTCACAGTTTTAGGACCAGTAGTTTTAACTTTGGGCTCAGGCTGGTTTCACTTATGTTGCCCCCACATAGTGTCCCCTAAAACCACCATCAGTTTCTCCCCCATTGCTTTTACCCAGCATGTGGTCTGCTAGTCACATAAAGAGCAGCCCTTTGGCTGCCTCCTTCACAGAGCTATATGATCTGTCCAGCAACCACACATGTACATCATCTGGCACAGTTCACAGAAGGTGTCCCATTAAAATATATATACTTGGTTTGATCCATAGAGCTGGCTTTACTCCATTCAACACAGCAATTTGTTTTTAAAAATCACATATTTGCATGTACGTTTCTGAATAAATATCTCCCAGGCCCTTTTTCACCTCCCTAAATTTTTATCTATAGGTCTCAGGGATTAACTGCAAACATTTAAGCAAAACATTTTTTACTTTACCATAGTCTGTAATGTACTTATCATCCATTCTGGAAAATGTCTCTAATACACAGTAGCCTATAAGTAGATGCATAATGTTCTATGTCTTAAGGGCGATTGCCAAACGACGATCATACTTATGGCAAATGTACATTGCTGAAATTGAATCTCGGCGCTATGCAACCCCAGCAACAGTGAAAGCGGCACAAAAACTTGGTTATTTTACTTTTATGTGGGGGTTGCGCCCCGCCCACCACACTCCCACCCCCACCCCACTGCTATAAATTCTCAGCTCCAGGGGGGTGAAAGTCGGGAGGGTGCAATAGTGGGAAAAATAAAATTTCTACTCAGGCTGGGTGCAACAAAATAGACCTGCTTTCTTCTTGAACCCTGTACAGCATCCACCCCAGGCCAACGCCCACCCCATGGAGACAGCTCGGCAGCGGTCTGTGGCACCACCCTCACAAATCCTCCTGCCACTCACTCGTGTGCTTGCTCCCCCACATGTAAGCATGGCGACAACTCATAGCTATTCACGAACCCTCCTCATCCGGTCCACCCTCACCATGTAGGTACTCACTGCAAAGTAGGTCGCCAGCGCTGCAGGCATCCACTTGCAATTGGCCCACATCACAGGATACCGATACATAAGGTACATCACCCCCAAAATAAAAAAAGAATAGCCCAATTTTAACTGTATGCACAATTTCTCAAAAGAGTTCAGAAACAGAGATTCTTTCATCCTCAATATTATACAAAATGTTGGAATAAATGTTTGCTTCTGGTGGGACCCTTATGCCAGTACATACAGTTATTGTGGTGCCTCAGGCACAGAATCATCTCCATTTTTTCTCTCATGGTTTCTCTCTCTCTCACTCTTTCTCTCTCTCTCTCTCCCTCCTGTTGCCTGTGGATCTTCTGATGGCACTCTGTTTCTCTATTGTCACTCCTTCTCTTACTCTTTCTGCAGCCAGATCTCACGCTACCACCACGGCTCTCTTTCTATCTCACCTCCACCTCTAGCTTCACTTTTTGCAGTTCTGTCTCCACATTCACCTTCTGCAGCTCAGCATCTGTATTTGCCTTTACCAGGGTGAGCTCCAGCCACATCCTTTTGATCTGGTCTAGCTGAAGAAATGCCCTGTTATAGGCTCTGGCTCGCTTTCACTGCTCTCTGTCTGAACAGTTTCCTCATGGTCTATTCTGCACCATTCGCCTAGTACTGCTCTCAAGGACCTCTGTAAGTTCTGCCCCCTCCCCAGCAAAGTTCCTGCAACTGTGCCAGAGTGCACTTATTATATAAGGCAGGTATAATGCCTTCAAAACTGCACTAAGATTTCTAGAAATAATAAAAGTGCGAAAGTATCCTTCTGTATATCCTGCCTTTACTGGATACGTAATCATTCTATTGGCAATTTGTTTTCTCTGTGTGTTTGGTAAATACTTACCCCTATCTCAGAGTTCCCTGCTGCCAGCTGCCTGGAACTTTGGGAAAAGCGCACTGATCACAAACCTTTGCTGCTAGTTTATGAGCAACCACTCCACAGTTTCTGCCTTCAGCTTTTCATGATGGTTCCACCTCTGCAGTCAGTTTGTCACAACAATCCATGTCACTGCCACCAGTTTGTCACAAACTCACACACAAGAGCCCCTAGACACCCATAGAGCTACTTATTGTAGTTCACTGCCACCACCTTAGTTACCATTAGGGTGTCTCTATCTGATGCTCACAATACCAGCAGCCACTGCTCATCGCATCCAGTGCAAGGACTTGACTTTATGCTCAGAACCACCCCTTTAGTCACTCCCAGCAACCTCTCACCTTCTTTGTATCAGACACAGGATATTTTAATTTATTATGTACTTACCTGAAAAATGGTGACTGGGAAAGGCACACTGAGCCAAGGCTCATTTTCAGGTGTGAGCCGGGGGAGGAGGCAAAGGATAAAAACAATACATAACTTAAACAAGGGCAGGATACAAAAAGTGCAAAGTCATTGCACACAAAGATCATAGAAAGTGCATAAATGTCAGACAGATAAACGGTCAGCTAAGAATTACACCAGGTGTGAGGGACTGTTAAGAGCAGGGAAAACAGAAGCAAGGGGAGAGGAAAGGAGTCCCAGTTGATAGCTGAGATATCTTTAATACTTGCACCTGTAGTTGTGCTCTTTGGAAGCAGATCAG
Source organism: Neoceratodus forsteri (assembly GCA_016271365.2). Taxonomy (NCBI): domain Eukaryota; kingdom Metazoa; phylum Chordata; order Ceratodontiformes; family Ceratodontidae; genus Neoceratodus; species Neoceratodus forsteri. The sequence goes on along the minus strand of JADMNL010000023.1, from coordinate 204,152,740 downwards.
CAGATTTTGCAATAAAAATGGAGCTTGCTTTACCATAAAACACTGCAAGGTCACAGCAAATATTAAATATACACTACAACATTACAGAATATACAGCAAAATACAAAAAGGATAAAACACACTAGGGATGCAAAATAAAAACAGTTTAAAAGACAGATTGAAAACTCCTCTTGTCTCACACTAAGGCCTACAGTGCCTTTCCTACTCTCTGGATTTTAAGTTGTTCACATGAAGAGTGAGATTTTGGTTTGTGGTCCCCATGTGCAGTGAGCATCTGATATCTTCCTGTGCCAAGTGAAATCTTTCTTCTGGACTCCATGTAGGGGGGTGCAAGATATCCCTCTCTGACCAGTCGATCAGCAGACATCATCTAGTTAGTCATATGGGTCAGCATCTCCTTCTCCCCTTGCTTAAGAAGTAGGCCCAGGCCAGTTCTGAGTCTAGTATACATAACCCCAGACTGAGGATGCATACTCAAGGGTACCCACAACAACATCATCTGCCTCTATTATTTGAGCAAGGCTGCAACACAACAGTAGGGGTACCAGAAGTGTGGATTTCTGCAGATAGCCCCTTTTGCATAATAAGGAGTAGCCCTCAGGCTACTAATCATTAGTAATCCTGTGCCCACTCCCAGAAAGAAATGTATTCACCTCAGGAGTCCTTTGTAGTCAAACTGAATGCCTGTGAATGCTATGCCCTTGTGAAAAAACATCAACCTTTTCTAACTACCTGAGAGTAATGTGGCAACAAATATTTCACAACTGTGTCACAGGTATGCCCATGAACAGTATGCCACGCCTATGTTACACTACACATATGCACATATGCACATCTATCTATCTATCTATCTATCTATCTATCTATCTATCTATCTATCTATCTGTCTATCTATCTACACATATACACACATGAATGTATGTCTACAGAAGGCGGCATATTAATTCCATGAACCTGTGATATTGGTGGTTTGTTTGTAGACATCTGTATCTTATACCAATATTTGTGGTCTGTCTACAGCCAACAAAGAATTGTACTTGTTAAGAGTTCTTCATAACTGAAAGGGAACAGTGTGCACAAAGGACCTCACATTCAAGTGTGGGGCTAGTCCCATTGTGCACTTTTTGTGTAAAAACATTTTGGTGTACTTACTGTTTACTGTAGTATAATAGAATGTACCAGACTAATTTTACACACTTCTAGGTTGGCATCTTGCGTAACTACAAATCCTAGAATCCTGCAGCTGACATCAGAGCAGTACTGAAACAGTGGGAGATTCAAAGCCTGAAGTACATGTTAGAGCTTTTATTATGTCAAATCAAAATTTTATCGGCTCTTCTTTTTGCCAAGGGCTAAGTACAGTCCACCCTGACTGTCCTTAGCAATGGGAGGACAGCGGAACCAGCAAACAAAATATAAGATCTTATACAAACTTTAACATGCACTGCAGGCTACTGAATCTTCCATTGCTGCAGTACCGCTGTGATGTCAGCTGCAGGCGACTCTGGTAAACATTAGGACCAGCTCCACACTTGAGTGTGGGTCCCTTGGTGCTGACTGTTCCCCTTTAATAGAATGTATTGCATCAAGTTTATTAAAGAGAGCATGGCGAGTTAAATGTGGCACACTGATCTTTTCAATTAATTGATATACAATTATCTTCTTTCCAGAAAACTTCGTCGAGATTATCCCTCCAAAATACTGATGAATCTCTGCAGTGCCTTGCTGATGCTGAACATTGTATTCCTGGTTAACTCCTGGCTTGCATCATTTGACAATTATGGTCTCTGTATATCAGTAGCAGTGTTTCTCCACTACTTTTTACTAGCCTCCTTCACTTGGATGGGCCTGGAAGCAGTTCATATGTATTTCGCACTGGTTAAAGTCTTTAATACCTACATCCGTAATTACATAATTAAGTTCTGTATTGCAGGCTGGGGTAAGTAATACATTGCATCATGAATGTTGTTTAATTGTTGCTATGCAAACTTCTTAATGATTCTCATTTAAAGATATTCGTCATTCTGCTTGCTTATACAGATATATGTTTTTGTGGCTGCAGTATAGCTGAGGTTTGCTTCAGTGCAGTTCCATGACATGAGGATGTGGAAAGACGATTAGCATTTTACATTTTGTAATACTCTGTGGAATGCAGCATTCCTTTAGCAGTTCATTTTTTAAATTAAGATATTCACCTTTAGTCAACGAGCATCTTCCTAATGCAAAGACTTCTTAGATAAACAGTTGATGATTTAGCTGGAGAAGAAGAAGCTGTGGCAGTTGTGCCTACCCTCCAGCAAGTATAACATCTGCACCTGCCAAAACGCTTCCTTGCATTCTGTACAAACTGACATACACGTCCTTACTTTGTTTGACAAACATAGTTTCAAAACACAATAATATAATGAACAAATAAGTTATTGTTACTCTGTAATTAACATCGATACCAAATTGCTATGAATGTAGCAAAAAAAAAAAAGGATTCATGTGGAAATTGGCAAGAAGACCAAAGAAAATGCACCATGTTATAGAAAATGCAGTCCTAAAATGCACCATCAAAGTGTAAACATGGAAAATTGTAGGAAGAAGCATCCCCCTTACATATTTCACTCATTATACCATTGTGTTGGGTACCCCAGGGACTTTTTTCCATTTCCATTACCACAAAGATAGTTTTTAATACAGCTTGTATGATCATGTACAGTAGTGTCTTGAAATTGAAACTGTTTTGTATTATAACAACGAGCTCACTAAGCTGATAAGAACGATACTGAAATGGCTATGGTCAGATAATCAATGGCAGAAGTAGAACATAAAACAAAGTTTGGATTATTTTGGATGCCTTCTGATCTTATCATGTTCTGTACCGTCTGAAAATGCTATCTAAGCTTAAACGAATGACACTGCAAATCAAGATGGAAATAAACAGTTTGGTAATGTTTGAAACATATTTTTGAAAATATCTGACTGTATTTTTATTTTTTTATTTGAAAATTGGTAACCAGGAAAGGCACACTGAACCAAAGCTCATTTCCAGTGTGACCCTGGGAAAGGGAACAGGAGAATACAATAAAGTATAGACAATAACAGTGCTTAATATGCCTGTCAGTGCAGCAGTTGGACTTCCATCTAGCGCACTGGTGACACCTGGTTAGGGAATGGACTCAGATTGCTGGAGGTCCGCTTGGGAGAAGGAGGGAGTGTCCAGGGATGGCTCACATTCTCCGGGTGGAGGCTGGGGTTGAGACCAGGTACCTGTTGGCCCCGGCAGAGGCCAGGAGCACAGCAGGACTTCGGGCCTCAGAGCATTAGGGGAGTGGTGGATGTTGGTGTGTGCCTTAACATCTGTGGCATGCCACTCCCCCTTGAGCAGAAAACCAGGAAATAGCTCCCAGTCCGACCAGATGATGGTCTCTGGGTCCTGCTGCCACCTAGCCCCATGACTGACCCACCTCAGTGACACCCAGGCATATTAAGAGTGCATTGGCCTCCCCACTGGTGCCTTCCCACTTGAAGGAGGGGGACCCATCTGGTGAAGAGACATGCCGGGTAACCCGGTGGGCTGCAATATGAAGCAAGGGGTGGCATCGGGTGGGTGGGCAGATGGAGCGTCCAGGAGACTTGAAGAAGTGGTTGGGCAGGGAGACATGGGGTAAAAAAACACAACAATGCTCGCACAATTAAAGTTCAATCAAAGTACAATATAACACAGCACAAGTAACAATCATACAGCAGTGCAGTGTGCATATTTATGGAACACATACAAACAGAGATGAGAAAGAAGTAAGTGCCTCTGCTGGGACTGGAACCCAGGCCACCTGGAATACCATTCCGATTGCACTAACCAGCTGCACCACTGAGACAACTGGAACCTGGGCTGACCCCAAACATATTACTCTTTCTCAAATGCACAACCCAGTGGCAACACAGATATTTACTTATAACAATCACACAGGAGTGCGGTGTTTATATTTATGGAACACATATAAACAGAGATGAGAAAAAAGTAAGTGCCTCAGCTGGGCCTTGAACCCAGGCCACCCGGAATACCATTCTGATTGGACTAACACAGCACAAGTGCAACTCAAAGCAGCAAGAGAATGAGCAGCAATAATGTACCAAGAGAGAGACCAGTGCAGATGAATGATGGCAGTGTAGAGGTGGAAATGTAAGGAGCCTGATACAGGCTGAGGTATATTCCTGGAAGAGGTCCAACTTCATAGAAACTAGAGGCTCCAAAAGGCAAGGTCAGGTAGAGGAGTGATAGGAGCAGATGGAGGGTAGGGATGATTTTTAGCTGGGGTCTGAGAGAGCCAGTGGAGGGGGAGAGATGGAGGGAGGGGAGGAATAGGTTCAGATATAGAGATGGCAATAGGAAAAGGCTAACTGCCCACCAGAGGAGTGATGATGTAGAATGGAGAAGGTGCGAGGATTCCTGGAGCAGGGAGACTATGAGGTAAAGGTAATGGGAGAAAGGAATGAGGATCAGTAAGAGGGAAGGGACCCAAACCAGTGTTTGAAGATGAAGGAGTTGCAGTGGGACATGTGACATAAAGGCAGGGAGACGATGGCTAGAATGGAGTAGAAAGAGCAGTGGTGAGTTAAGGGGGAGGTTGGTAGCAGAGTGTCAGAAGGCGGTACAGAGAGTGTTCTGTCTGGCAAGGGAAGGAAGGAGTGGTGCCATAGACCACACCAATGTAGTCAAATAATGGGAGCACCATTTTGGTAACAAGATCCCAACCAATCTTTGGAGACAAGCAAGCTTTGTTGCAGAACAAAGCACTGAGTTTTGGGTGGTGCTTGGCATAGATGACACCAAAGTGGGTAGAAAAATGAAGATATTATCTAGCCACACACTGAGGAACTTGAAGAACTGAACTGCTTCAAGGGGATGCCATTCAAGGTAGAGAAGGCAGGGAGGGCAGATACCCTGGTCAGTTTCTGGCTAGTGCCAAAATGGGCACTGTTTTTTAGCAGAGTTCATTCAGGAAAATGGAGAAGAGGATGGGTCCCATGATGGAACCCTGTGAAATCCCAACCTGGATGTGTAGTGCAGTGGACAGGGTATCTCCTAGCTGTACCAACCATTAGTAGCCCATTAGATAAGAATGAGACCATTCAGCAGTGGGAGCTGAGAAGCCAGCAGAGCTCGCTTGTCCAGGATGAGTGGGTGAGCCACCAAATCAAATGCTTTGTCCAGATCAATGAAAATGGTTGCCTTGATGTGTCCCTAATCCATCCCAAAGAAGATAGAGTTAGTAACATGCAACAGGGAGGAGACAATGGAATAGTGCTTCTGGAAACCAGATAGGAAGGGGGAGAGGAAGTTAGAAGAATAGAGGAAGTCAGCAAGCCTAATGTAGACAAGTTTATCTTGCAGTTCTGCAAGAAATAGGGAGGCGAGAGATAGGTCAGAAGTTACCGGGGGGAGGAAGGATCACCACCTCTGTGAAGGGGAAGAACTTTGGCAAACTTTCAAGACTGAGAAACAGTGCAGAAGGAGAATGAGAGGTTGAAGAGGCAAGTGAAGGGAGAGGCAGTGGCAGGAGCTGAAAGTTGGAGGAGTTTATAATCTCGTCCAGGCTGAATTTGGACAGGTTGAGGGAAGAAAGGGCAAGCAAAGTTTCCTGAGTAATGACAGCAGGAAAATGAAAACTCAAGGAGGGGTGGGGCAGAGAGGAAAGAAAATGCAGGAACAGGGAAGGAGAGTAGCTGGAGGGAGAGGGAGAGCACAAGTAGTGAATGACTCATTAAAGTGATCTGTAACAGAAGGAGGGTCAGAAACAGGTGAACTATTTACCATAAGGACTGGGTGAACAGACTGGGTTGAAGGGTCAAAAGAGTGAATTACCATCCAGAATTTTGTTGGGGAGTTAAGATTGTTCTGAAGGCTGGCCATGAAATAGAAAGGATTTCCTAGGCCAGAATTGCAAGAGTGGGGTTGCAGGGGAGTGGTCTAATTTGTAGTGGGCCCAGGGAAGGTCACAGGACTTGCGCTGGTCTATGTGTTCAGGGGTATCCAGGGGTGGTGGGAAGATCTGACTCTGGACTTTATGAGGGGGGGTGTGCTTGTCCCAGACAGAGGAAAATTTGAAGTGAAACATAGAGGGCCACATCAATATCAGGGGCAGAGAGGATGGCTGACCAATCTGTTGCAACAAGGTCACTCAGAAGAGCATTGATATTAAATGACCAGAGGGACCTAGGCCAGATGTACTTAAGGGAGGGGGGAGGACTGTGGACTTTTGTGGTTCAGAATGTCATGCATTGGCCACAAAAGGTGTATGGCAGAATACCAGTTGCAGCAATCCAGTGGGGATAGGAGGAGAGAACCCAGTCCAGAAGGATGTAGTTGGGGGAGTGGGGATTGAGTCAGGTGGATTCAGCAATGAGCTGGAATAGATTAAGGGACTCAGTCCTGACGGAGGTCAGCCTGACTGGGAAGTCCCCAAGGAGGGTGAGTTCACTTGATGAGGAATGTGAGGTAATGAGAGAGAGAGTCAACCAGAAAGGAGGATGAGATTTTAGGTGAGGCATAGAGGGTACAGTGGAAGGAAGTGAAAGCCTGACAAGGAGAAACTCATGGGAGGAGGGTACAGCCTCCCTGAGAGCAATGGTACAGGAGAGGCTCTGGTAGACATAGAGGGCAACATCATCACCATGTTTTCCTCTGTCCTGTCTGTATGTGTCAATAAGATGATGGGTCTGATTGCATTCTCTTAAGCACAGGCAAGTTTTATTTTTCCATGAATCATATAACATTTCTACTCGTTTTTTGTATCGCCCCATACTATCAATGGGGAATTAATACATACTGTATGGGTAATGTGCTCCCCCCAACTAGTGTATTTGTACAGCCCAAAGCTGTGATCAGCATAGAACCCTGGGCAAATTAACATTACAAATACAGCAATTATTCAGTTTCTGCTGTAACACTGAAGAGGTAGCAAGCATGGACAGAGTTCTCTGGAAGATTTATTTTTTCAGCCTTTTTTTGTTATTTTTCCTCAGGATTGTATGACTCTAAGGCAGGTTGGGGCTCCTGGGATCAGGGAGCATCCATCAATTTAGAAATCGTGCCTGTTAATCTGCAGCTTTCAGATTGACTAACCTGCTGGCTAACTTCCATTATACAATGGCAAGAACAAATGCTGAAACCTGATTGGTCAGCAAATACCTTGACCCAAGATGTTATCCCAGCACAGTGAGATGGATCAAGTCACAGCACACACAAAACCACATCAAATGTAAAAGAAATCAATGCACATGCCATGTCCAAGATGCCCACACTGGGCATAGTCACTGTGCTGTTTGCCCTTATGCAAATTAGCAATTAGCAAAGTTAGCAATTTTTTTTTTATTTATTCTTTATGTGCCCCCTCCTACCGCCAAGTATCTGCCCCGGTCACAGACCCCCACGGCTGTGGCTTCCCCACATTAGCCGCCCTCCCGTGACCCCCTGGATTGCCCCACAGGGTGGGGTCATGGCTCCCTGGCCCGAGGTGCCACGAACGTTGGGATAGGGTGGGAGTTGGCCTGGGGAGCCGATTGTGGCCAGAGGGGTGGGCTTCATAGACAGGCAGCAGGCAGGTGTGTTTTTTTTTTCTGCCACTTTTGTGGGGGGCGGGAATGTGCAATGACGCCGGCGTCTGTCCCGCCCCCTTGGTCCTTGCTGGCATCGACTGCTAGTGGAACCTCTGGCCTCTGCCAGAGGTCCCCCATGCACCAGCAACACCCACACCCTCCCCCCCGGAGAAGGAGAGCAGTCCATGGGACGCTCTATTCATCTCCCCCCGGCCAGCGCTCCGGGGACCCAGGTCCATTCCCAAACCTGGGTCGCCGACGTCACAAGTGGAAATCCAACCGCTGCGCCGACAGGCTGGCTAGCAATTTTTTTTAAACATGAATCCCTTCCTCCCACAGCAAACAAACCAACAAGAAATGAAATGCGAAAACCTCACCGTTCCCTCAAATCCCTCCTATCAGTTTTCTTTGCTGGCCTTTGTTTATTAAACAAACAAAAAAATGAAAAAAGTAAAAGTCATTACTGTGATTGGTTTCACAGCAGTCCTCCACAGTGCTGGCAGTGCGCGCTTACAAATGGCCTGAATATGTTTTTACTGCAAGCATTGTCGTTTAAAACAGAAGAAGAAAAAAAAAAGATGATCCAACTGAAAGCCATCAGCTCGGCTTTACAGCACTACCCACCCTGCTCTTCTGCCATGGAAAGCCATGAGCTCTGCTTTACGGCACTCCCCCATACCCCTCTCCTGCCACTCCCCACTCACTTACAAGACAGTTGTCACTGCAGTCAGCTTCACTGCCATCCCTTCTGGTCTGCTCACACTCCCACTGGCAAGTGGATATATTCACTTAACAGCAGATGAGACGAGGGATGGAGAGAATACAAACAGACGATGTGGAGGTAAGCAGAATGTTTAACAAAGTTCCATAAATAAACCAAACTAGTCTGTTTGGGGGTGCACTGATGGGGGCAGCAGAAATTGTCTGAGAAACAGAGACAGAGCTTTAGCACAACCTACAGGATAAATCAGAAATTGTAGACTTTTTAATTGGAAATACAGCACCTGCCCTTAGAAAGTTGAAATAAAAATTGATTTTAAAATCATTTTGTAACCTTTTTTTTTACTAATGACTCATTGTATAACCGCAATAATGCACTCCAGGGTGTGTGTCATGCTGAGATAGTGTCACTTTTTGGGTGCTGGACACACTTGGCCTGAGGCCTCACATCAAACCACCTAAGGTATGACACTACCCCAGCATGACATATGCCCTGTCATTCATTATTGCTTAATTCTAGTGCCTATAGTGCATGAATGGGGGCCACTTTCGCTTTGTAGCATGTTTTTTGTTTCAGGTCTACATCTTAGTGTATTATCCCGGTGCCTCTGGTAAGTACACAGTTTTATTATTCTGCTGGGGAGGCTTAAGTAGTCAGTCATGATGGATGATAGTGATAACCTGATATTTTCCTCTCGCTCCCTCCCGTCTAGCATTTCAGCGCAGTACATCCCTGATAGACAAATAGTTGCTGCTTATAAGTGGTGTATTTTATTAGGAGCTGTTTGTTTTGCCTCTGAATAGTAGTAGACTTTGCCTGGATCTGTCTTGGGTCCCTGACTCTCCCTTTCTCCCAAGATCTACAGGGTTTTTCTCTTTTCTCTGATGTGCCCTTTTCTGAAATTGGGCCTTTTCGTTAAACTGGCGCATGCGCAAGGCGTCTTGGGAGAATGGGACACTTGGAGGTGTGCCTCTCTCAATCCCCTGCTCCATTGAGCAGGCGTGGCGATCCTGAACCAATCCGGCGTGGTGCTGTGTATGACAGCGGTGGTCTTCTCTTAAAGAAAACCACCGCTGTCATACACAGCACCGCCACGCCGCCCCTCCCAATCTTTGCTACACGCTGGGAGCCCACCCCAGCATGGCCAATGTCCCGCACGCCTGCCCACGGGTGCCCAATCCCGCCGGCTCCAGGCCCCCAGCCATCCTTCTGCCATGCTGGGAGCCCACCCAGCGTGGCAAACGCCCCGTCCTCACACATCTGCCGACGGGGTGCCCAATCCCCCGTCAGCCCACGGCCCCTCCAGCCATCCTTCTGTCATGCTGGAGCCCACCCCAGCGTGGCAAATGTCCCACATCGTCTTTTTTAATTTTAAATCTGTAAATTGAAAACGGTCCCACAGCGCTTCTCCCAGGCCCCCTCCCACAACCCACACCCACCACTGCGCACTCGCCTCCCCACCCCCTCACCCCATACTTACCTCCGAGGCTTGGCGACGATCTTCAGTGGACGGGAACATGTCTGCACTCTTCAAAGCCAACGCGAACTGAGGAAATGCCGGTAAGCTGTATAATGGGCTAGATAGGGGTTTTCAACTTTATTGCATATCTCAGGCATTTTTGAATTCTTGCACCAAATTTTCAACCTGGGGTTTTGGGACCCTTCTCATGAATGATGTCACTGTCATGGCGTTATTGGGCTCAAGGGTGATTTCGCAGTCACTGCGCGCAAAATCACCCTTTGGAGCCAGAATAATGCCATGACAATGACATCATTCATGAAGGTCCCAAAACCTGTTGAAATCTGTGCAAAATTCCCAAAAATGACTGTTTCATTTAGTGTGCATTACGCAGTTCCTCACAGGCTCGTAAGTTCACGAATTTTCAATATTTTCACTCCAGATTTTCAACATTGCCATTTTACCACACCTCCTTATGAGCAGTACAGCTGTCATTTTCACATCCTGCCCAAAATGTGTTTCACCATGTAGCTTACAATGGCGCAGTCTGTGTGCGAAATCAATGTATGGGACACATTAAGAAAATCACCATGACACTGTTCATTAGCAGAGCTCTTAAAATGGCTATGTTGAAAATTTGAGTGAAAAAATTCCTAAAAATGACTGTTTTACAAGCGTGTGTTGCGCAGTTCCTACGCACGCGCGTAGGTTTGCAAATTTTCAATATTTACACTCCAGATTTTCAACATTGCCATTTTACCACACCTCCTTATGTGCAGTACAGCTGTCATTTTTCACATCCTGCCCAAAACATGTTTCCGCCCATGTAGCGCACAATGGCACAGTCAGTGTGTGAAATCAATGTATGGCATACAGTAAGAAAATCACAGTGACACTGTTCATTAGCATAGGTCTTAAAATGGCTATGTTGAAAATTTGGTGAAAAAATTCCTAAAAATGATTGTTTTTCGAGCGTGCGTTGCGCAGTTCCTACTGCACGCTTGTAGGTTTGCGAATTTTCAATATTTTCACTCCAGATTTTCAACATTGCCATTTTACCACACCTCCTTATGAGCAGTACAGCTGTCATTTTTCACATCCTGCCAAAAACGTGATTCCGCCCATGTAGTGCACAATGGCGCAGTCGGTGTTGAAATCAATGTATGGGACACATTAAGAAAATCACAGTGACACTGTTCATGAGCAGAGGTCTTAAAATGGCTATGTTGAAAATTTGGTGAAAAAATTCTAAAATGACTGTTTTATTAAGCGCAGCGTTGACGCAAGTTCCTACGACGCTCATAAGTTCGCAAATTTTCAATATTTGCACTCCAATGACTTCCAAATACCTAAACAGCACATAGAAGCAAGCAACATTCGGCATTGACAAATGCTTGTACTTCTTTGTCACTGATTTTTTTAAGCCATGTCCAAGTGCCAAATACCACTGCAAATACCTGCAAGCGAACGTTCGGCATTGACAAATGCTTGTTTTCCTTTTAGATGGTATTTTGTTTTCTGCTTCAGTACCCTGGATAATCTGAGCAGTGTTCTGGAGTGCAATTAGATCCAGGACTAAGCATGGCAATTTGCACCTTTTTTCTGAGCTGTCACCACAAGACCATATGGCCAGCATTCCAAGTTATTAGAGGACAGTACCTTTTGATTCAAATAATCCTGGTTTAAGGCTTATTACTGTATCATGCTACTTTAATCCTATTTATGAAATGAGCATTGAAATTCAAGCATTCTCATTGGGCACTAACTGTGTTCTAAAGTGTCTAACAACACAGGAATAAGACCAGGCAATACAAACTGGGCATTGATACGGGTGATGCTGCCCACAAAGAATGTTCAAAAATGAAATAGCCGCCATCTTGCTTTGTGCCACAAGCGATGCCACCCTTACTGTTAAGTTAACACTCACTCACACCTCTTAAAGTAAATACACAACCTGCATCATTTATTAAAACAACAAAAAAAAGCAACTGCCATGATTGCAATAGTCTCGTAACCCGCCTGCTCAACACAACACTGTGGTTTAATTACTCCGTGACACAGACGCCGCTTGAGCCCTCCCTCTGTTTCTGGCTGACAGATGCCGGGGAGCAGCTATAGGAGCCAACGCAGTGGTGTGAAACCGATGGTTTTGACCCCCTCCCCTCTACTGGAGCCACAGATGAAGCGCTCACTTGATAACTCACTTAAGTGTGAAGCCAGTCTGCCACGGACTTGCCATTCCCGCTCAGACTGCGGTATCGCCTGACGATGGCAAACAGCAGGATCAACCAGATACTTTTGTCTGTTAAATAAAGGTAGGATCAACCAAATTCTTAAAAAAACAAAACAATTAGGAGTGCTGCTAGTTGGATAGAGGGTGTGTGTGTGTGTGGGGGGTGGGCTGGTGCCATGACAACTACATGGGGAAAAAGACAGATACGGAATCCTAAACAGGTCAAAAGTTCTCAACTCAAAAAAAATTAAAAAAAGGCGGAGGAACTATTTTATTAAAAATGTAAACAAACAGTGAACATTTTCACTATTAAATACTATACATTTTAGCTATCACATACATCTGTATTTTTGATAGCCATTTCATAGTACAATAAGCTAATTAGGTTCAGGTTAGATATTTTAACACACGGCTAGGGGAGAGTTGGACGCACTCGGCCGTGGCCTGCCTCACTACACCTCCTAGCCGTGTGTTAAAGTGTCTAACACACACTCTGTCTGTCTTATTGCTTACTTAAAGAACTACACAGAAAGTGCAAGCCACATTTCTTTGTAGAAACTGTTTTGAAATACTAGTTCTTATTCAGTTATTATTTCATCTTCCTGGCATTTTAAGAAATTCAGTGGGGGTTTCTGTTTCAAAAATTGGTAGCAATTGGGTACCATCTTAGAAGAGTAGGATGTAGTTCATACACTATATCCTTCAACTATAAGGGAATGTAGATGGAAAAAATTGTATTATTCAAGTCAGGAGATAGGTGGCAGGCTAATATGAAATAAAAATGTATACGTCAAACTTTTCACCTCTATCATGCACTACTTCTTTAACATGAAAATAGGATCATTGTTCTCTGCCCTTCATCTGCTCTGACTGCCTGTCCACACCAGACCTCATAATCTTCTGTTTATGACACTTCATTTTGTTTTATTTTGTTTAGGGTTGTGCCACTGAGCAAAATGTTCCATTACAACGGTGGCCCATAACAACTTATAAAATAGCACATGTTCCAAATATACATGACATCTAATAATCACAGTATATAATACATGCTCTATACACAATATATACTTTGAACACAGTTCAACAATTATTCAATGAATATATCTGCAAAAACCACATCTGTTCAAATAATTCCCTCAGGAGACCAATGACAACATTTACCTCAGACTGGAACCGAACTCAGAAATCAGTGCTTCAACACACTGACTCATGGGGGGCTTTACATTTTCTAAACAGAAACTGGGCAGACATTTATTCCACACAGATGAGTCAACTGGCTATAGAAATAAGATAACATTTGTGTCTTTGTTGTTGGAAGTACTAGTTCCCTGAGGTGCACATTCCTTAAAGAGGGATTCATTATCCTTTCAGTAAGTCTATTCCCCAAATAATAAGGAACCTGTCCCAAAACTCTCCCTCCTGTCCGGTAAAGAAATCCACCCCCAACCTCCTGTAGAGATCATCACATTGATTAGTTTCCCTTGGGGCATCAAAGAATAAGCCTAGCTAAGTGATTATACAGGCCCTCCAATTTGTTTAGTCTGTCAGATGTAGCATACTCATATAGGATGTCTGCTTAATCAGATAAAGGAATACCTAAACCTGTACAGTTTTTGGAATCATTCCAGGATCCAGGCAGTCCTTATTAGTGTAGAAAAGACCTACTCTGTCACCCACTTGAACAATCAAGTTCATCCACATGAGTATTTCCAGACCCCCTAGGGTCTCCCCAAAAACCTCAGTATATGTATGACTGTACCAAGGGGGATTCCTCCAGTATCTGTAACAACTACCTTTGTACAGGCTATGATTTTAGCTGCTGCCTCAAATACCATCAGCGTTCTCTTTGATGAATTCAGTTTCAACTTTGTTTTACTGAAGAAGGCTTATAACCAATCAAAGTTCTTTTAAAGCTTTTCTTGTATTGTACTTTTCTTTTATAATATTTTCCACAGTGGCAGATTATGATGTCACAAACAGAGGATTATGATGTCAGGTGTAGACAAACAGCAGAATGAAAAAATATCTGTAGCCTTACACTTAGACCTACTTAAGTACTTTACCCTCTCACAGGACATTAAATTGCTCACACAAAGACTGAGATTTTGACTTAGGATCCCCTGTCTAGTGTGAACCTGTTATCTTCCTGTGCCAAGTGAAATCTGCTTTTGGCTCTTGGGTACAAGATACCTTCTGTAAGCTAGCCCATCAGTATACATCATCATGTCAGTCACAATGTGTAGCATCCCTTTGTCTATAACAAAACACACACACACACACACATATTCAAGGTAACAGGGCAGTGCTGCTGCTAGGCAGAACAACCAATAATCAAAACACAGAAAATAGCAGTGACATAGAGATAAATTCAAAATGCATAGTGCAAATGTATTGTACCAGTTACAAAAAAGTAAGCATCCTCAGTACTTTGGACCCTTCTGCTCCTTCATCAAGGAGGTGGTGCCTACTAGTATAGAAGCAGTTTTTATGAACTTACAAACATTGTAGGATGTTAGTTTACCTGCTACCTGTTTTTTATTGTTCTTTTTTTGCACCCCTGAGCCTGGCAAGTGACTATGGCCCTCCTTCGGAGGACTCATCCTCTGGCCCCATGCGTCCCCCACTCATGCCGACCCCCGGTAGTTCCTATGTGGCTTGTCCCCCATGGCAGGGCCAAGGAGGAGAGCAGCGACCATCTCTCTCCCCCTCCAGAGCAAAATCCAGAACCGAAAAGCAGCACAGGGCTGCAGGACCATCATGGATCCTGCCAGTTCCCTTTTACCACCTTTTTACTTCCATCCACCCTCCCCACTGATGTAGAGATGATGGTACATGCCACCCAACCCACACTGCCCTCCAGTCACCACCAGAGGGCAGTCAGTGAGTGGGATGACAACCCCCCCTGAGAGAGGAGAGCAGTCCTCCAGATGCTCGATCCTCCCTCGACCCTGCTGACCCCTAGCAGTCCAACTCATTTCTGAACCCAGGCCACCAGCGTGGAGCATGAGGTGTAGCAACCAACGCCTCAAGCTCCATCACCACCCGCCGGCCCTAGTTTACTTGCTACTTTAAGGACATTTTTTCACAAACACGAGCATGTCAATTTAATAGGTACTATATCAATGTGGTGCAACGGTAGAGGTACACAGATGATATAATACTCATTTGGAGAAGAAATGAAACATCTGTATCAGATTTTATGGATTAGATTCATGTCAGTAACCTGAATTTTAAATTCTTCATGCGAACAGATACCAGGTCCATCAATGTTTTAGACGTGCACCTATTTGTTGTAGGCAGCAAGACAGAGTCAGCAGGGTGTGTAAAACCAACATGGGATAATACAATGCATCCCCAGAGTGCCCATCTGCATTTGCTAATCTTTAGTATCCCTTATAACCGAATTCCTATGATTATGTAGGAGTTGTTCTCTAGAATCTGATTTTTGTGCTGCAGCCATGCGAATTGCATGAGAGACTGTGTCAAAGAGGTTTCTTGAATGCAATCCTAGAACAAGCCTTTAAAAAAAGTCTAGTGGACAGAGCAGATATGCTAGTGAACAGAGCAGATTTGTATAGAGTTAAAAGTTCCAGTAGTGAGCATGCCTGGCACATAGTAGAGACCACACTCGACACAAGTTAAATACTTGATCAAAATTCATTTATTTCTGTGCAATAGAGTTTACTTGTAAGTTGAGCAATCACCCAGTGTGGACAGCCCCTAGTGCCTCAGCAAACAGCCTCTCCAGGGGGCATAAATCATACCGGGTACTCTTTTAATTTATACACATGACAAGGCATGACATCAGCATACATGTGACATTCAAAAAACTTTATGCACACATAATACAAAACAAAATGTGTTCAACTCTACAAAAATCATAATTGGCTAATCTTGATCATAACTTGCTTTTTTTCTATTCATTAGTATCACACATTCTGCATTTAGAGAAAAGCATGAAAGCCAAGACAAAGTATTATTATTAGAGTTTCAAAAATACAGAATCAATTATATACATTAATAGAAAGCTAGCAGAAGGGATCACCTAAAATGGATTTAACCTTAACTGCTGCTAATTTCTCTTATAATTATATGATCTGGTTTCTATAAAAGCAGACTGCTAATCTCATGCTACAGCAAAAAGAACATTAATAGAAAAAGACAAAGAGAGTGCATTCTTGTGGCCATCTTTTCTGGAAACAAAAGGTATAGGCAGGTGCACACCTAAAAAGAAAAAACATACAAACAATATTATTATATTATTCTACACTATATTTTCAATTTACATATTATGTACAGTCAGGAGCTAATATTCCACTGCCTTGGGGCTGGAGGTGGAGGGAGGCGGGGGGAGGAGGGAAAAACTGGGTCATCAACACATAATAAAATGTTATTTTCTGGATTTCAAAAAAGATTTTCAGGTCCCATCATTCATTTAGGCCCTTTGGATTAACAGTGTCAGTCTTTGGCACTACCACATTTCTTTCTTTGCAGTAATAAACTCTGCCTGCTTCCCCTCTTGTGGATGTATGCATCCATTCCAAACCCATGAACCTAAAACTGCTGGTGTCAGAATTATGCACTTGCGAAAAATCTCTCCCTACTGAGGTATTGGTTTTTTTGATTAACTATTGAATGTACATGCTCTTAAATTCTTTCTTTCAACATTCAAGCTGTTTTGCCAATATAGGAGAGGTTACAACTGCACCATAAAATGTAAACTACAAAGGTAGTGGTACATGTGATAAATTCATAATTCCTTATCCTCTCTCCATTTGGCAGAATCGGCTCCTTACCTTCTCGCATGTACTGTACTCACAAATGTTATATTTTTGCATTTAAACTCTCTTTGGTTTCATGCCAACCATGTACTTCTGGAAATATCTTTTTGTAAAACTGGCTAAGTACTAGTTTGTCCTGTAAATTGTCTGTCTTTCTAAAGGTGATACTGGGGCCTTCACATACCACTTCTTTGAGACTTTGATCTCCCTTGAGAATTATCCAGTTCTTCCAGACCACATTCCCCACCTGCCCTGACACTGTATTATGTTCTAGTGACAAGTTAACAGACCCTCTAAAAGCACTTTCTCTTCCCTTTTCCATTTTACCCTCTGACTTTATCAATTCCTTCTGTGTCTTAATGCTTATTTTTTCCATAGCTGTTTTAAGTACTGAGTCCCTGTATCCCCTCTCTTTAAACCTTTCCATGAGCTCCTCTGCCTGCCATGTAAACTCCTCATCACAGGTACAATTACTGGTAAGCTGACAGAACAAAATAGAATGTTTTAGTTTAAAGGGATGAGAGCTATCACTTTAATAGAGAGATCAAGAAGTTTCTTTCAGAGACCCTTGTGGAGATGAATCCTGTCTCACTGTCACCCATTAATGTGATGTCCAGGAAGTTGATTTGCCTGTCATTGATGCTGGATGAGAATCTTAAATTCAAATAATTTAGCTTCAACCATTTTATAAATTCTCCTGTACATTCAGTACTCCCTTCCAAATACACAGGCAGTCATCAATAAAACACCCCATTTGATAATGTTATCATGAAACGGTTGCTACTCTGATCCTGCAAATACCCCTGCCATAGGCTCATGAATAAGTTTGTATATGCTGGAGCCATTGAGGCCCTTGCCGTCACTACATTTCTGGACAAAATACTCATTGTTGAATTCAAAATAACTGTGATGCAGCACAACATCAAAAGCATCAGTCAGAAATTCCACAGCTGCATTTGTTTCCAATCTATCTTTTCCAAAAAGTATCTAGCTGCCCTTATATCATCGTGATGTCTAATAGATGTGTATAATGCCTCCACATCTATACTGATCCATTTGTAGCCCTGTTTCCAGCTAATTGCCTGAAATTTGTGAATTGTATCCCCAGTGTCTCTAAGGTAAGATAGCAGTTTAACCATACTGTGCTGAAGGAACAAATCTAAACATTCACATTGATGCTCTTGTGACAGACCCAACCCTGGATACTATGGGTCTCCTGGGGGTTCCTGCATGTCCTATGAATTTTGGAGGCAGTATAGGGTTGGCACTACAGGATGTTCACACTACAGGTATTTCAATTCTTTATTCAATATACTCCCCCCCTTGCTCTGCTTTTTCTAACAACCTGAAGAGCTCTTTTTATGAACAATATGTAGGGTTACTTAATTTTTAGCAGTTGTTGATATCAAGTAGTAGTTTCTCCACCATTCCCTTATACTTCACTCTATCTATCGGCATCACATTACCAGCTTTGTCTGCTTTTTTCATTATTATGTTGTCATTTGCAGTTAATTCCCTCATAGCTTTTTCTTTCGCACAAGTAAGATTTCTATACACATTCCCTTTGTGATTGGCTAATAGCTCCCTTGCCTTATATAGCATGGTGTTCTCAAATACTGTGATGATGTTGTTAAACACAACAGGGCAATACTGTTTCCCTCATTAATCTTTAGGCTGCAGATTTGTCCCTTCCTGATCAGAACCCATGTTAAGTTCAATCATTTCCAATAAACTGTCCAGATTACTTTCTTTGAGTCTCGTGTCCCTGGTTGTCCTCCACTCCTGTACTGCCCTGAGTAGAAAATCCAGATCCGCTTCTGGTTCCACTTCCACTTCGTGTTCTAGAAACCCCATATCTCTAATTTCTGAATTTTTATTACGAAGAAAATCTTAACCTTATTTTTCTAAATAATTTAAATAAATCCACAAAGCTGGAAAAATGGATTAATGTTAGGCGTGGGGACAAATTCAAGCCCTTTTCAACAGGAAATCTGTGCTTGGGTTAGCTCACAGTCTGTTAGGTTTATAACATGTAGTTCAGATTCCGGGAGCTCTGCTGTTTAGATCATCTTCCTCTCCTCCTCTTCTTTTCATTTGTTTCTTCATCTCCTCCTTGTCTAAAACAGGCTCTGCACTTGAGTTCTTAGTCAAGTCAATGGAAACTGTCTTCACTATTTTGGCTGGTACTGGTGCTGCATGTTTAGCACGTTGTTCTGGTCTTTTTTTGCCTCTATCTCTGTTCTTTGACCTCCCCAGCTTCTGGATTGTGAATTTAGATTTTTTTGGTAGCACGTAAGTAGTACCCGGTTCGTAGTCCCTGCTGTCTCTCAATAACTTTGTTTGCTTTCTGGACACTATCTCCTCATGCTTTGCTATTTTATTCTTTAGGGTTTTGTCTAATTGCTGAAAGTCCAAGTGATTTTTAAAAGTTGCTACTTCAATTTTGGCAGCTTTTAATTCTGTTTCTAACTGTAGATAGTCTTCTGAATTTTCTTCAATAAACAATCAAGTGTAAGCAAAAGGTACATCTTCCAGTATTTGTAACCAAGCTGTTTTACATTTGAATTGATCCAATCCACTTGATGGGGTTTTAGTTACGCGTAGACCATGTGACGTTTGATTTCTTTCAAGGTAGGACTCCAGTGTGGTTATATTATAGTTTCAATTCATTTCCTGTATCAATAATTTTTCCAAGTCTAAGAAACGCAGCCTTTATATTATCTTCGGTAGATGTAGCAGTCTTTTCCAAAATGCCTCCTTTTAGTTTTGCCTTTGCCTGCTCCTTTCTCTACAACAAAGTGATTATATGCTCCAAGCTGAAACTCGCTTCTTCAGTGTTAGTTGCTGTTCCTGGAGCCATACCTGCTGAGTTCTTAAACCCTCTGACCACACTTCACCTGTTGCAGATCAGCTATGAGTCAGCATTGCTCCTGCAGTTCAAATTCAGTGTCTTCTTGTAGCGAGTTCCAAGATTTACTTTCACACATAGGTGTAAATGTGAAAATACACTGGTGCCTCTCGCCTGAAAAGACTGAAGTCAATTCCTTGGATTCGCAAGAATACAGACTTGGTTACATGATAGTTCCAGAGAGGCAGAATCCTGTGCTCAAACTCCCATTTGAGGGCAGGATTCTACCTCTGGAACTGTAAGTGCATGTATAGAGTTATACTGCATAACTTTAGCACCAAACTCCATTTTAGTAATTTGGCATTCTGCCCACTTGTTCTATGTGGCCGTGTTAAGGGGTTGTGTTCGTTAACCAGTGTAAACTTCCTTCCTTAAAGATACTGCTGCAACTTCTGCATTGCCAAGACTATCACCAGACACTCATATACTATTTTGGCATAAGCCTCCTCTCTCAGTAGCAGCTTCTGGCTTAGGTAGAAAAGTGTGGAGGGAAGGGTCTTCCTCCTGGGAGTCACCTGGCTAAGAAGAACTCCTGACCCACGATCAGAAGCATATACAAGAACACTGAATTTTAATGAATATTCAAGGCTAGCAAGCATAGGTGCCTGATATAACACCTCTTTCAGTTGGCAGAATGCCACCTCAGATCCTCCTGTCCTCTGAACTTTTTAGGCATTTTTCTTAATTAGATCTGTCAGGGGTTTGACTATACTGCTAAAGTTTGGGACAAACCTTCAGTAGTGCCCTCCAGCCCCAAAAATGATCTCACCTGTTATTTAGTGGTGGGCATGGTCCATCCCTGAATGGCCCCAATATTTGCTGCCACAGGTCAGATGCACCCACTGTCAACCTGGTGACCAAGGCATTACATGTTTGCCATCCCTATCTGTCATTCCTCTAACTTGTCAATCACACCTGTGGCTTTCAGTCCACAGAACACTTTCCTCACATGCATGCTGTGATCCTCCCATGTTTGGCTATATATAGTCATTTAATCCATGCATATCAGTGTGAAATACCCCCACTGTGGACAGAATGTGTCCCAGGAGTCCTTGAATGGTCACTGGTACATTCTTCATCCCAAGTGACATTACTCAGAATTTGAATAATCCAAATGGGCTAATGAAGGCTGACCTTTCACTGGTTTCAGTGGTGAAAGGTACCTGCCAGTAACTCTTGGTCAGGGCTGTGGTAGCCAGATACTTGGCTTCCCATGGCTGTTCTAGGACCTCATCTGTTCTGGGCATAGGGTTGGCATCTGGCTCTGTGCAGTTGTTCAGCCTGCAGTAACCACTGCAGAACTTTGTAATCCTATTTTGGGATTGTCACCACAGAAGAGACCCTGGGACTATTGAACTCCTGTATCACTCTGAGAACCAGCATTTCCAAAAGCTGCTCCTCAATGGCTTCTCTGGAACCTGGTAAGGCAACTATCCAGTGGAGCTTGGAGCCCCATATCCATGTGGTTCTAAGCTAGCATGGTGTATCCAGGTTTTCTTCTGATCATCATTCCCCCAAATGTTTTCAGCACCCCACCTATTACAGTTGCCTGGGCTGTCTTCAGCTACTCTGAAAGGGTGATGTCATCCACAGAGGATTCTCCTGGAATTCTTCCGAGATCCATTAACAAATCTGCATCATTTCCTTTTCTAGGTGGCTAAATACAGTCAGGGCCATTTCCCATCTGTTGTGTTAGTGCTTCATAATATTTATTTGATAAACATTCTGTTTGTGCCTAGATCCACCACGTAATTTACCTCATTTACCTTCTTAAGCATAGAATAGGATAGGGGAACTCCCTCTCTGCCTGCAGTTTATTTTGCTGGATGGAGATGGGTACCATCACTCACTGTCCAACCTCATACTCCTGGACTCTGTTTTCCCAAGCATACTACTTTTTTGTTTCTGCTGTGCAGTGGCCAGATGCTCCTGGATAAGCCCAATGAGCTCCCTGAGCCATTTCCTGAAGTTCAGGATGTACTCCGCAACAAATTCCCCCTAAAGAGCAAGCTCATCCTCCCGTTCATCACTGACCAGACCTGGAGACCACCTCACACTGTGGTCAAAAAGGAGCTCGAAATGTGACAACTCTCTAGTCTCCTGTGTGACCTCCCTACATGCAAACAAGAGATGGTAAGTACTTGTCACACTCCTGTTGTGTTGGTCACCAAATGCCTTTAGCATGGTCTGAACCATGGCATTAAAGTGCTCAAACTAGCCATTAGTCTCAGAATTTTATGTAGAGGCTATGAGTTGTCAAACTGCACACTTCTCCTACGGACTGATCATAAGGGCAGATATAAAACTGATTCCCTGGTCTACGAGAATCTCCTGGGGAAATCCAATTCTGATAAATATGCCCATAAATTTTTCAGCCACCTTCCCCACCTCTGTTGAGGGCATGGCAACAGCCTCTGGGCACTTGGCTATGTAGCCTATTACAGCCAGTATACACCTCTTGCCTGTATGATTCGGGGAGCTTAGAGGGTCCACAATGTCAAGGGAAACTCTCTTAAAGAATCCATTGATTATAAGCAAGGCAATGCAATTTTATATACGTGGTACCTATTTCTTGGGTTTCTGGGTGTGTCACAGTCAGAAAAACAAAACCATGAATATAAACAAAGTTTAAGATTTATAAAATACTATAAAGAATGATTATCAGACAGCATCAGACTCAAATTCAAAGTAAACAAGTGCATTTTAAGATAAAAGTTAAAAAGGTCAAGCCTTATTTATAAGACTGTGAATAAGCAGACCCCACTCACCTATCTGAAAGGCTCATAGTTCCCACCAACAGTTACTGTTTTAGAGACGTATCTCAGCGTGTTTTTTGTTTACCCAAGTTTCAAATTCATTTTGGGAAAGCATGCTTTTCTCATGCTGCTCCTCTTTCTTGGAACAATCTTTCTCATCAGTTGAGAAATTCATCAACCCTTGGGATATTTAAATATGGCCTGAAAAGAATGTTGCCGGAGGAACAATTCATGTGTAATTGTTTTAACTGATTGTGTTCATGTCTGTATATGTAGTATGTCATTTCTTAAACTGACTTGGGAGGTTCTGTAAATGAGACTTGTTTCTCATAGAACCTATCCTGTAATTTATGCAACTTTTAATAAATAAACAAATAGATAAATAAAGGGCCTCTTACATCTGGGGAAGGCTGCCCATAAAATCAGAGCAACTACACCAAATGCCCAGTTCACCAAAGACTTAAGCTTAGACCTGAGTAAGATGAGGAGACACACCTCTACTGACCAAAGTGAGCAACCAGGACTGCATGGAATCAGGAAGTCATTTAGGTAGCCCAGGTCCATACAATGCAGGCCCATGTCGATTAACAAACATATTTTGTGGGCTGCTGCTGAGCAGCTCAAGAGGATGCAGCATGTTTGGAGAGCTCCTTGGAAATCATAATTTTGTCTATATTAAAACTGCTCTTTTTGGACTTCAGTTCTGGTTTCTATACCCCTACTGGGTTTAATAACCTACCAGGAGGACCCATGGGGAAAACCAAAGGCAATGCGGTTGCCTCTGTCGGGTTTTTCACACCGAAGGGTCAACAGGATGCCTCTGTTGTGGCTAATGCTGGAGAGATCATGCTTGCCACAGTGAATGCCATCCTTATGAAGTTGGTCTCCACAGACCAAGATTTGGACAAGAAATTTGATGTTCTAACACCACGGGTGGCCGGAGACTAAAGTGGACATTACTGACCAAAAGCTGGCTAAAATGGATGCAATGCTGAATAAAACTACAGATGTCACCATGAAGTTGGTTAAAGACAATACATGGCTATGGCAATGATTAGAAATGGTGGAGAACCAGGTCCTCGAGTGAAATCTATGGATCCTAGGTTTACCTGATCCTGCTGAAGAAGATGACCCATTGGGCTTTGTGCACACCTTTTTGCCATAAATATTGGTGCTGGGAGAGGAAGATCAGCCACTATCATTTGAGAGGGCCTTCCAGATCACCCATGCAGAGGATTGGCAAACCAGTCTGTGCCTTGTACCTTTGTTGTGATATGTTTTGGGATTGGGATCGAGAGCAGGTGTTAGCGGAAGCCAGGAGAAAGCGCCGTCTGAAATACAGTGAGGCAGTCATATCTGTGTTTCCGGATTTGTCTTTCGGAACAAGCTTGCACCGCAAGGCTTACGACAGGGTAAGGAGTCAACTTCGTAGTCTGGGAGTCCAGCATCAGCTCGTCTTTCCTGCTCATCTTAGGCTCCTCTGGCAGGACAAAGTTTACATGTTCGGCACCCTGGAGGAGGCTGACAAAATGTGCCTGACTGTAGAGCAGGGGGTTCTCGAAAGCCAGGATGATGGGGATTGAACACTCTGATTGCTACATCTGTAATGTACTGATCACGTTTTTACTACACTGTGACTAAGCCTCTGATTTTCTTTTTTGTGCTGGACCTTATTTTAGCTCAGCTTGGAATATATTCATATGATTTTTGGTTTCCTGTTGTTACATGGGGATATTTCTAACAGATGATTACTGAAGTAAGGACTATGTAAGGGAGCTATTATGGGGATTACCCTTTGGGAAGCATGGTCCTGATTGGGATACCCCTGCTAACTATTCAGTGTTCTTAGTTTTTCTGGTTTATAAGGGTGGGGTAAAAGACGTTGCCCATTGAATGCTGATGTTTACACATCTGTGTTAAGAGTGTGGGGGCATTGTTCCAGTATCAGAAACCTGATATGTGATAATTCCTGTCTTTTAAGAGCATAAAGATAATAGACAGTTTATATCATTCTATGGAGCGGTTAATAAATGTATGTTTCCTTCCTCAAGCAACTGGTCATGGAACCAACTCAACAGAAGGCAATACTGGACCTTGTGCTCACAAACAGGGACAGTATGATGGGGGTAACAGTGGGGGAGCACCTGGGGAACAGTGACCACCAGTCACTGTGGTTTGAAATCACAGAAAGAGCAGAACCAAACCACACAAAAACACGTATCCTGGATTTTAGGGGGGCAGACTTTGGGAAAATGGGGAGATACTTGAAAGAGGCATTAAGGAATGGGACAGGAATCAGGGTTGAGGAACAGTGGGCAGTATTTAAAATGGGATTACAAGAACAACAGAATTATGCATTAAGCAAGGTTAGCAAGAGGAAAAGGAAGAGGACACCATTATGGTTTTCCAAAGAGGTAGCAAAGAAAGTGAAAGCCAAAAAGATTGCATTCAGGCAATACAAAAAGACACAGGCAGAAGGGAATAGGGAGAAGTACCAGGAGAACCAAAGGGAGGCAGGGAGGTCAGTAAGGGAAGCCAAAGCTCAGACAGAAGAACACATTGCAAAATCAGTAGGTAGAGGGGACAAAACCTTTTACAGGTACATAAGTGAAAAAAGAAAGACAAAGGAAGGGATAGTGAGACTGAAGGGGGAGGATGGGAGTCGTGTGGAGGATGACAACAGTAAAGCTGACATATTGAACAGGTATTTCTGCTCAGTCTTTACTGAGGAAGGGAGGGTAATGGGTCTGAAGGAGTACAAAGGGTGAGAATGGGTGCAGAAATGGACACAAGTCCCTTTACACGAGAAAGGGTCCTGAAGGAACTGGAAGTAATAAGAGTTGATAAAGCAATGGGGCCAGATGGGGTGCACCCTAGATCCTTAAAGAACTAAGAGAGGTGGTGGCTGAACCTCTGGCTATCCTGTTTAGCCGATCACTGGAAACAGGAGGTACCAAAGACTGGAGGACAGAGATGAGTCCCTTGCATAGCCGCGGAACAAAGAGGAAGCAGGGAACTACAGAACCAGTCAGCCTCACCTCAGTAGTGGGGAAGATCATGGAAGCACTACTGAAGGAGAGATTGGTGGAACATCTGGTTTTCAATGGACTACAGGACCCAAGGAAGCATGGTTTCACCAGGGGCAGGTCATGTCAGACCAGCCTCGTTGGAATTTTTTGACTGGGTGGCTAGGGAGGTGGATCGGGAGGGCAGTGGACATGGCCTATCTGGACTTCAGCAAGGCCTTTGACACTGTGCCACATAGAAGACTACTACACAAACTGGGGAATATGGGTGTGGGCAGGACAGTAGTGTGGTGGGTAGGTAACTGGCTGGGTGGCAGGACACAGAGGATGGTGGTAAATGGCTGTCACTCCACAGAGGGAAGAGTGACCAGTGGGGTACCACAGGATCAGTGCTGGGACCGGTCCTATTCAACATCTTCATCAGTGACATTGCGCAGGACCTAGAAGGCAGAATTTCACTGTTCGCTGATGACACAAAGCTCTGTAACAGAGTAGACACGCCAGAGGGTGTAGACAGAATGAGAAGGAACCTGCAGAAACTTGAAGAATGGTCAGGGGTTTGGCAGTTGAAATTCAATGCAAAGAAGTGCAAGATAATGCATATGGGGCACAAAAACCCTGGCACAATATATCAGTTGGGGGTGAGGATATAGCATGCACCAAACAGGAAAGGGATCTTGGGGTTATCATCTCTGATGACCTCAAGGTAGGGAAACAGTGTGACAAGGCAGCAGGTAAAGCAAATAGGATGCTGGGATGTATAGGCAGGGGCATCACCAGCAGGAAAAGGAGATCATAATTCCGCTATACAAGACACTAGTGAGGCCCCACCTGAGTACAGTGTACAGTTCTGGAGACCATACCTACGTAAGGACATAGACAGGGTAGAGAAGGTTCAGAGGAGGGCAACAAAGATGGTGCATGGATTGCATCACAAGTCCTATGAAGACAGGTTGAAGGAACTGAACATGTACTCCTGGAGGAGAGGAGGAGAGATGATATGATAGAGACATACAAGTATCTCACAGGAGGAACAGGCTGCAGGAATACACTATTTTAAGCGAAAAGATGTACCAGAACTACAGGGCATGGGATGAAGTTGGAGGAGGAAGATTCAGAGGAAACATGAGGAAGAATTTCTTCACAGAACGGGTGGTGGACAAGTGGAACACCCTGCCAGAGGAAGTGGTGGGGGCTGAAACAATCACGGGATTTAAGAATGCATGGGATAGACATAAAGGAATTCTGGACGGTCAGGGTAAGGGGCAACAGACTTCTAGGAAAACATAAACTGAACTTACAAGCTCAAATGGGCAGACTGGGTGGGTCATAGGCCCTTATCTGCCGACACTGTCTATGTATCTATGTATGGATAAATATCCTCAATGGAAAGTGGGTCATTTGACCTGCTCACCGACTAGCTTGGATTGCTAGTCGGGTAGGTAGTTCCTCTGAGTTACTCCTTGAGCTGTACGCATATGACATATTCTAAGAATGTTTTCCTTTTGCTCTATACTTCCCCCAATGTGGTGAGTGAACCTATGGGGGATCCTTATTCCATTTTGTGGTATTTGGTATCCTGTTGGCAGCAATAACTATTGTATGGATTCACCTGTGTATCTATGCTTTATGTGAGCTGGATTCTTGCAACAAAGCTTAATAAAAATATTATACAAACATATCTTGAAATTGATGCACCACCACACAGGTAACCAGTGCAGAGCACAGAGAACTGGCATGATATGCTCAAACTGAGGCATTCCAGCAACCAGCTGGGCTGCCATTCTAGACCTGCTGCAAGTGAAGCACTATCCTCATGGATAACTCTAGGTACAGAGCTTGCAGTAAACCAGTCTAGAGTTATGCAGGGCATGCACCACGGTCACCAAGTCAGCAGGTTCAAAGAAAGGCTTGATCTGGGAGATGTTCTGAAGATGAAAAAAAACACTCTAGACAACAGCCAGCACCTGATGTTCTATGGTCAGCTTGGAATTCAAGTCACCCCTAGATTCCTTACTCTATCCCAGCTCCAAGGTGATACCATCTAAGAAAGGGCAGTGTCACAGTTCATCTTTGCCAAACCCATACTGGCCTGGTTCCACCAACAATACCTCCATCTTCAGCAGAATAAGTCTAAACCAGCTGGCAGCTATCCAGTCTAGAATTTCCCTAAGGTACACACTCAGCCCCAAAACTGCAATGTGCCCATCAGGTGCAAAAGACACATACAGCTAAGTATCATCAGCATATCAATGAAAAACCAATCCGTAGCATCTAATGATTTCCTCCACTATCAGCATGTAAGCAGCAACCAACATGGGGGTCAGGATCAAACTTCGAGGTACACCATAGCAGGGTGCAACATTGCTCAAAATGAAAGAGCTCTCAGCGCACCTGCAGTACGCTGCAGGAGAAGTAGGATTCAAACCACCATATCACCTTTCCTGTAAGTCCTACCTAGTGTCTTAGTCAAACCAACAGCACACCATGGTCCACAGTGCCAAATGCTGAGAAATGATCAAGAAGGAAAGGATGGAGTGATGTCCGTTATCCCATGCCAGGAAGAATCATGGTGCACCTTGACCAGTGCAGTCCTTAGTACTGTAAGCAAGGCTAGAAAACAACACACTGGAAAGGCACATAAATGTCGTATTTCTCCAGGTATTGCTCCAATTGCACTGCTACCAACTTCTTTATCAATTGCCCCAGAAAGGAAGGTTCAAAACAGGCCTGTAATTTCAGACATCATTGGGGTCAAATGATGTTTTTTTTGAAGAGCTTCACCATCGCCCTCTTCAGTGCAGAAGGAAAACTCACCTCCCTAAAGGAACACCCAATGATTTCCACAAAAATAAGAACCATGTCCCCCATCATCCAAGAAGAAGCCAGGCTGGCCCTGGATCCAATGTACAGTAAGTAAGGCACAGTCCCAAGACCATCTGGAAGACATCATCCACCAGTATTGACTCACTCTTCCCACAAAGACTGAATGCCTCTACCCACCATCGAATTGACACTGCTGGTCAATGACAGGCCTCTTGAGGATATCCTGGGCTGGATAGGGACACCTTGTCTAAAAAGAACAGATTAAACTCATAGCACTTTTCTGTAGAAAAGACTGTACAGGACTGCAAACAGATTAGATTTAATAATTGATCCACAGTTATGAAGAGTTGGGTTGATTGGTTCCTTCTGACAGCAATCACCTGTGACTGGAATGCTGACTTTTCCAGAGAGAATGCCCACTGATACTCATTGTAGTGATCCCTAAGTGACAACCTGTCCCCATCAGGCCTAGACCTCTGCCCTTTATTTGTCAACCTCCTCAGGTCATCAACAACCCACAGTGACTTGCAGTGGAAATCAAGAGGCAAACGTGAGGTGCCAGGGGTTGAAGGCAGCCATGAGAACCAGATTATAACCCTCCACAGCTCTCTTGGCTCCTGCAGCACAGGCCATCTCTATGCCTGAGATGTTCAGTACAGCCAGGAGAGTCTAAGGCTTCAAATTCCAAACTGGATGGTAACTGACTGTCTCCACAGGGGAGGTAATTAAATGGATGACTCTGCAATGAAACTGTGGTGTGATGATACAACTAAGTGACCAGATAAATCTTGACATTACTAATGTCAAGCCCCAATGAGAAATCCAGGTCCAAGGCATGGCTTTGCTGGTGAGTACCAGAGGCAACAGCCTATACAAGGTCCAGTAAAGACAACATTTGGAGAAACTGCCTTGCAACAAGAGATACTTCATCATTGACCCAAGTGTTGAAATCACCCAATACCAGAAATGTGGGCAATCCCACCATCAAGTCAGCCATGAAGTCCTCTAGTTCCTGCAAGAACTGATTTCCATACCCTGGAGGCAAGTATATTAGAATGATCTTGCAACCTGTACCCGGCCCACGTTTCATTGCCACTCCCATGGGGCAAGCCATAAATCCAAAGCAGATCTAAAACAGCAGGCCATCCTGCCTCCCTGTGCTTCTACCTTGGGCAAGGCTCCACAGAGTAACTCAGTGGAATAGCTGTGTCTAGCACAGTGAGCGAGACATCCCTCAACCAGATCTCTGTGATACATCAGATTTGCCTAGAGTCCGTAGAAGAAACTCTTCATGGCCACTCTTATTCCTTAGGATCTGGTGTTGCAAAAGAGCTGTCCTAAGGGAGGAGCTGAGTTGGCTGGCTAAGTAACTACCTGTTGGCCAGAAATTTCAGAAATCCAGGGAATAGAAACCAGTCAAGGGGGACCCCTTGCCTTCCGAGGCCTACTCCTGGTGTGTCTCCTTGATTCCACACTCCTGATCCTGTTCACTCCATCCACCCTTGGAGATGGTCTGCAATGTGAGCAATGGCTCCAGAAGACCCCCAACCCCCTACAGTGGTTTATTAGCACTGCAGGCAGAGAATAAGAAAGCCCTCCAAAGAGGCACAGCCTCTGTAGCTTCTCCAAGGAGTAGAAGTAACAGGTTCTAGCAGCTGTATGACTCATAATCACTAAACCAAAACAATCCTTAAAATTATTATAAAATTCCAACTAAAGGAAACAAAGACACTTTACCCCTGCCCCCAGCCTTTCCCACCCACTGGCACTGCTGGCTAGTCTGTCAGTAATTGGCAACATCTTTCAATACACTGGGTCAATAAAAGTTGTGTTTAAGCAGCATTTTTGTATGACTTCCAGCCAGGTGTCCTAAATATGGGATATTTGTGGGCTAGTGCCAGTGCTGCTTCTGGTATTTCTGAGGGACTACCAGCTGCCAGAGTACCCTTCCTCTGGTACTCCTACAGGTACTCGCCTCTGCATAGGAGCCCATTTTCCCCAATAAACTTTATTTTTACCTCCTTGAGAGTCATTCTCATGCTTGTTGCTAGTTCCCCAGTGGTTTAAGGCCCTATCAACTCATTGATCTCTTGCCAGGCTCCACACACCTGACCTTCCCTATGTCGCACCCAATGGCACACCCTATGACACATACTCCTTCTCTCAGGAGACACACCCATGGTCAGGGGCTCTAAACTTTGTAGCTGTGGGTGAGAACTGCTGCTCCAAGCCAGTATGTGAGCCACAGGGGCCTCTTCCTTAGCTGCTGAGGAAGAGGTTGCCTCTTGCTGCACTGCCCCTGCTGTGTCCTCAGAAGCCTGGTTTCGGCTTGACTGCAGGTAGTGACACACACAGAATTTTTCCTGATATCAGAATCATTTCACATAATCCCATACACAAGGAGATAACGTACATCTCCCACCTCCTGTATCCCATGATAACCTTCCCAGTTCAGAAAGAGCCAGGACATTGGTAATGAGACAGCAGAACTCATGGCTCACCAAATTTTGGAAAATTGTCCTGGCAGAACCTGCTCTGCATGGATTAGCTCCTGCATGACCATCAAGATGGAGGTCCCAGTGTCCCTCAGTCCCTGAGCTACCGTGCCCTTTACTAAGACACGGTGCATGTGCACAGTGGAGTTCGCAGGGACTGCATTCTGTGAACAAGCCACTAGCTGCTGGGTGCCTCCTGGATTACTCCTGCCCCCACTCTCAGGCCCTTTCAAATATTTTTAGGACATGGGAAAGATGCTCCATGTTTCTGACAAATATAACACCTCTGATCCCCTGGCTTCACAGTTTTAGGACCAGTAGTTTTAACTTTGGGCTCAGGCTGGTTTCACTTATGTTGCCCCCACCGCAGTGTCCCCTTAAAACCACCATCAGTTTCTCCCCCATTGCTTTTACCCAGCATGTGTGGTCTGCTAGTCACATAAAGAGCAGCCCTTTTGGCTGCCTCCTTCACAGAGCTATATGATCTGTCCAGCAACCACACATGTACATCATCTGGCACAGTTCACAGAAGGTGTCCCATTAAAATATATATACTTGGTTTGATCCATAGAGCTGGCTTTACTCCATTCAACACAGCAATTTGTTTTTAAAAATCACATATTTGCATGTACGTTTCTGAATAAATATCTCCCAGGCCCTTTTCACCTCCCTAAATTTTTATCTATAGGTCTCAGAGGATTAACTGCAAACATTTAAGCAAAACATTTTTACTTTACCATAGTCTGTAATGTACTTATCATCCATTCTGGAAAATGTCTCTAATACACAGTAGCCTATAAGTAGATGCATAATGTTCTATGTCTTAGGGCGATTGCCAAGCGGCGATCATACTTATGGCAAATGTACATTGCTGAAATTGAATCTCAAGCGCCAGCAACCCCAGCAACAGTGAAAGCGGCACAAAAACTTGGTTATTTTACTTTTTATGGGGGTTGCGCCTCGCCCACCACCACACTCCCACCCCCCACCCACTGCTATAAATTCTCAGCTCCAGGGGGTGAAAGTCGGAGGGTGCAATAGTGGGAAAAATAAAATTTCTACTCAGGCTGGGTGCAACAAAATAGACCTGCTTTCTTCTTGAACCCTGTACAGCATCCACCCCAGGCCAACGCCCACCCCATGGAGACAGCTCGGCAGCGGTCTGTGGCACCACCCCTCACAAATCCTCCTGCCACTCACTCGATGTGCTTGCTCCCCCCCACACATGTAAGTATAGCGACAACTCATCGCTATTCACGAACCCTCCTCATCCGGTCACCCTCACCATGTGGGTACTCACTGCAAGTGGGTCGCCGTTTCGGTAGGCATCCACTTGCAATTGGCCCACATCACAGGATACCGATACATAAGGTACATCACCCCCCCAAAATAAAAAAGAATAGCCCAATTTTAACTGTATGCACAATTTCTCAAAAGAGTTCAGAAACAGAGATTCTTTCATCCTCAATATTATACAAAAATGTTGGAATAAATGTTTGCTTCTTGGGTGGGACCCTTATGCCAGTACATACAGTTTATTGTGGTGCCTTCAGGCACAGAATCATCTCCATTTTTTCTCTCATGGTTTCTCTCTCTCTCACTCTTTCTCTCTCTCTCTCTCCCTCCTGTTGCCTGTGGATCTTCTGATGGCACTCTGTTTCTCTATTGTCACTCCTTCTCTTACTCTTTCTGCAGCCAGATCTCACGCTACCACCACGGCTCTCTTTCTATCTCACCTCCACCTCTAGCTTCACTTTTTGCAGTTCTGTCTCACATTCACCTTCTGCAGCTCAGCATCTGTATTTGCCTTTACCAGGGTGAGCTCCAGCCACATCCTTTGATCTGGTCTAGCTGAAGAAATGCCCTGTTATAGGCTCTGGCTCGCTTTCACTGCTCTCTGTCTGAACAGTTTCCTCATGGTCTATTCTGCACCATTCGCCTAGTACTGCTCTCAAGGACTCTGTAAGTTCTGCCCCTCCCAGCAAAGTTCCTGCAACTGTGCCAGAGTGCACTTATTATATAAGGCAGGTATAATGCCTTCAAAACTGCACTAAGATTTCTAGAAATAATAAAAGTGCAAAGTATCCTTCTGTATATCCTGCCTTTACTGGATACGTAATCATTCTATTGGCAATTTGTTTCTCTGTGTGTTTGGTAAATTTCACTTCATCTCAGAGTTCCTGCTGCCAGCTGCCTGGAACTTTGGGAAAAGCACTGATCACAAACCTTGCTGCTAGTTTATGAGCAACCACTCCACAGTTTCTGCCTTCAGCTTTTCATGATGGTTCCACCTCTGCAGTCAGTTTGTCACAACAATCCATGTCACTGCCACCAGTTTGTCACAAACTCACACACAAGAGCCCCTAGACACCCATAGAGCTACTTATTGTAGTTCACTGCCACCACCTTAGTTACCATTAGGGTGTCTCTATCTGATGCTCACAATACCAGCAGCCACTGCTCATCGCATCCAGTGCAAGGACTTGACTTTATGCTCAGAACCACCCTTTAGTCACTCCCAGCAACCTCTCACCTTCTTTGTATCAGACACAGGATATTTTAATTTATTATGTACTTACCTGAAAAATGGTGACTGGGAAAGGCACACTGAGCCAAGGCTCATTTTCAGGTGTGAGCCGGGGGAGGAGGCAAAGGATAAAAACAATACATAACTTAAACAAGGGCAGTGATACAAAAAAGTGCAAAGTCATTGCACACAAAGATCATAGAAAGTGCATAATGTTCAGACAGATAAACGGTCAGCTAAGAATTACACCAGGTGTGAGGGGACTGTTAAGAGCAGGGAAAACAGAAGCAAGGGGAGAGGAAAGGAGTCCCAGTTGATAGCTGAGATATCTTTAATACTTGCACCTGTAGTTGTGCTCTTTGGAAGCAGATCAGCAGATTTTGCAATAAAAATGGAGCTTGCTTTACCATAAAACACTGCAAGGTCACAGCAAATATTAAATATACACTACAACATTACAGAATATACAGCAAAATACAAAAGGATAAAACACACTAGGGATGCAAAATAAAACAGTTTAAAAGACGATTGAAAACTCCTCTTGTCTCACACTAAGGCCTACAATTGCCTTTCTACTCTCTGGATTTTAAGTTGTTCACATGAAGAGTGAGATTTTTGGTTTGTGGTCCCCATGTGCAGTGAGCATCTGATATCTTCCTGTGCCAGTGAAATCTTTCTTCTGGACTCCATGTAGGGGTGCAGATATCCCTCTCTGACCAGTCGATCAGCAGATCATCTAGTTAGTCATATAGGGTCAGCATCTCCTTCTCCCTTGCTTAAGAAGTAGGCCCAGGCCAGTTCTGAGTCTAGTATACATAACCCCAGACTGAGGATGCATACTCAAGGGTACCACACAACATCATCTGCCTCCTATTATTTGAGCAAGGCTGCAACACAACAGTAGGGGTACCAGAAGTGTGGATTTCTGCAGATAGCCCCTTTGCATAATAAGGAGTAGCCCTCAGGCTACTAATCATTAGTAATCCTGTGCCCACTCCCAGAAAGAAATGTATTCACCTCAGGAGTCCTTTGTAGTCAAACTGAATGCCTGTGAATGCTATGCCCTTGTGAAAAAACATCAACCTTTTCTAACTACCTGAGAGTAATGTGGCAACAAATATTTCACAACTGTGTCACAGGTATGCCCATGAACAGTATGCCACGCCTATGTTACACTACACATATGCACATATGCACATCTATCTATCTATCTATCTATCTATCTATCTATCTATCTATCTATCTATCTGTCTATCTATCTACACATATACACACATGAATGTATGTCTACAGAAGCGCATATTAATTCCATGAACCTGTGATATTGGTGGTTTGTTTGTAGACATCTGTATCTTATACCAATATTTGTGGTCTGTCTACAGCCAACAAAGAATTGTACTTGTTAAGAGTTCTTCATAACTGAAAGGGAACAGTGTGCACAAAGGACCTCACATTCAAGTGTGGGGCTAGTCCCATTGTGCACTTTTTGTGTAAAAACATTTTGGTGTACTTACTGTTTACTGTAGTATAATAGAATGTACCAGACTAATTTTACACACTTCTAGGTTGGCATCTTGCGTAACTACAAATCCTAGAATCCCCTGCAGCTGACATCAGAGCAG
Source organism: Neoceratodus forsteri (assembly GCA_016271365.2). NCBI lineage: Eukaryota > Metazoa > Chordata > Ceratodontiformes > Ceratodontidae > Neoceratodus > Neoceratodus forsteri. The sequence goes on along the minus strand of JADMNL010000023.1, from coordinate 204,117,802 downwards.
TACTGAAACAGTGGGAGATTCAAAAGCCTGAAGTACATGTTAGAGCTTTTATTATGTCAAATCAAAAGTTTTGAGGCTCTTCTTTTTGCCAAGGGCTAAGTACAGTCCACCCTGACTGTCCTTAGCAATGGGAGGACAGCGGAACCAGCAAACAAAATATAAGATCTTATACAAACTTTAACATGCACTGCAGGCTACTGAATCTTCCATTGCTGCAGTACCGCTGTGATGTCAGCTGCAGGCGACTCTGGTAAACATTAGGACCAGCTCCACACTTGAGTGTGGGTCCCTTGGTGCTGACTGTTCCCCTTTAATAGAATGTATTGCATCAAGTTTATTAAAGAGCAGGCGAGTTAAATGTGGCACACTGATCTTTCAATTAATTGATATACAATTATCTTCTTTCCAGAAAACTTCGTCGAGATTATCCCTCCAAAATACTGATGAATCTCTGCAGTGCCTTGCTGATGCTGAACATTGTATTCCTGGTTAACTCCTGGCTTGCATCATTTGACAATTATGGTCTCTGTATCAGTAGCAGTGTTTCTCCACTACTTTTACTAGCCTCCTTCACTTGGATGGGCCTGGAAGCAGTTCATATGTATTTCGCACTGGTTAAAGTCTTTAATACCTACATCCGTAATTACATAATTAAGTTCTGTATTGCAGGCTGGGGTAAGTAATACATTGCATCATGAATGTTGTTTAATTGTTGCTATGCAAACTTCTTAATGATTCTCATTTAAAGATATTCGTCATTCTGCTTGCTTATACAGATATATGTTTTTGTGGCTGCAGTATAGCTGGGGATTTGCTTCAGTGCAGTTCCATGACATGAGGATGTGGAAAGACGATTAGCATTTTACATTTTGTAATACTCTGTGGAATGCAGCATTCCTTTAGCAGTTCATTTTTTTTTAAATTAAGATATTCACCTTTAGTCAACGAGCATCTTCCTAATGCAAAGACTTCTTAGATAAACAGTTGATGATTTAGCTGGGAGAAGAAGAAGCTGTGGCAGTTGTGCCTACCCTCCAGCAAGTATAACATCTGCACCTGCCAAAACGTTTCCTTGCATTCTGTACAAACTGACATACACGTCCTTACTTTGTTTGACAAACATAGTTTTCAAAACATAAATGTGTAATGAACAAATAAGTTATTGTTACTCTGTAATTAACATCGATACCAAAATTGCTATGAATGTGTAGCCAAAAAAAAAAAGGATTCATGTGGAAATTGGCAAGAAGACCAAAGAAAATGCACCATGTTATAGAAAATGCAGTCCTAAAATGCACCATCAAAGTGTAAACATGGAAAATTGTAGGAAGAAGCATCCCCCTTACATATTTCACTCATTATACCATTGTGTTGGGTACCCCAGGGACTTTTTTCCATTTCCATTACCACAAAGATAGTTTTTAATACAGCTTGTATGATCATGTACAGTAGTGTCTTGAAATTGAAACTGTTTTGTATTATAACAACGAGCTCACTAAGCTGATAAGAACGATACTGAAATGGCTATGGTCAGATAATCAATGGCAGAAGTAGAACATAAAACAAAGTTTGGATTATTTTGGATGCCTTGATCTTATCATGTTCTGTACCGTCCTGAAAATGCTATCTAAGCTTAACGAATGACACTGCAAATCAAGATGGAAATAAACAGTTTGGTAATGTTTGAAACATATTTTTGAAAATATCTGACTGTATTTTTATTTTTTTATTTGAAAATTGGTAACCAGGAAAGGCACACTGAACCAAAGCTCATTTCCAGTGTGACCCTGGGAAAGGGAACAGGAGAATACAATAAAGTATAGACAATAACAGTGCTTAATATGCCTGTCAGTGCAGCAGTTGGACTTCCATCTGAGACACTGGTGACCTTGGTTCGGGAATGGACTCAGATTGCTGGAGGGCCCGCTGGGGGGAGAAGGAGGAGGTCCAGGATGGCTCACATTCTCCGGGTGGAGGGTCGGGTTGAGACCAGGTACCTGTTGGCCCCGGCAGAGGCCAGGAGCACAGCAGGACTTCGGGCCTCAGAGCATTAGGGGAGTGGTGGATGTTGGTGTGTGCCTTAACATCTGTGGCATGCCACCCCCTGAGCAGAAAACCAGGAAATAGCTCCAGTCCGACCAGATGATGGTCTCTGGGTCCTGCTGCCACCCAGCCCCATGACTGACCCACCCCAGTGACACCCAGGCATTTAAGAGTGCATTGGCCTCCCACTGGTGCCTTCCCACTTGAAGGAGGGGACCCATCTGGTGAAGAGACATGCCGGTAACCCGGTGGGCTGCAATATGAAGCAAGGGGTGGCATCGGGTGGGTGGGCAGATGGAGCGTCCAGGAGACTTGAAGAAGTGGTTGGGCAGGGAGACATGGGGTAAAAAAAAAACACAACAATGCTCGGTACAATTAAAGTTCAATCAAAGTACAATATAACACAGCACAAGTAACAATCATACAGCAGTGCAGTGTGCATATTTATGGAACACATACAAACAGAGATGAGAAAGAAGTAAGTGCCTCTGCTGGGACTGGAACCCAGGCCACCTGGAATACCATTCCGATTGCACTAACCAGCTGCACCACTGAGACAACTGGAACCTGGGCTGACCCCAAACATATTACTCTTTCTCAAATGCACAACCCAGTGGCAACACAGATATTTACTTATAACAATCACACAGGAGGCGGTGTTTATATTTATGGAACACATATAAACAGAGATGAGAAAAAGTAAGTGCCTCAGCTGGGCCTTGAACCCAGGCCACCCGGAATACCATTCTGATTGGACTAACACAGCACAAGTGCAACTCAAAGCAGCAAGAGAATGAGCAGCAATAATGTACCAAGAGAGAGACCAGTGCAGATGAATGATGGCAGTGTAGAGGTGGAAATGTAAGGAGCCTGATACAGGCTGAGGTATATTCCTGGAAGAGGTCCAACTTCATAGAAACTAGAGGCTCCAAAAGGCAAGGTCAGGTAGAGGAGTGATAGGAGCAGATGGAGGGTAGGGATGATTTTTAGCTGGGGTCTGAGAGAGCCAGTGGAAGGGGAGAGATGGAGGGAGGGAGAATAGGTTCAGATATAGAGATGGCAATAGGAAAAGGCTAACTGCCCACCAGAGGAGTGATGATGTAAATGGAGAAGGTGCAGGATTCCTGGAGCAGGGAGACTATGAGGTAAAGGTAATGGGAGAAAGGAATGAGGATCAGTAAGAGGGAAGGGACCCAAACCAGTGTTTGAAGATGAAGGAGTTGCAGTGGGACATGTGACATAAAGGCAGGGAGACGATGGCTAGAATGGAGTAGAAAGAGCAGTGGTGAGTTAAGGGGGAGGTTGGTAGCAGAGTGTCAGAAGGCGGTACAGAGAGTGTTCTGTCTGGCAAGGGAAGGGAAGGAGTGGTGCCATAGACCACACCAATGTAGTCAAATAATGGGAGCACCATTTTGGTAACAAGATCCCAACCAATCTTTGGAGACAAGCAAGCTTTGTTGCAGAACAAAGCACTGAGTTTTGGGTGGTGCTTGGCATAGATGACACCAAAGTGGGTAGAAAAATGAAGATATTATCTAGCCACACACTGAGGAACTTGAAGAACTGAACTGCTTCAAGGGGATGCCATTCAAGGTAGAGAAGGCAGGAGGGCAGATACCCTGGTTCGTTTCTGGCTTAGTGCCAAATGGGCACTGTTTTTAGCAGAGTTCATTCAGGAAAATGGAGAAGAGGATGGGTCCCATGATGGAACCCTGTGAAATCCCAACCTGGATGTGTAGTGCAGTGGACAGGGTATCTCCTAGCTGTACCAACCATTAGTAGCCCATTAGATAAGAATGAGACCATTCAGCAGTGGGAGCTGAGAAGCCAGCAGAGCTCGCTTGTCCAGGATGAGTGGGTGAGCCACCAAATCAAATGCTTTGTCCAGATCAATGAAAATGGTTGCCTTGATGTGTCCTTAATCCATCCCAAAGAAGATAGAGTTAGTAACATGCAACAGGGAGGAGACAATGGAATAGTGCTTCTGGAAACCAGATAGGAAGGGGGAGAGGAAGAAGAATAGAGGAAGTCAGCAAGCCTAATGTAGATAAGTTTATCTTGCAGTTCTGCAAGAAATAGGAGGCAGAGATAGGTCAGAAGTTACCGGGGAGGAAGGATCACCACCTCTGTGAAGGGAAGAACTTTGGAAACTTTCAAGACTGAGAAACAGTGCAGAAGGAGAATGAGAGGTTGAAGAGGCAAGGAAGGAGAGGCAGTGGCAGGAGCTGAAAGTTGGAGGAGTTTATAATCTCGTCCAGGCTGAATTTGGACAGGTTGAGGGAAGAAAGGGCAAGCAAAGTTTCCTGAGTAATGACAGCAGGAAAATGAAAACTCAAGGAGGGGTGGGGCAGAGAGGAAAGAAAATGCAGGAACAGGGAAGGAGAGTAGCTGGAGGGAGAGAAGGGAGAGCACAAGTAGTGAATGACTCATTAAAGTGATCTGTAACAGAAGGAGGGTCAGAAACAGGTGAACTATTTACCATAAGGACTGGGTGAACAGACTGGGTTGAAGGGTCAAAAAGAGTGAATTACCATCCAGAATTTTGTTGGGGAGTTAAGATTGTTCTGAAGGCTGGCCATGAAATAGAAGGATTTCACAGCCCAGAATTGTAAGAGTGGGGGTTGCGCAGGGAGTGGTCTAATTTGTAGTGGGCCCAGGGAAGGTCACAGGACTTGCGCTGGTCTATGTGTTCAGGGGTATCCAGGGGTGGTGGGAAGATCTGACTCTGGACTTTATGAGGGGGGGTGTGCTTGTCCCAGACAGAGGAAAATTTGAAGTGAAACATAGAGGGCCACATCAATATCAGGGGCAGAGAGGATGGCTGACCAATCTGTTGCAACAAGGTCACCAGAAGAGCATTGATATTAAATGACCAGAGGGACCTAGGCCAGATGTACTTAAGGGAGGGGAGGACTGTGGACTTTTGTGGTTCAGAATGTCATGCATTGGCCACAAAAGGTGTATGGCAGAATACCAGTTGCAGCAATCCAGTGGGGATAGGAGGAGAGAACCCAGTCCAGAAGGATGTAGTTGGGGGAGTGGGGATTGAGTCAGGTGGATTCAGCAATGAGCTGGAATAGATTAAGGGACTCAGTCCTGACGGAGGTCAGCCTGGAGGCTGGGAAGTCCCCAAGGAGGGTGAGTTCACTTGATGAGGAATGTGAGGTAATGGCAGAGAGAGAGTCAACCAGAAAGGAGGATGAGATTTTAGGTGAGGCATAGAGGGTACAGTGGAAGGAAGTGAAAGCCTGACAAGGAGAAACTCATGGGAGGAGGGTACAGCCTCCCTGAGAGCAATGGTACAGGAGAGGCTCTGGTAGACATAGAGGGCAACATCATCACCATGTTTTCCTCTGTCCTGTCTGTATGTGTCAATAAGATGATGGGTCTGATTGCATTCTCTTAAGCACAGGCAAGTTTTATTTTCCATGAATCATATAACATTTCTACTCGTTTTTTGTATCGCCCCATACTATCAATGGGGAATTAATACATACTGTATGGGTAATGTGCTCCCCCCAACTAGTGTATTTGTACAGCCCAAAGCTGTGATCAGCATAGAACCCTGGGCAAATTAACATTACAAATACAGCAATTATTCAGTTTCTGCTGTAACACTGAAGAGGTAGCAAGCATGGACAGAGTTCTCTGGAAGATTTATTTTTTCAGCCTTTTTTTGTTATTTTTCCTCAGGATTGTATGACTCTAAGGCAGGTTGGGGCTCCTGGGATCAGGGAGCATCCATCAATTTAGAAATCGTGCCTGTTAATCTGCAGCTTTCAGATTGACTAACCTGCTGGCTAACTTCCATTATACAATGGCAAGAACAAATGCTGAAACCTGATTGGTCAGCAAATACCTTGACCCAAGATGTTATCCCAGCACAGTGAGATGGATCAAGTCACAGCACACACAAAACCACATCAAATGTAAAAGAAATCAATGCACATGCCATGTCCAAGATGCCCACACTGGGCATAGTCACTGTGTTGTTTGCCCTTATGCAAATTAGCAATTAGCAAAGTTAGCAATTTTTTTTTATTTATTCTTTATGTGCCCTCCTACCGCCAAGTATCTGCCCCGTCACAGACCCCCACGGCTGTGGCTTTCCCCACATTAGCCGCCCCTCCCGTGACCCCTGGATTGCCCCACAGGGTGTGGGTCATGGCTCCTGGCCCGAGGTGCCACTTAACGCTGGGATAGGGTGGAGTTGGCCTGGGGAGCCGATTGTGGCCAGAGGGGTGGGCTTCATAGACAGGCAGCAGGCAGGTGTGTGTTTTTCTGCCACTTTTGTGGGGGGGAATGTGCAATGACGCCAGGCGTCTGTCCCGCCTCTTGGTCCTTGCTGGTATCGATTGCTTAGGAACCTCTGGCCTCTGCCAGAGGTCCCCATGCACCAGCAACACCCACACCCTCCCCGGAGAAGGAGAGCAGTCCATGGGACGCCTATTCATCTCCCCCGCGTGAAGGCCCGGGACCCAGGTCCATTCCCAAACCTGGGTCGCCGACGCCAAAGTGGAAATCCAACCGCTGCGCCCGACAGGCTGGCTAGCAATTTTTTAAACATGAATCCCTTCCTCCCACAGCAAACAAACCAACAAGAAATGAAATGCGAAAACCTCACCGCTCCTCAAATCCCTCCTATCAGTTTTCTTGCTGGCCTTTGTTTATTAAACAAACAAAAAATGAAAAAGTAAAAGTCATTACTGTGATTGGTTTCACAGCAGTCCTCCACAGTGCTGGCAGTGCGCCTACAAATGGCCTGAATATGTTTTTACTGCAAGCATTGTCGCTTAAAACAGAAGAAGAAAAAAAAAAGATGATCCAACTGAAAGCCATCAGCTCGGCTTTACAGCACTACCCACCCTGCTCTTCTGCCATGGAAAGCCATGAGCTCTGCTTTACGGCACTCCCCCATACCCCTCTCCTGCCACTCCCCACTCACTTACAAGACAGTTGTCACTGCAGTCAGCTTCACTGCCATCCCTTCTGGTCTGCTCACACTCCCACTGGCAAGTGGATATATTCACTTAACAGCAGATGAGACGTAGGGATGGAGAGAATAGCAAACAGACGATGTGGAGGTAAGCAGAATGTTTAACAAAGTTCCATAAATAAACCAAACTAGTCTGTTTGGGGGGTGCACTGATGGGGGGGCAGCAGAAATTGTCTGAGAAACAGAGACAGAGCTTTAGCACAACCTACAGGATAAATCAGAAATTGTAGACTTTTTTTAATTGGAAATACAGCACCTGCCCTTAGAAAAGTTGAAATAAAAATTGATTTTAAAATCATTTTGTAACCTTTTTTTTTACTAATGACTCATTGTATAACCGCAATAATGCACTCCAGGGTGTGTGTCATGCTGAGATAGTGTCACTTTTTGGGTGCTGGACACACTTGGCCTGAGGCCTCACATCAAACCACCTAAGGTATGACATACCCAGCATGACATATGCCCTGTCATTCATTATTGCTTAATTCTAGTGCCTATAGTGATGAATGGGGCCACTTTCGCTTTGTAGCATGTTTTTGTTTCAGGTCTACATCTTAGTGTATTATCCCGTGCCTCTGGTAAGTACACAGTTTTATTATTCTGCTGGGAGGCTTAAGTAGTCAGTCATGATGGATGATAGTGATAACCTGATATTTTCCTCTCGCTCCCTCCCGTCTAGCATTTCAGCGCAGTACATCCCTGATAGACAAATAGTTGCTGCTTATAAGTGGTGTATTTTATTAGGAGCTGTTTGTTTTGCCTCTGAATAGTAGTAGACTTTGCCTGGATCTGTCTTGGGTCCCTGACTCTCCCTTTCTCCCAAGATCTACAGGGTTTTTTCTCTTTTCTCTGATGTGCCCTTTTCAAGAATTGGGCCTTTTCGTTCAACTGGCGCATGCGCAAGGCGTCTTGGAGAATGGGACACTTTGGAGGTGTGCCTCGTTTCCAATCCCCTGCTCCATTGAGCAGGCGTGGCAGTCCTGAACTGATCCGACCGGTCGGTGTTGTATGAGACAGCGGTGGTCTTCTCTTCAAAGAAAACCACCGCTGTCATACACAGCACCGCCACGCCGCCCCTCCCAATCTTTGCTGACACGCTGGGAGCCCACCCCAGCATGGCCAATGTCCCGCATCGTCTGCCCACGGGGTGCCCAATCCCGCCGGCTCCAGGCCCCCAGCCATCCTTCTGCCATGCTGGGAGCCCACTCCAGCGTGGCAAACGCCCCGTCCTCACACATCTGCCGACGGGGTGCCCAATCCCCCGTCAGCTCCACGGCCCCTCCAGCCATCCTTCTGTCATGCTGGGAGCCCACCCCAGCGTGGCAAATGTCCCACATCGTCTTTTTTTTAATTTTAAATCTGTAAATTGAAAACGGTCCCACAGCGCTTCTCCCAGGCCCCTCCCACAACCCACACCCACCCACTGGCACTCGCTTCCACCCCCCCTCACCCCATACTTACCTCCGAGCTTGGCGACGATCTTCAGTGGACCGGAACATGTCTGCACTCTTCAAAGCCAACCGAACTGAGGAAATGCCGGAAGCTGTATAATGGGCTAGATAGGGGTTTTCAACTTTATTGCATATCTCAGGTATTTTGAATTTTGCACCAAATTTCAACCTGATTTTGGACCTTCATGAATGATGTCACTGTCATGGCGTTATCGGCTCAAAGGGTGATTTGCAGTCACTGGCGCAAAATCACCTTTGGGCCAGAATAATGCCATGACAATGACATCATTCATGAGAAGGGGTCCCAAAAACCCCATGTTGAAAATTTGTTGCAAAAATTCCCAAAAATGACTGTTTTACGAGTGTGCATTGCGCAGTTCCTACGCAGGCTCGTAAGTTCGCGAATTTTCATTATTTTCACTCCAGATTTTCAACATTGCCATTTTACCACACCTCCTTATGAGCAGTACAGCTGTCATTTTCACATCCTGCCCAAAATGTGTTTCATCATGTAGCTTACAATGGCGCAGTCTGTGTGCGTAAATCAATGTAAGGGACACATTAAGAAAATCACCATGACACTGTTCATTAGCAGAGCTCTTAAATGGCTATGTTGAAAATTTGGTGAAAAATTCCTAAAATGACTGTTTTACAAGCGCAGGTTATGCAGTTCCTACGCACCGTGTAGGTTTGCAAATTTTCAATATTTACACTCCAGATTTTCAACATTGCCATTTTACCACACCTCCTTATGTGCAGTACAGCTGTCATTTTCACATCCTGCCCAAAACATGTTTCCGCCTATGTAGCACAATGGCACAGTCAGTGTGTGGAAATCAATGTATGGTATACAGTAAGAAAATCACAGTGACACTGTTCATTAGCATAGGTCTTAAAATGGCTATGTTGAAAATTTGGTGAAAAAATTCCTAAAATGATTGTTTCTGAGGCGTGCGTGCGCAGTTCCTACATGCACGCTTGTAGGTTTGCGAATTTTCAATATTTTCACCAGATTTTCAACATTGCCATTTTACCACACCTCCTTATGAGCAGTACAGCTGTCATTTTTCACATCCTGCCCTAAAACGTGATTCCTCTCATGTAGTGCACAATGGCTTAGTTGGTGTGCTAAATCAATGTAGGGACATTAAGAAAATCACAGTGACACTGTTCATGAGCAGAGGTCTTAAATGGCTATGTTGAAAATTTGTGAAAATTCCTAAAATGACTGTTTTATTAAGCGCGCGCTTGGCGCAGTTCCTACGACGCTCATAAGTTCGCAAATTTCAATATTTGCACTCAATGACTTCCAAATACCTAAACAGCACATAGAAGCAAGCAACTATTCGGCATTGACAAATGCTTGTACTTCTTGTCACTGATTTTTAAGCCATGTCCAAGTGCCAAATACCACTGCAAATACCTGCAAGTTTAACGCTCGGCATTGACAAATGCTTGTTTTCCTTTAGATGGTATTTTGTTTTCTGCTTCAGTACCCTGGATAATCTGAGCAGTGTTCTGGAGTGCAATTAGATCCAGGACTAAGCATGGCAATTTGCACCTTTTTTCTGAGCTGTCACCACAAGACCATATGGCCAGCATTCCAAGTTATTAGAGGACAGTACCTTTTGATTCAAATAATCCTGGTTTAAGGCTTATTACTGTATCATGCTACTTTAATCCTATTTATGAAATGAGCATTGAAATTCAAGCATTCTCATTGGGCACTAACTGTGTTCTAAAGTGTCTAACAACACAGGAATAAGACCAGGCAATACAAACTGGGCATTGATACGGGTGATGCTGCCTCACAAAGAATGTTCAAAATGAAATAGCCGCCATCTTGCTTTGTGCCACAAGCTATGCTGCCACCCTTTACTGTTAAGTTAACACTCACTCACACCTCTTAAAGTAAATACACAACCTGCATCATTTATTAAAACAACAAAAAGCAACTGCCATGATTTAGTAGTCTCATGTACCTCCTGCTCAACGACAACACTGTGGTTTAATTACTCCGTGACACAGACGCCGCTTGAGCCCTCCCTCTGTTTCTGGCTGACAGATGCCGGGAGCAGCTATAGGAGCCAACGAGTGGTGTGGAAACCGATGGTTTGACCTCCCTCTACTGGAGCCACAGATGAAGCGCTCACTTGATAACTCTTAAGTGTGAAGCCAGTCTGCCGGACTTGCCATTCCGCTCAGACTGCGGTATCGCTTGACGATGGCAAACAGCAGGATCAACCAGATACTTTTGTCTGTTAAATAAAGGTAGGATCAACCAAATTTTAAAAAAACAAAAGATAGAGGCTAGTTGGATAGAGGGTGTGTGTGTGTGGGGGTGAGGCTGGTGCCATGACAACTACATGGGAAAAGACAGATACGGAATCCTAAACAGGTCAAAAGTTCTCAACTCAAAAAAATTAAAAAAAGGCGGAGGAACTATTTTATTAAAAATGTAAACAAACAGTGAACATTTTCACTATTAAATACTATACATTTTAGCTATCACATACATCTGTATTTTTGATAGCCATTTCATAAGTACAATAAGCCACTCCAGGGTCTGTGTGTTAGACACTTTAACACACGGCTAGGAGGCTGGACGCACTCGGCCGGTGGCCTCGTGCCTCACTACACCTCCTAGCCGTGTGTTAAAGTGTCTAACACACACTCTGTCGTGTCTTATTGCTTACTTAAAGAACTACACAGAAAGTGCAAGCCACATTTCTTTGTAGAAACTGTTTTTGAAATACTAGTTCTTATTCAGTTATTATTTCATCTTCCCTGGCATTTTAAGAAATTCAGTGGGGGTTTCTGTTTCAAAAATTGGTAGCAATTGGGTACCATCTTAGAAGAGTAGGATGTAGTTCATACACTATATCCTTCAACTATAAGGGAATGTAGATGGAAAAAATTGTATTATTCAAGTCAGGAGATAGGTGGCAGGCTAATATGAAATAAAAATGTATACGTCAAACTTTTCACCTCTATCATGCACTACTTCTTAACATGAAAATAGGATCATTGTTCTCTGCCCTTCATCTGCTCTGACTGCCTGTCCACACCAGACCTCATAATCTTCTGTTTATGACACTTCATTTTGTTTTATTTTGTTTAGGTTGTGCCACTGAGCAAAATGTTCCATTACAACGGTGGCCCATAACAACTTATAAAATAGCACATGTTCCAAATATACATGACATCTAATAATCACAGTATATAATACATGCTCTATACATAATATATACTTTGAACACAGTTCAACAATTATTCAATGAATATATCTGCAAAACCACATCTGTTCAAATAATTCCCCAGGAGACCAATGACAACATTTACCTCAGACTGGAACCGAACTCAGAAATCAGTGCTTCAACACACTGACTCATGGGGGCTTTACATTTTCTAAACAGAAACTGGGCAGACATTTATTCCACACAGATGAGTCAACTGGCTATAGAAATAAGATAACATTTGTGTCTTTGTTGTTGGAAGTACTAGTTCCCTGAGGTGCACATTCCTTAAAGAGGGATTCATTATCCTTTCAGTAAGTCTATTCCCCAAATAATAAGGAACCTGTCCCAAAACTCTCCCTCCTGTCCGGTAAAGAAATCCACCCCCAACCTCCTGTAGAGATCATCACATTGATTAGTTTCCCCTGGGGCATCAAAGAATAAGCCTAGCTAAGTGATTATACAGGCCCTCCAATTTGTTTAGTCTGTCAGATGTAGCATACTCATATAGGATGTCTGCTTAATCAGATAAAGGGAATACCTAAACCTGTACAGTTTTTGGAATCATTCCAGGATCCAGGCAGTCCTTATTAGTGTAGAAAAGACCTACTCTGTCACCCACTTGAACAATCAAGTTCATCCACATGAGTATTTCCAGACCCCCTAGGGTCTCCCCAAAAACCTCAGTATATGTATGACTGTACCAAGGGGGATTCCTCCAGTATCTGTAACAACTACCTTTGTACAGGCTATGATTTTAGCTGCTGCCTCAAATACCATCAGCGTTCTCTTTGATGAATTCAGTTTCAACTTTGTTTTACTGAAGAAGGCTTATAACCAATCAAAGTTCTTTTAAAGCTTTTCTTGTATTGTACTTTTCTTTTATAATATTTTCCACAGTGGCAGATTATGATGTCACAAACAGAGGATTATGATGTCAGGTGTAGACAAACAGCCAATTATACACTACCTTGTTTTGTTTCAAATCCTCAGTCAACTCTTACTGCATATAAAACACATTCTTGTGTGGTAACACTAGTAAGGTTTGCACTCCTTTACTTTTAAAAAGCAAAAAAGGAATTAGAATCAATCAACCAACCAAATCTGTAGTCTGTACAGAATGCAAGCAATCATAAAATATGTTTTTTAAACTAGGTGCAATCTGAGGCCAAAGGGGATTGACATTGACCCTTTAATATAACCAGTTATTATAAAAAAGGTAAAGATAATAAATACAAAAAACATGTAAAATAAGAAGCAAAAATGTGTCTGTAATTGTATTTTTCAGGGGTGTCTGATGTGATGTCAGCAGGTCTTTAAGTGCTCTGATTTTTCTTGCCAAGCTGTAGTTCAGTTTAAGGAGGGCTTGGTGGTTATTGGTCATTAATAAGCTCTTTGATTTCACTTCTCATAGTTTAAGATACAATGCATTATATGATATATTTATCATGTATTTTAATTGTTCTCTCCTGCTAGGAATCCCTGCAGTTGTGGTTGCTATTGTCATGGCAATCAATAAAGATTTTTATGGCAGTAAAGCATCTTCTCAAAAGATGAATCCATCTCCTGAAAACACTCATTTGTAAGTACATCTTCTCTGCAATTATGTTTGAATATTTATAAAATGATTAGAAGTAGATTTGGCTTTACTCATTCATTTTACAAATTATGTATTGATTGCTTTCATTTTAATACACAACTATAGGCATATTCCATGGATATTTGATTTGGCACATTATACCCTAGTAGGTGTAAACAAAATAGATATTCTTTGTTATTTATCATACTGTTTCTTCTTTTTTTTTTCCATAGCTGTTGGATTCAAAATAACGTAGTCTTCTATGTCGCAGTTGTGACGTATTTCTGCCTCATATTTCTCATGAACGTGGCAATGTTCATTGTCGTTTTGGTTCAGATTAATAGAATGACATCAAAGAAACAACAAACTTGGAAAACAGGAATTCTCCATGACCTGAAGAGTAGTGCAAGCCTTACGTTTTTACTTGGACTGACATGGGGTTTTGCCTTTTTTGCCTGGGGTCCTGTGAAAGTGCCTTTCTTGTATCTCTTCTCTATTACAAACCCTCTTCAAGGTAGCTATTATGATATTTAACTATCACTATATTACTTTGATTCTAATCTGTGAGCAGAAGAAAGCTATAAAAATAATGTAAACCTCTGCATTAATTAGCCATTCTGCAATTTGTAGAAATATAATATTAGACAAAAAGTAGATGACATGCAAGAGATGGCTATCGTGTTTCTTTTAGCACCAGGTATTTGGGCCTTTTGGTAATCTGATCTTAAAGAAATGAACTGTTTTTGATAATCTCCTGGAAAGAAAGCAATGCTTTTTTAACAAAGGGATTGGAGATGTTTTTGTAATAACTTTAACATGCACCATAAGTTTGCAAATAGTGCATATGGTATATTACACAACACCAAAGATCTTAAGGCAGCATGTTACAACCATATTTAAAGATGTGTGCAAAAGGCTTTCTGCTGCTTGTGTTACTTTGCACACAGCACAAGAGGTATCTTAGAAACCAAGTGCTAAATACTGATTATACAATGGGTCTAAGAAATCCTGCCTCTGATTGGCTAACTGGCACCTTTCCCACTGTTGTAAATCGTACGCTATACCAACGGGAAAAGGTATCAGCCACCAGTCAACCGCAGCAGGACTCCCCCCCCCTAGAAATCACTGTGACCAAGTCACATCCAAGACTGGCAAACATGGCTATGAACGGAGAGATCCACAGTCACATAACTACACTGTACCAGCCGCTTCCGCTCTCAACCCTCGAACCTCCACCTAGCTGATGAACTGCTACTAAAAATAACAAGAAAAGGAAACAGTTCCAAACCCATACTGGACCTAAACCACACAGTAGTCCTCAAATTCTTCCCCCTTAAACAGCTCCACCTGGCTCGCATCTGGAATGTAAAATCAGATTCCTTCCAATGTTCCCGTCACTATTGCTGCAACCACTCTGAAAACTGATTACTCCATCTCCATCGGCAACTTACTAGATCTTCTCTCACAACTTTAAGAAATCTTGAAAAGAAGAAACTCTTTTAATTAACAATGATGCCACAAACATACGCAGCCGTGATACTGTGTGCACATGTGCATATGCATATCCCGGTTATGTATATGCATACACGCATGCCCATTGTCAGTGGTCGGCTTTTGACCATCATTTCAGTAACTTTGAGCGATCATTTTTAATTAAACACTTTCTCCACTCCACCATTCCTAAAACTCTTAAACTCTCTCATTAGTTGAATGGGGTTGGGGAAAGGTGACCATGACCCTCCCAGAGCGTCAGTACTGTGGCATCCAGCACAGAGTCACTGTCAGTCTATAAATTCAAAAACATAAATTAGCACTTACATGATTCATGTTGCGCTCTGCTGGTCAGTGTCCTTGATAACTGCATTCTGGGAGATGAGAATAGGAGGGTGATATAAAAAAAAAACCTCGAAACCCTAACATGGTCTTCTTCTCTTTGCTTAAAAATATGTGGTGCAGTATTCTACCTAGCAATGGGAACTATTTCTTCTGGTGCAACAATACATTCTTTAAAAGCTATTTAAAATGCCCCCAAAAATATAATTTTATTTTATTTTATCTTACACAAACAGAACAGCGACATTGTAGAATCACAATATACCACTCCAGGGTGTGGGTGATGCTGTGATTTACCACTTTTCGTGTGGTTTACTCACTCGACCTACGGCCTCATGACCAAACCACACCAGGTGTGGTAAAACCCAACATAACCCACACCCTGTCATGGTATATTGCTTAGGCAGACCAAGCTTGTTTCCAATATACCCCATCTGGACACTGCACAAATTATAACCCTAAACCTTGAGTGTGCACAAAACACGGGGGCTAAGCACAACTCTGCATTGAACAAGCAGGTCACAAGGCACAAAACCCATATTTGTACATGGAATGTTAATACCCTACACAATGTACAAGGCCCTAACATCTCCTCACCTGCCAATCTACATATCATTATTATGGCACATTGTTCCATGTAGTGGATGGAGGCAGTGGGCTGTGGAGTACAACAAAACATCAGAACTATCCACTTCATGAAAAGAGGGGTTCATGAAAAGAGGGGTTCATGAAAAGAGGGAGACATGAGGATGCAACACAATATCTACCAGAGTGTAATCAGTGTACTCTTTGTAAGGTTCTTTGGTGTGGCTTTGTATATAACAGAAGGGACAGAATGTAGCAGGGATGTGGAGGAAGAGGGTGAGACTGAAGTCCTTTGGGGGGGTACTACAGAACACTGATGGCAGAAGGATTTGAGTGGGGGTGGTGTACAGACCACCATCACTGGGAACTGAATTAGATAGAGAGTTGGGAGAACAGATCAGAAAAGCAGGAGGCAGAGGAAATGTAATCCTGGGAGATTTCAATCTGTTTCGAGTAGACTGGAGCACCCCAGCAACCTCCTGCAGCAGGGGACAGGTCCTTCTGGATGCCTTCCAGAACTGTTTTCTGATTTGGGGAGTCATGGAGCCAACAAGGGAGAAGGCCATTTTAGATCTAGTGCTATTGAATGGGGAGCAAGTCCAGGATGTGAGGGTGAGGGAACCTCTCATGGGAAGCGACCACTGAACAGTGTGGTTTTCAATCTGCATGGGAAAGGATGTAGCCAGGACAAGAACAAAGGTGGTGGACTTTAGGAAGGCAGACTTCAAAAAGATGGGGAACATAGTGCAGGAGCACCTGGCAAGGATCCAACCAGAGATGAATACGGACCAAAGATGGACAATTATCAGGACAGGGCTGCTTGAGGCCACCAACACTTGTACAAAGGCCCGAAATAAGAGTGCAAGCTGGTTTAACAGAAAAGTAGCCAATAAATTAAGGGATAAGAGGGCAGCCTTCCTGAGGTACAAGCGTACTGCGAGGCAAGAAGACAGGGAAATTTACAGGATGAAATCTCGAGAGGCAGTCAGAGAGATCAGGGCAGCCAAAGGTGGGACAGAATTAAGACTGGCTCAGGGGATAAAGAAAGGAGAGAAGGATTTCTTCCGCTACATTAAGGAGAAAAGAAGTTGAAGGGATGAGATAGTTGGGATCAAGAGTGAGGGAAGCTAGGCATGGAGAGTGGTGTAGAAGAAGTGGAAGCACTTAATGAGTATCTCTGCTCTGTCTTCACAATAGAAGCGAGCGGGCCCATGCCACAGGGGAAAACTGGGATACCCCTTGAAACCAAATGATGGATGTTTCATCTCTACTAATTGTCAAACTGTGAAAGCATCTGAGTGAATGAAAAATTATCTGGTTGATACTGACAATGACAAATGCTTGTTTCACTCTGTTGAAAATTTTTAGCATTTCTTTAAACTTCTGTTCACACTAATGCAATAACGTAGTAGAATGCAGAATAAAGTTCCTTGAACATCTTCATTTATTACAGTGTGTAATAAATATCTTAATCTAAACCATTCATGACTTAAAAACAGTGAAAACCTGCTCTTTAATCCACCAACCTTCACAGGATATTTGTCTGCCTGTCCGTCCGTCATCTGTCCATCCATCCATCTGTCCATCCATCCATCTGTCCATCTGTCCATCTATCTGTCCATCCGTCCATCTGTCCATCCATCCATCTATCTATCTATCTATCTATCTATCTATCTATCTATCTATCTATCTATCTGTCTGTCTGTCTGTCTGTCTGTCTGTCTGTCTGTCTGTCTGTCTGTCTGTCTGTCTCTCTAGCCATCCATCCCTCTATCTGTCTGTCTGGAAAAATAACTAGTGGACCAGGATGCCTACCTCTGGTACTGATTCCTTCTTCCCCCTTCCCTCCAGGTTGCCAGCCCCCCCCCCACACACAGTTTCCCAATGTGTAGTTTTTTAATATCATTTTATAAGCAGACTAGGGTGCCCAACCTTGCTACCACTTCATCTTGGCCCCCTCTCCTCCAGGTCACCCACCCCATTCCCTTTATATTCCTTGTGGAACAGGGTGCTCACCCTCACTGCTTCTGAACGCTACCCCGACACTAGGGTGCCCAATCCCCAGCATTAGAATATCCCCTTGCATTAACGAAAACTGACCTCATTTTTTTTAAACCTGTAAAAAAGAAAATGGTCCCTCACCGATCTCACCCCCCACATCCACCCCACCCTGACCTCCCACTCAATATCAACCACCGCACAACTCACACACACCCTCGCTCATCTGAACATGTCCCACAGCATACATCCACTTTCCAATCAAAGACACATCTTGCTGCTGGAAAAAGCGACCGTGATACAAGAAAATAAAGTATGTTCAGTTTAATGTATTTCAAAGGGGTTTTAATTTTGATTCATAACTTTATCATTTTTGCATATTTTGATCCCTTTTTGAGACCCCACCTCATGACCAGTAGTGGTGTAATTATGTAAATCTGGCCTGAAAGATGATTTCGATGTCACTTTGTGAAATTGCCTTTCAGGTGGTATTTGAACATTTTCACCACTCTTATATAGGAGGTGGGGTTATAAGAAAGCCATTTTGAAAATGTTGGGTCAAATCTGCAAAAAATGCCAAAGTTATGAGTGTACATTGAAATTTTTCTATGCTCGCTCATAACTTTGATAATTTTCAATATTTTGATCCAAATTTTCAACATAACCATTTTTTCTCACCACTTCATGAATGCAACAGCTGTCATTTTTCAAATCCTGGCCAAATGTGTTTTCGCACCTATGCCATGGAATGATGTTTTGGCAGGGATTTTAAAATGTTCACCTACCGGGTTCATGAGGTGGGATAATATGAAAACTATGCTGAATGTTTGGTGTACAAATACAGAAAAACACCCAGGTTATAAATGAACATAGTAATATTTCAATATTCACTCATAACTTTGCTAATGTTCAACATTTTGACTCCAAATTTTCAACATAGCCATTTTTCCACACCACCTCATACATGTGACAGGTGCCATTTTTAAAATCCTGGATGACATTTGTCTTTTCATTTCTGTTATGGAATGATATTTTGGCCATTATACTGCCCTGCCCTGGATATGACTGCTCCAGTTCGTGTCCGACCACTCACTCTTTGCCCAAGGACCCCCTGGTTTGATGGTTCCTTGAAGGAGTTGAGGTGAGTTTGCCGAAGGATTGAGAGAGCATGGTGGAAGTCCATCCTGGATGCTGAAAGGCTTAGATTGATGGAACATTATAAGGACTATCAATTAGAAATCACCCATAAGAAAGCAGAATTCCTGTCCTGGGAGATTTATGCTGCACAGACTTGACCTCTTCAGCTCTTCCAGACTGTTGACAGATTGTGCAATTCAATCTGTCTTCAACCCAGAGGAGTCTTTTCTCAGGCTAAATGTGAGCAGTTTGTTTGATTCTTTGCATATAAGATTGCCAGAATCAGGTCTGGCATTGGCCCAGTTCACCCTACGAGGGATTGCGGAGGTCGGTGGGAGGTAGTGAGCACTCGGTTTGTGTGGACAGACTTTAGCCAGCTGGAATTCATGGACATTGTGAAGACCGTTGAGACTCTGCACCCAACCAGCTGTAGTTTGGATCTAGGCCCTATGCCCCTATTAGTGGGTTGTGTAGATATTATCTGCCGAATCCTAGCTGAAATTGTCAGGGGTTCCTTGGAGGGGGGGTCTTTCCTGATCCCCTTAAGAAGGCGGTCATACAACCACTCCTTAAAAAAATCTCCCTGGATCCAGACTGTCCAGCTAACTACAGCTTGTCTCTAACCTGCCTTTTGTAGGTAAGGTTATTGAGAAGGTGGTTGCATTGCAACTGGACAATCATCTTGTGAACCACAATGTCTATGATGCTCTCCAGTCTGGATTCAGGAAGAGACACAACACCAAGAGTGCACTTCTGTGAGTATTGAATGACCTCCTAATAGTGAGAGATCAAAAGGCTCATACCATCCTGGTCCTTCTTGATCTCTCTGCAGCATTTTACACTGTGGACCACGGTGTGCTTTTGGAGTGTTTGTGGCTTCTTTGTGGGCTGTCAGGTGCAGTCCTTGAATGGTTTTGATCCTTCCTCGCAGACAGGTTTCAGAGGGTGGTCACCGGAATTTATTCCTCTGATGCCCTCCCCCTGTCCTGTGGGGTGCCACAAGACTCCATATTGTCACCCGTGCTGTTCACAGTGTATATGCTGCCATTGGGAGATATCATCAGGTGATACAGTTTGAGTTTTCACTGCTACACAGATGATACTCAACTGTGTATGTCCTTTCTACCCAGACAGGCTGATGCAGTTGCTGTGCTAAACAACAACTGTCTCACCGAGATAAAGGACTGGATGAGAACCAGCTGGCTGAGACTGAATCGGGACAAGACTGAAGTGTTGGTAGTGGACCCAGGTCATCTGGGGGCAGGTTTGGGGGCTGGACAGGTGTCAGGCTTATGGCTTGATGATGTTCAGCTCACTATCTCAGACTGGGTGCATAACCTGGGTGTTATTTTTGATGATGTCTTGACCCTGAAATCTTAGGTGTTGACCGTGGTTAAATCCTCATTTTACCATCTGAGGAATATCGCCCGGGAGAAACACCTGGTTCCTCCAGATGACCTTCCAACATTGTTCCACGCCTTTGTCACCACCCGCCTTGACTACTGCAGTGCTCTCTACTAGGGTTTCCTGGGGTTGACATCTGCTACCTGCAGCTAGTGCAGAACACTGCAGCCAGGCTTCTGACTGGTACATAGAGGGCCAGTCATTTTATGCCTGTGCTGCACGAACTGCACTGGCTGCATCTTCAGTGGTGGATCAACTATAAGGTTGGCTTGCTAACCCTAAAAGCCCTACACAAACAGGGACCTGGCTACCTGCAAGATCTCCTGACTCCCTACTGTCCCCTCCATCCTCTCCGATACTCCAACAAGGGATTGCTAGAGATTCCAAGGGTTCATTTAAAAACATCTGGTGCCCGTGCTTTCTCTTTTGCAGCACCTACCCTGTGGAATTCTCTACCTTGTAGGTTAAGAAAATGTCTGACCATCAATAAATTTAAGATAGAGCTTAAAACATATTTGTTTCATCTAGTCTTTCTGGTTGAAATTTAATTTATTGATATATTTATTGTTTTACTGTAAATTTTATGTTGCATATTGCATTTTAACTGTGCAGCGCCTTGGTTTGGAAAGATGCTATATAAATAAAGATTTGGTTGATTGATTGATTGATGCTACATGTCATGTTTATAAGGGGAATCATAAAATGACTAACTTGAACATTTGGGGTCAAAATTAAGAAAGAAATATAATTATCAAGACACTTTCTAAATAGTGCCAATCTTGACCCCAGCAGGTATTCTTTGTGATTCCGTGCTGGTGAGCCAAGTTTGGGGATCAGCTCAGTGACCCAGCTACATGGGGCAAGGGTGCTGGAATGGTACTGTTATGTGACACTTCCCAGTCAGGGAATTAAATCAGTGGTGTTGTCCACATGGGCCCACATACCATATAGTGAAGACAACTGCTCTCTTGGCATATAGCCCCTCTGCATTTCTGCACCTGTGGGTGCAAAGGGTCCTGTGCATTGATTGACAGTGAACTCATTGCCCTGTGTGTCTGTATCTGCAGCCACATGGAAGCACAGGGACTAGAGGACCCTGGACTTCTGCAGCCCACCAGACAGCCCCACAAATTTTTGACATCCATCGCTGCACAGAAGTCTGTAGGTGGATGGAGTCTTCCTTTGGAGTAGGAACCAAAGGGTCCAGCTCATCTGCATCTGTTCATGCAAATCCCAAAGGGATACAGTTTGGTTGGGGCTACATAATAGAGTAAATGCGCGGAGTAACCAGAAATGTAAGAGCCTCCAAGAGCGTGGATGGTCCACTTAGATTATTGTGATACGAAATTAGAAACCATGTTGCACTTATATTATCACTGTTCTTATGTGATTGAATTTTGGGAGATGATAAGACACCGTTGGAAACAGAAAATTCCCATTCCTCCTACTTTGGGGCAACTATTCTATGGAAGTTCTAATTATTCAGGGTCTGTTTGCACATTTAGTACTGTACGAATAATACATGGATATTTTTTATATTGGATATGGATAAGTAGATGTAGACTGTTATTACAACAGCAATCTATCTCTCCAGAAGAGTTAGTATATATGATGTCTTAAGATATACAACATTTACAGCTTATAGAATGGTCAAAATACAGTGTGAACTATTGGACTGCTTTATGGGACGGTTATGAGGTTATTTGATGAAAAGGTTTAAATGTATCCATGGATTATGTACAGGGAGGTCATGGCTAGATTTAGGTGAAGCTTCATTTATGTTTTAAAGGCATAATAGTGGATCTTTTAATTCAGAGATATTGTATGAGACATTTAAAAAAATGGAAAAAAGGGGGTAGTAGTGGGGGGTAAATATCGGTTATAGTATGCCAAACAATTTATTTATGTTTTTGTTCTTCCTTGTTATGAGTCGGTATGCTGTAATACTGTTTTGCATTTAGTAGTTTTTTTTATGGTTTTAAAAAAGGGGGAGGGGAGGGTTATATTGTTTTTTTTTCTTTCAGGATTGTTGTATGAATTAATACTTGTTTATGTTTTTGCTTTTTATTTTTTTCCTTTTATGGTTATGTATGATGCAATACTGATTTATGTATACATTTTGTTGTGATTTTGTTATGATAACAATAACAATTCCCCTTACTCTTTTCGAGAAGTGCCATGGGATCTTTAGCGTCCACCTGAACAACCACCAGAAAAGGCAGAAAGGACCTCTCTTTAAGATTTCATCCAAATGGCAGCACCACAGGAGTGCAGCATCCCCCTCATGATGCAATATATTGTCAGTTTTTGGGATGTTACCTCAAGTGCCTGGTATGGGGAGGGAACCCACAGCCTTCTGATCTTACAGCCTCAGAGGACAGCGTGCAACCTGCTGAGCCACTGACACTGAATCAGGCACTGAACTGGAATTTCCTAAATTCTGATTTCTGTGAACAGAATGGATTCATAGGAATCCAAGCACCCCTACTTGCTAGAGTCTGCTGCTAATAAGGCTTGGTTAAAGCACGTCTTTGATATCCTTAACTTTAGTAGCACAAACTACAGTTAATGTATTCACTGGGGCTTCCAGTATATCATTGCGGCTGAAAAGAAAGCATTAGAAGATAATAATACATAGGGAACCATGAGTTACAAGGCTTAAATTACATCAGTGTAGTGTGGTGAAATTAACTATCAGAATGAAGTTTTACAGGTTCCAATTATGTCATCGGAATCCGGAGATGAAATTTTTTGTTTTGTATTTAAAGGTTTCCATTTTATTTTATGTACCATAAGGAAGGTCACCTTTTAAGCACACACCAAAGACAAACAGATTCTTGAAAACTTGAATAGTATTGCTTGGGTAGAAAATGTTTGACATTGGTTTCAAACAAAGATTAAATGACAAACTTTGATAATTAGGTAGTTGATCCCTTTTAAAACATTAAATTAAAAACATTACAGACTTGAAAGATATATTTGCAAAGTCATGGTTGATATCCTTTGGTTACAGTATTTTTTTACAGTGCTTAAAGGTTTGGAAGTTTTGAAAATGCAGCACTGCTGATGCACAAGGGATTTAGGAAGTCCCTGTGATAATACGATTGATGTGAAGTCGGAACAATGGTATTTATTAGTTTCTAATGTTTCATCAATGGTATTATAGGGTATGGATGTCACTTCTCTATAGGAAAAAGTGACAATCCAGATATTACAAGGATTATCAGGTTCAGTATTACAGCTATGCCTTGATAATAATATATCAAAACTACATTTGTAATTCTTTTATGAAACAACTAATTTGATTTTCTGTTCATTTCAGGCTTCTTCATCTTTGTGTTTCAATGCATGATGAAAGAAAATGTTATTAAGCAGTGGAGAATACATTTGTGTTGTGGCAGATTTAAAATAAATGAATACTCTGGTAAGCAACATTAGAAAGCCATATAATCATATGCATTTTGGGGACATGAGGGAATTGGCAATGAATCCTAGCTTCTGTTGTTATGGCTGAGGTTGACAGAAGTGGACCATCAGCAAATTCATTTTGTTTTCTAGGTTTGCCCCATGACTTCTGTTCAGCTTTGGCTGAAACACTATAGGTCCCAGTGCAATAACTGGCATAGGGTAAAGCAGGTTACAAGTAAAGAGAAATAAAAGCCATGAGGTCAGCAATGTATATCTATTACTCCAGCTTCCTCGTGACAGGTAGTGCTGATGTGCCTCTGCTTTTGATTTCTAACATCTGTGGTGTTGAGACACAAGGTGTGTTTACACCACCAGATCTGTACCACTGCCAGTGTAAACAGCTGCCAGAGCATTGCAAGCTGCTCCGTTGTGATATGGAACAGTCCCTGTTTTGGTGGGAATGTGTCCCAGTGCAGATATTTTGCAAGCATGAAGAGCTTCTGTGAAATAGGGCCCCCCACAATTACAAGGTGACCACTGACAATCTGTAACAGGCGATTACTGACTCACCCTAAAATGATTGAATGAGAACTGTTGAAAAGGTAAATCATTTGCAAATTTCTTTTTTTTCTGTCTCTATTTCTTCCCTGGCAGGTGCAGGGTATTCTTTTCCACCCCCCCAGCCCCATCATCCAGCATCTCAGGGACTTACCTCAATCCTGGTGCTTCCACCATGGCTCATCCCCCCCATGGTGGGGTCGGCAGCTCCCTCCTGCTAATGAAACAGATCCAGTTTCCAGGAGAGGGCCCTGTAACCTGGGTGTGGAGCCTGTGATGGATTGGTATCATACTGCTCTGCACCATACATTTCCCTCTGCTTTTCTTCCCTGGGGGGGACGGACATGTAATGCCACCCAGATGAACTCATGCATGCCACCATGTGTAGGACATTGCCAGTTACCAGTCCTTCCATCCCCAATTTACAGTCCCTCACTGCCTGTATCCCTGGCCACCACTAAGGCCAGACAAACATGGGGACCAGCATCCCCCCCTCCCCAGAGAAGGAGACCAGTATGTCAGATGCTCAGTCCTCCTCTCCCCAGCCAACCCACAGCAACCCGAGCCTACTCCCAAGCCTGGGTTGCCGGCATGGTGGAGGTGAAGCACAATGCCTCAGCTCTCCACACCACCAGGCCGGCAATGATTTGTAAATTTCTCAAGTACTAAAATGTCCAGATCATTAACCGTGATGTATGCACTATCCATCGGACAGGTCTGATGAAGTGAATACCCCAAAGCATCACCACATTGCCCTCACATCACAGGACATCTGCACAGCTGGCACAGAAATAGTTCTTTTGGTTTGTTTAAAATCCTTTCAGAGGGTTTTTTTTAGACTGCCTTAATATCATTCATCTTAAAATCACTCTGTCTTTAAAAAAAAATATCCATTTACTCTTTGCAAATGTTTACCCTCATCAGAACAATGCTTGCTCTCTATTTCTACCCCCTCCTCTCCACTGCTCCCATGATCACAGCACAGGATAAGTGGCCCAGACCCAGGAATAGTGTATCTTCAGAGGCTGGTTGCCTGAACCTCAACTAGGTGTCCCTTTAGCAGCTTAACTCTTCTATTTGAGCAGTCGGGAGCAAGAAAATAGTGCAGTGGGAGATGGGAGAGGGAGGAAGCAACAGCATTGTACTGAATGGAGAGGACATGGAGAGATATGATTCAGTTCCACCTGGTTGAAGCAGACAGACTGTGCTGTGTTAGGAAATATTCCAGGTATTCCACAGTCCTCTTTCTCTACTGATGTGATGTCATCACACTACATCAGCATACCTCCCCTATACAGCCATAAAAAGTCCACAGATTGGGAAACTTTTCTATTGGACTGCTATTTGTAGACACAATCAGTCATCTAGGGCACCCCTCCTTGTGTACTGTATCAGGTAAAACCAAGATGGCCTTGGAATCACTAGGAAGCAAAAATCCTTCTAAACTATTTTGATTGTATTGCTGCTCCACATTCAGTTAACTTTTGTAAGATCTGCATATGCCAAAGTTGGTACCAGGTCAATGCCGTACATGTAAGACAGAGCGGTATTAACTGCGCTGTATATACATCACTTCGATTTACAGAAATAGGGATATTATAAGGATAGACTGCAGAAACTCAACTTGTACTCCCTGGAATACAGAAGGAATAGGGGAGATATGATAGAGACTTTCAAATACCTCAGGGGTAGTGGTGGGCAAAGCGGCCAAGATTTGCTCTGCTAAGGGATCCACGGAGTACATGGAATCCGCGAAGTAATTGGCAACGTGACGCGGAGTACTTCACGTCATAATGAGGAATGCGAAGTCCATTGAAACCAAGGACTTTGCATTATTTCGCCTTCCCCAAACAACTTCACCATTGATTTCAATGTACTTCGCATCACTTTGCCCTGTAATTGAGCTCCAGGGCGAATTCTGCAGTGATTCATGGGATTGCAGGTCACACGGACTCTAGATTGTTCTTCACAGCCCAGTTCTGGGTAGTGTGTGTGTAGTGGTAGCTGGAGATGGTTTGATCTCAGAGCTCTGCGAATTGAAAGCTGTTAATGCTGTTAAAAAAGCCTTTTTGAGTATTTTTTTTTCTCAAAATTTAGTACATCGATTGTAGGAAACTATCCTGTGCTCATATCATTGAGTGTTTATTGTTTGTGTGTGGATTTTGAATGCTAATTTAGAACAGTCAGTCTGTGTACTGTGAAGTGTGCTTTGGGGGAAGGGTGCATCTGTGGTGTAGGTAGATTAACTGGGAGAAAAAGGCAGTCTTTCTGTTTTGGTTATATTTTTCTTGTATAATTGTGTTAATGTACACAAAGTAATGTTTTCAGTAATTCTTGACTTTTTTTGCTGATTGTTGTGGTGCAGTAGTGTATAATTTCAGTTTGTTTAAAACATTTTGCTATATTACTAAAGGTTTTCAATTTGCTATGCATTACTTGTAGTGTGTGTGTGAGTGTGTGTGCAATGCATGCCATCAAATCAGACACCTTTTATTGTGCCACAGAGTAATTGCAGCAGTGTGAACCTGCTATCCACCGCACCTGCATGAATTTTTTGTACTGCTTTGTAGTATCTTTACTAGTAGTGGACTGTTAGTGCCATACACTACCCCCACAACTGGCAAAAGTTATTCATTTCCAGATTTGGATTTGTGACTCGTGACCACTGGTTAGGTGTTGTTGTGCCTTTGCATCTGCATCCCTTGAGTGCACTGTGCAGTCTTAATCTGTCTGTGAGTTTGCAGTGCACCATTAAATCTGGAAGACTTTGCATTTATTGTTACACTCTCATTTCACTTTGTCAGCACTGGGGGAATTTCTTGGACACAAAACAGTAGCATTTTGGGGATGCACATTAATTCTGGTGACTGTGTGTGACCACTGTGCACATGATTGAGTGCACCATTAATTCTGGTAGACTTTGCAGTTCTTGTTACGATCTCATTTCACTTCGTCAGCACTGGAAAATCTTCTGGACAAAAGACAGTAGGATTTTGGGGACGCACATTAATTCTGGTGACTGTGTGTGACGACTGCGCTCATGACTGAGCACACCACTAATTCAGGGAAGCTTTGCATGTCTTGTAGTGCTCTCATTTCACTTTGTCAACACTAGGGAATTTTCTGGACAAAAGACAGTAGCATTTTGGGGATGCCCATTAATTCTGGTAACTGTGTGTGACCACTGCATGCATGACTGAGTGGCGCCATTAATTCTGGGTGACTTTGCATTTCTTGTTAGGCTCTCATTTCACTTCATCAGCACTGGGGAATTTTCTGGACACAAAACAATAGCATTTTGGGAATTCACATTAATTTTGGTGACTGTGTGTGTGTGGGGCTGCCAATATTGTTGTCATTTCACCTTACTTTGCGTTAAGGTGGAATGACAACATGAAGTAATGATTACAAGGTGAAGTGAGCATTTCATATTGGCCACTCGACATACCGGAATGACAATGCAAAGTGTCCACTTCTTGGGCACTTTGCCAGTGAAATTTAAATTCACTGCATCTCTACTTACTCAGGGGCACCATTGCGGTACAGGCAAACGACCTATACAAAGTCAACAAATGTAATTGAACTAGAGGGCATGACATGTGGCTGAGGGAGGTCCAGTTCAGGAGCAACAGTAGGGAGTTCTTCACCAAAAGGGTGGTGGATCTGTGGAATGGGCTTCCCTAGGAAGGTGGTGAAAGCAAAGTCGGTCACAGCTTTTAAGCTAGCTCAGGACAGGCAATGTGGAAACCTAAAAACTACAATGAGTTGGGTTGCGGTTGTCAAAACTGGGCAGACTAGATGGATCTTTCAGTCCTATCTGCTGTCAAATTGTATGTTTCTAGGTCAGACAGCTGTTGGCTGTGAAAGTATGAGGAGGGCTGTGCCACTGGCCATCAAGAGCCGTGGCACTGACTGCCTGGTATGGTGATGGAGAAGGGGGTGTCAGTGCTGCAGGGGTGGGGAGCCACTGGCTACCTCTGCTGTGACTGGGGTTGGGATTGGGGGTCAATGTACAATGGACTGGGGCACCACTGTGTGGAGGGGATGTCTTGTGCTGGCCAGGTCCAGTGCTGTCTTGTGCGGGGGGGGGTCTGTGCATATGAGGGTGGCTGTCATGTGTTGGGGCGGGGTGTTGGTAACAGTACTGATCTGAACTGCAGTGTTTTGTGGTGGGGCTGCATACATGACATCGGGGACAGGGCTGCAATGTAGTGGGGTGGGGGTTACTTACATGACATAGGGACCAGGGCTGCAATGCGGTGGGGCGGGGGGTACCTACCTGAAATCGGGGATGGGGCTGCAATGTGGTGGGGTAGAGATCATTTACTAAAATGGTGCTGGGGCAGCAGTGTGTGCTGTGCTGGATATGTACAGTGGCTATGGCCGGGTCCCCCCTGGCATAACCAGTGCCCTCCTATGCCCCCCAGTGCACAGCACTATGCACCTTAGTGAATGGTGTCTAGAGCAGGCATGCCCCCAGCACAATCCCCCCACCGGCCTTCCAAGCATTGCTGTCCACATGGCCGGGGGAGCCAGCGCGGACCTTACTTGCACACCATTCGTGACTGCCACTGAGTGTCTGTGGGACCCCCCTGCATGGCATTTACGCATACACATGCCTACGTGACCGGTTTCCATGGCACATAGGCATCGTGCATAGGGCCCAAATTACTTACCTTATTAGTAGTAAGTGGTGTGGATTACAGTAAGTAGGTCAAACATAGAACTCTTTAAAGAAATTATTTTAGCAGTCACAGTACAAATATTCCATCTCAAAAAAAGCTAAACACTGCAGTCTTTAAAAACTTGTTTACATCTGCAAAACAGCTATTCAGATTTTTGGATATCCAAAACATCATTTCTGGTGTGAAGCATTTTGGATTTTGTAGCCCTATGGTATGAACAAATCAGACTGAGAAAGCCCAAATTTGCTTATAAATGGTGAATTAAAACCCTTTTCCTTTCATTCATGGTGTTTTCTCATCCGACCTCTAGTTAAGTGTCTTCCTTTTATCTCCTTCCCTCTTTTATTGACTGTACCATTATACCTTTCAACTACTATGAATTTCACAAAGCTCTATGATTTTTACTCTCATATTTGTCATTGTTCTGTAAAGGTTTATTATGCTCATCATAACATTAGAGCTATTTCTAAACACACAAACAATTAAAACATTGAAATAACTTGATTAAAACATACCTGAATACTGAACATATGGGGTTCACTATTCTTTGATATACAATATTATTCTGTAATATAACAATATTATTGTAATATAACTACATATTAAGGCAAATGTTCTGAATTTTGAAGCCAGATAATATGCATTTTAATGCTGAGAGATTGAGAGATAGGTGCATTGTTATCATATTACCATGTCAGTCATTCATACTTAATTGTCATTCTGCATCCTTTCCAGAAATCACATTTAGGTCTTACATTTTAAACAACAATAGTGTTTAGACTTTCTCTTTCTTTCTTTATCTTTGAAGTTCTTTTTGGCATTGATATCCCTCCCCCCGTGATCTTCCAGAACTTGTATTATCAGTCGTGTGTCTTTGTCCAACTGAGGTAGTGACCTGATTCTGATTAGTCAGTCATCCACATATAAGAGCACATGGACACCACTTTTAATGAGGTGTATAGCTATTACCACTGACACCTTGGTGAACACCCTTGGAGCCAAGGCCAGGCTGAATGGAAGTGTTTGATACCGAAAGTGCTGACCCAATATGCAGAAGCAGAGACACTTGTGGTGTGCTAGTCACAGTGAAGTGTGCAGGTAGGCATCCCTGAGATCTATGTATGTTAGGAAGTCCCCCTGTTGAATGGATCTTAATGTTGACATTATGATCCCCATTTTGAACCTTTGAGTTTGGATTGACCTGTTGAGAAACTTTAGGTCCAGGACCGGTCTGAGATCCCCCATCTTCTTTGGCACCATGAAAAATACTGAAAATACCACTTGTCCTTGTTTCTGTCTTGGAACCAGTATGATGGCCCAATTTGATATTAGTTGTGTTAAGATATCTTGGACCTGTTGGGGTGTTCTGATACTAGGGATAGGACTAGTCTGTTTCTGGTTGTTTTTTCCTCAAATTCTATCATGTACTCTTTGGAGACTACCTCTTACTTGTTCATGGTTGTTTTGAGCCAGACATCCCGGAATTGTGCTAGTCAGCCTCCAACTGGAACTTTTGACTTGCTTGTTATGCGTATTGTTGGAAACCTTGTCTGAACTGGGTGTTTCTTTTGTGATGGTGGTTGACAGTAGTCATTGTCTAAACTGTCTGTTGCCTCTGTCAGCATCACTGAATCTCCCTCTGCCCAGTGCTTGTCTATCTCTGGGGCAGAAGCCATTGGATTTGCTCATGCTAAAGTGTGATCTGAAATGAGAACCTCTTCCTCTGTCTCGAAAGGACTGGTTGCACCTCATGGTTTGATTGTTTCTGTTGCCACAAAATCTATTGCATGCAGATGGGAGGTATGTTGCTCTGGGCCTGTCCTTACTCAGGTCCTTGCCTTCTTCTCTTTGTTTTAGGAACTTCTTGTGTCCCTCTTCATATGGATTGCCCCCTTTGAATGAAAGCTTTTGTAGTCTGTTTTTGGAATCTTCATCTGCTTCCCATAGCTTGAGGTACAGATGTCTCCTGGCCCTGTTTGTCACCACTGCTGCTCTGGCGTTAAGCCACAAGTCATCCACAGACATGTTCCCCAGGTGCTTTGCTGTCTGTAAGGTGTGGTTCAGCAGGTTTGCCTTGAGTGACTTTGGAGCCAGGGTTTTTTGTGCCTCCTTTGGCCAGGTAATCTGTGTCCTGGCCACATAAATCACTGTAGAGGTGGTCCTTGACACTAAGCCAACCATTTAGAAAATGATCTTCAACATTTGCTCCAGGTTTTTGTCTACTGGATCCATAAGGTCTGTCATTCCATTGGCCAGTAAGACACTCTTTTTGCTGAATGCCACAATCTGTGGATCCACCATGGGGGCCAACCGCCATGTTTTTAATATGTCTGGTTGTGTAGGGTACTGTACATAAAGTCTAGAGATTGTCTCTCTGGAATACGAGCCGGATCTGTCACCTCCCACTCTTTTGCCACCACATCATTGATTGCTGGGCAGATTGGGAAGAAATCCTTCTTCTTCTATTTCTGCTGGATCATTGGATTAAGTTTGGGTTTTGTTTGTGGGATTGGAAGGTCATCTCCCATGACCACTTTTATGGACTTCATTAGGTCCATAGCAGTGTCAAAGGAGCACAGTTTAGATGTTAGGGATGGTTCTTCTATGGCCATAGGCTCATCCTCCTGGTCAGATTTGAGTTCAGAGTCCGCATGGGCATCTAACTCCCTGTCCCTGTCTGGGTTAGGGTCTGTCAGCTCTGTAAAGTAAGAAAACATGGAGTGCTTAACAAATTCAGTGCAGCCGCAAGACAGGCAAATCTGAACAACAAGCAAAAGGACTGCAGCACATCCACATGGTTGCCAAAAATGATTAAACAATGCATTTAGCCTGGGCTGGCTTGATGTACAGCTATGGTGTTTTTTACTAAATCAATTGTTTAATCACTTCTGGCAACTTTGTGTGCACATATAAGCATAGGAAAACCAGGAGCAGTTATAAAATCAGCAAGTAGCATTTTATTATTATCAATAACAATAAAATTAAATAATAAAATTGTTCACGATAGCTCATAGAAAGGCAATACAAACAAAGAAAACAAAGTCCTTCATCTGAGGGTATCTCTAATTCTAAATTACAGTCTCACTCTCTCTCTCTGTCTCCAACAAACATTGCTGCTCTTTTTATAAGACGTCTTTGCCTGGCAATTAATTTCTACATCCTGAGCTAATTAAGCTAACTCATGTTTCTCACAAAATGTATCAGAACATCATCAGTTTCTTTCTTAATAGGTGCAGCAAAATAGAACATTGTGTCCCAGAACTGATTTCCTGTAGACAACTCTGCAACTGAGCTTGTGGAGAGCAAACTGCATCTCAAAGTTAACCCCCTGAGTTCCAAATAGCTTTTTGCAATCATTTTAACAGTATAGCTATATATATATATATATTTTTTTTTTTTTTCAAACCAAAGGATCCCAGTTTCACACAAATATGTGTATATATTTATATAACTACAAAGAATCAAGAGAAAGAACAGATAGAAACAGCAAAAAATAGCAAGTGAAGACAGGGAGACAGCCAGAGGGGGAGAATCATGAGACTGTCAGAGTGATTAGTTTCTAGGTATCACAAGAAAATTTGATTGATCAATGAGACGGACAAGAGGCAGAAAAGGAGAGAATAGAACATATCCTTGCTTTTAACTCTTTCTGCATAACAAATGGGACAGGTCTTGTTCAAACCTATCACAGTGTGCTGCAGTCCTTTTGCTTGTCAGTCAGTTCTGTAGGTGGGCTAACCAGAGTTACCGTTGTTGGGTGGTACACTGGATCCTGTAACCTGGATGATATCTTGTGGTTTAGGGTTTGATAGGGCTTCCAAAGGGTCCATCATCTTTAGTATGTAGGATCATTGGTGCTTCATCATGGCTGCTGCCTGTTGAGTTTGTCCTGCTCCATTGGAGAGGACTCCAGGGATGAAGACTTCTCTGTCACTCATTTAAGTTCCTCAATGGCACAGTTAGGATAATGAGACCCATCTCTGTATGGGATCAATGGGACTGTGCAGGTCGGGCATTTTCTGGTCTTCACTATCTGTGAAAACATTAAGCATATGGAGTAGTTTTGTTAGATTCGGTAGCATAGTGTGCTATAACATGCCACATGTATACTGTATGTAGCTATATAGAGATGTATTATATATATATATATATATATATATATATATATATATATATATCTGTTGCAAAAACCTCCATTAATGCATCAGTTAAGGTTCATGTTACAGCAAAAAGTATGGCAATGTGGTGTTAGGGTTCCCAACCCTAACTCCCCATCCCACCAACAACCAACCCTAACACCTCTAACTCACCCCACCCTCCACACACCAACAGGCATTGGGTGTGTCTTGGGGTCATTGACCCTAATACTGACCACATTCCATGTGTAAGGAAGCCGGGATGGTATAGCATAGAAGACTGGCTGCAGAGTCAAGCCATACAAAAGTGAGGGCACTGGACTTTAGGAGGGCTGACTTTGTCAAAATGGGAGAGTGCCTCAGAAAAGCACTAGCAAACAGACAAGAACAAGGGGTGGCGCAGCAATGGGGAAACATCAAAACTGCCATCAGAGGCAACAAACCTTTGTGTGAAGCAAATAAACAAATCAAAATGAAAGAAAAAACCACCAAGGTTCTCAAATGAGGTGGCGGGGAAGGTTAGGGAGAAAAAGGTAGTATTCAGGAAATATAAGGAAACACATAAGGATCAGGACAGAGACCTGTACCAGTTAAAGCAGAAGGAAGTGGGGAAGGCAGTCAGAATAGCAAAGGCCCAAAACTGAGGAAAATATAGCCAACTCAATTAAGAAGGGGGATAAAACCTTTTATAGGTACATTAGGGAGTGAAGAAAGACAAAGGGAGGGATAGTGAGGCTGAATAAAGGGGAGGGTCAGTGGGTAGAGAGGGACAGTGAAAAAGCAGGGATACTGAATGAATACTTCTGCTCAGTATTCACAAACAAGAGGAGGGGAGGTATCTAATCCAATCAATAGAAGCACTTTGGATAGGGGGTCGATACCAGTCCTTTCACAGAAGAAAGGGTTCTGAAAGAATTCCTAAAACTGAAGGTGGACAAAGCAATGGGCCTGATGGGATTCACCCCAGAATTCTAAAAGAACTAAGTGGAAAACTAGTGACACCACTGACTACCCTTTTTAACAAATCATTGGAGGATGGTGTGGTACCAGAGGACTGAAAGAGGGTGGATATGATTCCCCTTTACATAAGTGGGAGCAAGACAGAGGCAGGAAACTATAGACCTGTCAGTTTGACCTCAGTGGTAGGTAAAATGATGGAATCAATTCTGAAGGAAAGAATTGTTGAGTACCTAGAGGCCAGTGGGGCACAGGACCCAAGGCAGCATGGATTCACAGTGGGAAGATCATGTCAGATGAATCTAATCGATTTCTTTGACTGGGTGACCAAAGTAGTAGACCAGGGAGGGACTGTGGACATGGCCTACCTAGACTTTAAGAAGGCATTTGACACAGTCCCACACAAAAGATTAATAAACAAATTAGCCAGCCTGGGAGTAGGTCCCAGGGTGGTAGCCTGGGAAAAACATTGGCTGGACAACAGGACACAGAGGGTAATAGTAAATGGAGTCCACTCCGAAGAAAGGGGGGTTACTAGTGGGGTACCACAGGGTTCAGTACTGATTCCGGTCCTTTTTAATGTCTTTGTAAGTGACATTGCAGAGGGACTGGAAGGAAAAGTATGCCTCTTTGCAGACAACAAAGATCTGCAACAGGGTTGATACACAAGGAGGTGAAGGATGAGAAGGGGCTTGGCAAGGTTGGAGGAATTGTCAGAAGTATGGCAGCTTAGATTCAATGCAAAGAAGTGCAAAGTAATACACCAAGGAAACAAAACCCCAGGGGAAGAGTACACAATGGGAGGGGAGGTAGTAACAACAACAAAAATGGAAAGGGACCTGGGGGTAGTTATATCAGATGACCTAAACGTTAGCAAGCAATGTGAGAAGGCACAAGGGATGGCTGGGGGGATACTGGGATGTATAGGGCGAGGTATTACCAGTAATAAACAGGAAGTTGCTATCCCTCTGTACAGACAGTTGGTGAGACCCCATCTGGAGTACTGCATCCGGTTCTGGAGACCCCATCTCTGCAAGAACATAAACAGGATGGAGGCAGTCCAGAGGAGGGCAACTAAAATGGTGCAGGGTCTGCAACAGAAGCCGTATGAAGAGAGACTAAGGGAGCTTAATATGTATACCCTTGTGGAAAGGAGGGAGACTGGGGACATGATATAAACTTTTAAATATCTCAAGAAAATAAACAAAGTCCAAGAGGGTAGCATCTTTCAGAAAAAGAGATGTGCAAGAACAAGGGGACACAATTTGAAGATAGCAGGGAGACGGCTGAGGGGCAATGTGAGGAAGTATTTTTTCACACAGAGTATGATGGATGCATGGAAAGGCCTTCCTGAGGAGGTCATGGGGTCATAAACAGTGGAGGAATTCAAGAATACATGGGACAGACATAAGGCAATTCTTGTGGTGGGGTAGGAAGAAGTAGGCTGTTGATTAACTTGGATCTGCAGCTTATCCAATAAGTAGGGAAATGGGCAGACTAGGTAGGCCAAGCGGTCCTCATCTGCTGTCAAGTCTATGTTTCTAT
Source organism: Neoceratodus forsteri (assembly GCA_016271365.2). NCBI lineage: Eukaryota > Metazoa > Chordata > Ceratodontiformes > Ceratodontidae > Neoceratodus > Neoceratodus forsteri. The sequence goes on along the minus strand of JADMNL010000023.1, from coordinate 204,082,251 downwards.
GTTTCTATGCCCCCTACTAAGATGGCTGCTGTATTCATAAAATGCCCATCATGCGATTATTGTGGTCTAAGGAGTGTAGTGACTTTACTAAGATGGCGGCCATATTCTTAAAAGGCTCTATAGAAATGGTAGATGTACCATATAGTAATTTTGCTTGCTTGAAGTGACCTGGAGAATCAGTCAGAATATTGGAGAGGACTAGTTTCTGTTTTATAACTACTTTACCCTCGTCTCATGTGGTTAGTGCTGCCAGTCAGCTGTGATCTGCAAGCCTGAGGTTGATTGTCAGGGAGACCGCAGTCACCCTTGCCAAAGCAAGATGGCATCGCATCCAGTGTGCATTCGCCAGCACTTTCACATCTGTACAAAGTGACATCGGATGTCAGAGGAATGCATGTGATGTTGGGCGCCTGAGTAGTACATGTATGCATGCAAGCTGGACAAGTGACAAGGAGAAAGAGCATTAGGAAGGTGAGATGGGCGGGGGGGGGGTTGGCTGCCCAAGAAGATGGTAATACACTAACAAAGACAATAAACTAAAAGGGGCAAATCACTATCTTGGACCACATTTCAGGGTGTGCCTGGGGTCTGAGTCTAATTCAAAGTAGTAGAACAAGTCTTCTTGTGATCCCCTGTATGCAGTTCTGGCACTGTGCCTCTCTCTGTTAACATACTGCTCTCAAGAGGCTACTACAATCAAATTGATAGCCATTGAAATCTCACATGAGGCTAACTGTGGCTACCATATGGCCATGTGAATGTGATTCCTGACCCTGCAACTGTGATCGCTCATAAGCCATCAGCAGCCCACCAGGAGTGACTAAAGGCTTCAGCAGAGTTAGGTTATGAACTACATCACCCCAGCCACTTGTGAGGGGCTGGTTAGATGTAATTCTGGGCACACTGAGCCAGTGGAAGCTCCACTGCAAGAGGGTGGTGTCTCAGCTAATCGTTTGGCACATAGCTTGGTGTATTTTTAATTCAATGCCACATTGCTTAGTGTTCATGCCCATGTTCACCTGCAGCTCCTGAGCCAGGGGATGCAGGCACACCCACATCATTCAGGTATCCCACTCTTAAAGGAGGAAGTCTGATGTGTAAAATGTAATAAAGCACAACTTTTAAACCTCCTGAAAGCACATGTACCATTCCAAATTATCGTAGTCCTACAGAAGGAAATAGAAAGCCTGTAGAGCTCGTGTAGCCCAATGACTGTGGTGCTGAAACAACAGATACAGACAACAGTCACCGGGAATAATTTTAATGTTAGTTATTAAAGGAAACACTATTTAGAGTCTGCTGAAATGATTATCTACAGTAATAGGTTATAGGTTTACCTTGCCCAAGATCTTGTAAATCGTTCAAACAACTGGTTTGAAATGCAGGAGCTTAGTTGAGTGTGCTGCAGTTTAACTAGATCCACAGTAAAACTGATGAGAGCAAGGGCTACAGAGCCTCAAGTGCACGATAGCACTGTGTCAGCTACATACAAACTCTGCAGTGTACTTGGGGCAGTACAGCATGATGTCTGCTACATGTAAAATCTATACTGTGTGGGGAGCAACATAGTGTTGTGTCAACTACATGTACACTATATTGTGCTGAGCTCAGCACAACATGGGTGTCAAATACATGTAAACTCCATAGTGTGCAGAGTGCGCCAAAGTGTGGTATCACCTACATACAAACTTTGTAGTATGCGCAGTGCAGCATAGTGTGCTGTGAACTACATGTAATCGATGTACTGTGCATGGTGCAGAGTTGTGTGGTGTCATTTACATGCAAACTATGTAGTGTGGATGGTACAACATAGTGTGGCATCAAATACGTACTGTACAAACTCTGTACTGTGCAGGGGTAGCATAGAGTGGTGTCAGCTGCATGCCAGCTCTGTAGTATGCATGGCACAACACAACATTTTGTCAACTATGACCCAGATACTCAGAAATGCACCAAAGGCCGGCGCAAGTCCGGAGCAGTGCAGATCCGATGCACCATGGAGCAACAGGAGCCATATTCAGAGGTTGCGCCGGCCGAACTGCGCCAGCACAACCCGGCTGAATATGGCAGAGTTCACCGTTGTGCAAACAGAGTTGCACCATGGCACAAAAAGAGATGCTGCAGCACAACTGTGGGAGCAGAGCAGCAGAGCAATAAAGGGGGCATGGCACGGAGAACAGACCCAGGGACAGAGCCAGAGAAACACAGTGACAGGCCACAGGAGGCCTCCACCAGCAGGGCACACACAGGCACCCAGACACCTGACCACAGAATACAACAGTGGCACAGATAGCAGGCAACAGGAGGTGTCAACAGCCAATGGAGGGCCACCATAGGAGCCCCTCCACAGGCTGCTGGAAGTGCCCCCCCGCCTAGACCATAGCAGGCCACACTGTGGACCATGCAGCCAAGCACACACACGCCATATAGGTACACAGGAAGCCCACACAGTAGGCACTGAACATGCCTGCTGGCAGGTAGCATGGCAGACCACATGGGACAGGCCACACAATGCCAAGCAGGGGCCCCAACACAGCGTACGGACAGTACCTGACCAATGACCATGGCTGTGTGCCACCACCACACACCCAACCGCCACACCCCCCCTAAAAGCTGGCCCATGGGCACCCCAAGGCACAGCCACTGACCCAGGAGATGGACACCACCATGGTGGGATACACCACAGCACACAGCAGTGAACCACGGAAGCACAACACATGCCCCTTCACATGCATACCATACGGACAGACACAGGGCCACTGCAGCATGGCTCCTCATGCCACCTGCAAAGCAGACACAGACACAGGCAGGTGAGTCAGAAAATACACATTTGTAAGAAACTATATACAAAAACCAGGGGCTGGGAAAGGGTAGGCATAGCGAGGGAAGGGGACAGGGAACAGGGACTGTACAGTGGGGGGGGACTGTAGGGGAGGTACATAAGGGGAAATGGGAAAACAGGGGCAAGGCTAACGGCAGCCCCATCCAGCTGCCCTGCCTCCGGTCCACCACCAGCATCCTTCAGATCTGTACAACCACCTCCAGAATTGTGGAGGCCACAAGAAAAGTCTGGCACAGCAGTCTGGAGAGCATAGAGTGTGGCGGTCTTTGCCACCAGACACCTAGAACAAGGGATAGGACAGGTGATCCGTGCAATGTCCCAAGGAACCATGGCCACCTACAGTGCACACTGGGCAGTGGGAACACACACCCCTGGAGGGTCCGTAACGGCCACCCAGAGAGGGGTGAGTCAACACCAGCCAACAACCTGGCGCACCTCAACAATGCACAGAGGTGGTCCCTGCAGCACAATGGCCACCCAACTGTGCAGTGACAGTCACATGGCACAGTGCACTGGCAGCAAGACAGCAAAAACAGTGGTAGCTGGGCACATGCCCACCCCACCAACAGCCAGCACACATATCCAATGGATGTGCCACAGTGGCATGCACCACACACAGTGTGACACACACACATAGCTGCCATGGCACAGGTGGCCATGCCTGAACCCACTCCCCCCGCCACCCCCCCATCCCCCACGTACAGTGCGAAGGACCATGACAGTGCCTACCTGCCCTCTGCGGCCCTGCTGGTGCCGGTGCTGCTTCACCACATCTCGCTGCAGCCTGTTGCGCTGCTGCAGCCTGGGCCCTCTGATGGTCCTCAGGTCCTGGGAATGGAAAGAAGACAGGTGCACATCAGGAACCAACCACAGCAGCTGCCCCCACCCCCACCCCTCTGCACAGGGTGTGCCCCTGCCCGACACATCCTGCACGGCTGCACGGCTGCATCACAATGCAAGTGGAAGCTGGCAATGCCATCATGTGATGTGCATGATGATAGTGTACCCCTCTGCAGGGCATGGCATGCAACCAAGCCAACACCACAGTACAGCACCAGGGCAGACATACAACATCAGATGACTTGCCTGGCTGTGGCACAGCCCCTCACCTGGCACATGCCTGTAGCCTCCTCAGATACTCTGGGTCCCGCCGCATGAGGTCCCCATAGCAGTGGCAACCTTGTTCTCCTGTCCTGGGCACCCCCATCCTGTGCTCCAGGCAGTCCACTATATCTTGCCACACAGTGACCCTGGACCACTGCACGGGCAGCTGCCCAAAGAGCTGGGGGGGCATGGGGCTCCACACAGGCCACTAAGTTGGCCAACTTGATCTGTGACTAGTTCTGGGCCCTCCTGCATCTTGCCTGTGCTATATGCAGCACAACGCATTCAGCGGCAAAAATGGCAGCAGGAGGCCCACGTGTCCACACCATGTGCCTGCCTTGTGATGCACAGGAGCATGCGCAGTGCTCGACCATCACACAGCATCTGAGATGCACAGAATGGAGTGTGTGGCTACATGGGGTCCACAGGGTCAGAGGTTGCCCGACAGTGCGCACATGCGCGATAGGGCAAGGCACCCCATGCACAGCCATGCGCATAGCTGGCCCATGCACAACATGCTCCATGCCACTGCATCACACTGTCTGCACATAGTGCGCGATTGACACCATGATGCTGTGACTCGCATGCGCACTGTGGGCGTAATCCCATTGCGCACAGTGCAATATCGTGATATTCAGACACCACATGCAAATGAGCTCATCAGCCAATGCGTGGTACAGTGGGTGCATTAGCATGTCATTACTGTTGCAGCCAACCTCATTTGCATGCAATGCACCTTATAAGCACCATGGAACAGCACAGGCCATGGACCTGTATTGCAACCTTGATAGGTAAGTTGTGCATGTGGCTGCAGCTCACTGGGAGCCAACAGCACTGCATGGTGGGACGGACCGGGGAGATGCTGCAACTGACAAACTGTGATGTCCATGTCCACAGGCAGCAACATGTCGGCACATGAGGAGGGCCAAGAGTGGGGGCCTGCACAGAAGCACAGGCCCAATTTCACAAAGGCCAAGACTGATGCCCTGTTTGAGGCCTACCTGGACAGGGAGCCCCTGTTGAGTGGCGCCACGGGCACACCACAGTCCAGGGCTGGTGCATGGGAGGAGGTGGCAGCCTACATCAACCAGCATGGCAGCCACCAGTGGTCAGCACAAGAGTGCCAAAAAAAGGTGGGAATGGACAAGCAGTGGATAAAGGAGAAGATGGCAGCCATCCAGGTGTCCTGTACCACCACCGGAGGAGGGCCTGTAGATGCACACACACTAACACCGCAGGAGGAGTTGGTGGCAGCCACCATGCACCGCACCACGGTGGAGGTTGTGCCTGGAGGAGGATTCCAGGTGGGTGGCAGCCCATCACTGCATGGTACGTATGTCTGCCACGCATAGCCAGTGGCACAGAGGGTACGTACAAGGGCATGTTAGTGTGCATGCGGCCGGCATGCACGTCATGTGCAAGTATGAGCACCCATGTGCATGCCATGCTGCAGGACACATGCAGTGGCAGTGCATGGGGGGCACATGTGGGCACTGCATCACTGACATGCCTTTCTTCACTTGCAGCACCAGCACACCTCCATGCAGATGATGGGGTGCCGGCAACAGCAGCAACCGTGGACGCTGGTATGGCCTCAGAGGACCAGCTGTCCACCTCCACTGGCATCTGGGGGCCCGACAGGCTGCCACTCAGCACCATGGTGCAGGCGGATGTCCTGGACCTGGGGTCGGACAAGGCCCTGGATGTATTCTTGAAGGATGCCAGCCTTGGTGTCCTATGTGCAGAGACACAGATCCGGGTGGGATCCGACTCCAATGACGACATCACACTGATCCTGGACAGCATGGGCAATGTTGTGGGCAAGACGCCCCTGCTGGCATCTGACACAGGCACCACGCCCAGCATCCTGCCAGTGGCAGAACAGCTGCCTGCCACCACTGCAGGTGCAGTGGTGTGTGCTGCCCCAGCTGTACCCTGCAGTAGTGGTGGTGTGGCCTCACAGGCACTGGGTGGCATACAGTGGCTGGATGGGTGACAGCAGCAGGCTGTGGGTGCCACCGGGCAGCCGGACACAGAGTCTGCCACCAGTGCACCTGCTGTGCACAGTCCCCCTGCAGACCTCACTGTGCAGTGTCCACCAGAGAGGGGGGGCTGTGCAGAGTGGCCGGTCACCACAAGAGGATCAGCGTCCCACCTGGGAGCCGCAGAATGCCGACCAGCTAGCTGAGCACACCCGTCTGCTGTGGGCATCTGTTCAACAACAGGTGCTGCTTGCCACTGGGGTGTGTGCACTGTGTGTGGAGGTGCACCAGTTATCTCAGCAGCAGGAAAGGGGCATTGTGCAGATCCTGGAAGGGATGCAACACATGAAGGAGGCCACGACTGCATTCTTGAATCACATTGCCATTGCGATCATGGATGGCTTTGCATTGCTGGCTGCCACAGGGCATGGCCATGCACAGGTGACCCCCTGCAGTGTGCTGTCCACCCCATAAACCTGGCATTGAGCGACCCCTACACAGTTGATGCCAGGCTCTGATGTAGGCATCCCAGACACGCCCGGGGCTGGCCTGTTTGGGCATCTGCACACAACCGTGCAGACACAGTCACGGTCCCATGGTTCAACCCCTGGGGGGCTGTTGCAACCCCCCCCATGGCTGATTCGCAGCCTGTGGCTACCAATCAGCCCCAGCATAGCTGCCCCATGGCCATGGTGGCCATGGTTCCATGCAGCGGTCCTGATGTGTGGGCTGCCCTGACCGCAGTTTGCAGCCTCTACCCTGTGCGCACATGGGAGGTGTATGTGTGTGTGTGTGTGTGTGTGTGCCTACCACTGGTGTCGCGCCTGTGTGTCACGCCACACGTTGCCTGTGTGCTGCTTGCCCAGCCACTGGACCATGTGGTGTGCACGTGATGAGGGCAGTCTAGCACCGGTTGCGCCTGTGCACCGGTGCAATGCATCTGATCCATGCCACATACCAATGCCTGGGTGTTTGGGTGTGTGTGGGTGTGTTGCTGTGTGTGGTTGTGTGCCACTAACTCCCCTGCCCCTGCCTCATGCATGCCCCTGGTTGTGTGCTGTACCTGTTTGTGTGACTCATGCACGTGTACCGCATCACCTACCTGTGTGCACCATAGTGCTCCTGTGCAATGGTATCCCAGTAGCGTCACACCTGCTGGACCAGCTGGGGGTCCCTCTGCCCAGGGGGTGGCTGTCCACCACCCTCCGGCCCATTGCCTCCATTGTCCCCACTACTGTCACTCTCATCAGCCTCGACAGCTATCCCACGGTCAAAGGCCATGTTGTGCAGTATGCAGCAGGCCAGGAATAGGCCACAGGCTTTCAAGGAGCTGTACTGTAGGGCACCGCCTGACCTGTCTAGGCAATGGAACCATGCTTTCAGCATTCCAAAGACATGCTCGATGATGTTGTGTGTGCTGCCATGTGCCTCGTTGTACCGTTCCTCTGCTGGGGACGATGGGTGCCAGTAGGGGGTGAGCAGCCAGGGTCTCAGTGGATATGCGCTGTCACCTGTATGGAGATTGACATGGTTATCCCTCTGCTATTCTATGCTGCACCCCTTGCCTGTCCCTGGCACCCACGCCACCATGCGAACTCTGCCCACCCCATCCCCAGGTCTGCTCTGTCCATCACCCCTTACCCATGCCATACACACCCAGTAGGTGGCCCATGGGGACATCCCCACATTCAAACCTGTGGTGCAGCACAGAGCTGTACCAGATAAACCAGTTATGTGCACTCCCAGGGTGTGTGGCGCAGACATTGGTGATGCACCCTGTGGCATCACACACCACCTGGCAGTTGACACTCGGGCTCCCCTTCTGGTTGATGTATGCCATGCCCTCAGGGCCAGGTGGCATGCAGATGGCCATGTGGGTGCAGTCAATGGCCCCAATCACACCAGGCATACATGCCACCCTATGGAAGTCCTGCATGGTTGCTGTACGATCCGTCTGTGTGCTGGGGAAATGGATGAATTCCGAAGCACGTGGCAGCAGAGCATTAAGGAACTGTGTGAGGAGGCAGGATGTGGCTGACTGGATGATGCCTGTGGTGTCCCTTGCTGGTCTCTAGAAGGTGCCCATGGCGAGCAGGCACATTACGGCAGACACCTTCTTCTCTACGGACGTGGCGTGGCTACATCTGGTGGGTGCCTGCATCTCCTCACTGCACAGCTCACAAAGCTGCCTCAGAATGGCCCTGTTCAGGCAATACCAGCCCACGATCTCAGTGTCACTGTAGTTCTCAAAGGTGATGCGGGCATGGTACCACCTGTGTTGGGCATACCGCTTACAGGCCCTTCCTCGGCCACATCGCTGTTCCTCCTGCCCCCTCACACCCCTCATTACTGCCTCCATCATGAGGGGTGCACTGTCCATAGCTCTTTCTGTCCACTGTCCCCCTGGGTGGTTGGCTGCTGGCTGTGTGCCACCCTGGTGCACTGCTTGTGTGTGTGTGTGTGTGTGTGTGTGTGTGTGTGTGTGTGTGTGTGTGCGCGTGTGTCTGTCTTTCCCTCTCTCTCTCTCTGCCCCTCTCTCCCTCTCCAATGCCACCTCTGCCCCTCTCCTGTGTGTGTGGACTTTGGTCTGTCTGTCTGTGTGCCTCTCTCTGTCTGTCTGTCTGTCTGTCTTTCTCACTCACTCCCTCCCTTTCACTCACACCCCTGGTGCAAGTGCTTTCTGTGTGTTTGCACCCTGTATTTATAGGAACACGTCTGCTCGGAGCAACTTCGATTTGCTCCACACTTGCGCCATGGATTCACGGTTGAATATGCAACTGCACTGGATATTAATGGGAACACCCCCTGCTCTTGTGCCTGCATTCATTATAGTTGTGCATTGGTGCAATGGATTTTGCACTGCACACTGGCTCCCGCTGAATATGGCTCTTTGGCGCAATATCGCACTTGCACTGGCGCAACTGCTCTGAATATCTGGGCCTACATATAAACTGTAGTGTAGCATGGTGCAGCATAGCATGCTGTCAACTAAAGGTACAGCTGAGCACATCAGGATGCAACACAATACTGCAGCATTCTGCAGCCAAGTTGGTGCTGGAAATAAGACAATTTCAATAGTAGTTAAACCCTTTGTTTTTCTTTTTGGGGGGGATAAGCGTTAAGACTAAAGTATCATCTGATTTGTTTATCAGTTTAAAATAGTCAGCTTTATCATCATATCCTTTTTCTACCTATGGGGTCTATGAACCTACTTATATCTTATTTTCATACTCAACAATTATCCTTACTAATTTTTGATTTTTGCAAGTAGACTGATTATTCTTTACAAAAACAAAGATTTTAATTAAATATTTAGAGAACACATTTTACCATCAAGTATGACGCTTTCATATGTCATTTAGTATCATCTGGAATGGGGCCCAGATTCTATCAAATGTGTCTTTTTTGTCATTTTTTTTTTCCATATGCATTTTTCCACCTCAGCCCCGGCAGGTGCTTCAGTCCATCCTGAAGGATGAACTCTCTCTCAGGTCCCGCCGCACCACAATAAGACGCCCTCTGGTATTTCCCCCATGGATTGTGCCCTGCAGCTGGGCCAGGGAGGTGGCACCCCTTCCCAGAAACCCAATCCAGAACCTCGGGTTGGCCTGTGACACAGCAGACCATCATGGAGCCCTGCTAGGCTCTTTTCCTCCTGTTTTCTCCCTGCCCCCCCTCCCCACTGACATAATCACATTGTAGCGCACCTCCTGACTGGTATTGCCTCGGTCACCACCAGAGGGCAATCAGTGAGTGGGACAGTGTGTACCCTCCCCCCCGAGAGAGAGGAGAGCAGTCCTCTGGATGTTCAATCCTCTCTATCCCCTGCTAACCCCCAGTGGCCCGGGCTTATTCCCGAATCCAGGTCGCTGGCATGGCATGAGGTGTAGCGACCAGCGCCTCAACCTCCAGCACCACTGGGCCAGCCTTTTTTATAATTTTGAATGCAATGTATTCTAACTAGTTTAATAACGTCTTTAATGATATTCAGCCAAGTTTCATATACAGGTGGTGAGGAGTCCTTCCATTTTATTAGGATACAATTTCTAGTGACAATTTGTTTTGCATCATGCATATGCCAGTTTTCTGGTATTGGGTGGTGTTTTTTTAGTAATTTGTAATGCTCTGGAAAATTTAGAGTATTTTTTGATCAACAATTTGTTATGTAGGGGCAGTTGTGTATTGTACGTATTAAAGTGCCTGATGTGTGTGTGCATCTTTGACATATTGGTGTGATATTGTTATTTATTTTATGTAATATTGCAGGGTATAATAGGTTCTGAAAAAAGTGTTATAATGAATCTGCTGTAATTTTGATGTTTTAACACTTAATATAGGTATGTTTAATATTTCTTGCCAGAGTTTGTCTGTAAGTTGAATTCCTAATTTTTGTGCCCATTTGTTTTTGAATTTATTTAAGTCAGAGTCGCTTTCATTAATAATACATTCATAGATTATTGGTATTATTTTCATGTTTTCTTTCTTATTGTGGATTCTTTGCAAGATTGGTGAGCACTGAGGTAATGTTACTGCTCCATTTGTTTTCTGAATATAGTTTCTGATCTGTAAATATCTAAATAAATGTGAATGCGGTAAATTGTATTGATTTTTAAGTTGTTCAAAAGATTTTAGGGTACCAAAACCCCTGACAAAGATCTATAAAACTCTTTTGGGTGGATCGTGGGACCCTTTGGCGGAAATTAAAAGGAAGTGGGAGAAGGATGTGTCCCCTGTGTGTTTGTTGGTGGGTGATTGGGACCTTATTCTTAAGAAGGGTATGGAGTTTTCAATTAGCAATAGACTTAGAGCAATACGTTATAATGCATTATTAAGGTTGTACTTCACTCCCACTCTGGCCCATAGGATCGATACAGAAACATCTGACCTTTGCCCAAAGTGTAAAATTAATACAGATACTTTCTTTCATATGATATGAGACTGCCCCAAGATACACCAATACTAGAGGGATATTATATAGTTATTAAGCAAGACTTTGGGTTGCCTGGGAGACTTGGACCCAGCTAATGTATTGCTTTGACTTCCAAACTTGGCAGGGGGGTGGCAAAGGGGAACACCCACTATGGAGCCTAGATATTGTGGTTGCTAAACAAATACTGGCACTGAACTGGGGCTCTGATAGAGTGCTGCAATATCTCAGCGGGTAACCTCCCTCTTTCACTGTATGAAATTGGAGCATCCTCAATATAATATTACTAACCAAGAACTTAAGTATTATGCTGTATAGGGACCTTTAGAGGAAGCACTGCCTGCAGATTGGTTTCCGTCTTTCTAGTAGGATGGGGAAGATTGGCTTTCTTTTGGGGAAGGTCAGGGAGAGATACTAAAAAATATGAAATAAAGGCCTATTCCCTTGACATTCCATGTGGCACAACAGCTTGCAATAATTCTAGACAACTTAAGAAATGGTTATGGGGCATGACATTAACAGGGCAATCAACTAGCACTGTGGAATTATATTGGGCTACTATGTATTGTTGGGGTTTCCTGTAACATGGAGTGCTTATGTTGTGTACTCTTGACAATCTCAGTAATAGCTATGTATGTGGATAATGTTTGTACTCCATGGAACAAAAATGGTTCAAAATGGTTATAAAGAAAGTTTACAAAAAAATGTTTTTAGGGTATTATTTTCATACAGTTGATTTATTTCCTGTAATCCATTGTTTTGCCATGTTTGAAATGCATCGTCTGTAATTGAAGGTGTGGAAAAGTAATTGTTACAAACTGGGGAATAAGGATTACTCATTTTATTTTATAATTTTACGTCTTTTATTCCAACTTTCTATTGTAGTATGTGTTGCTATGTTTTTTGTTGTGTTGTTTTCTTTTTTTAGTTAATAATTTTTATTGCGTTTGAAAGATAATATCAGACATAGCCAAGTACATAAAGAAGATACAACATGACACATATGCCTACACATTGACTGCAGTGTCATTATATAATTGACAAAGTCTAGCCCATAGAAAAGGACATTGCTAAATAATGATACAGGCTATTTTCTTTTTTTCAGTACCCGGAGAATAGTTAAGTGTTTAAATTTGAGGTAAGGGTGTACGTATTGTTCCATATTGTATGTTATTAATTTTGAGTTAGGATCATGTAGCCATGTCCATATATTGCTAATTTGTGATGTGAGATAATATATTTGGAGGTCCAGTAGGGCTAATCCCCCTTTATTTGGGGGTAATAAGAGTTTATCGTATGCTATGTGTTTTTTTTTTGCCTCAGAAAATTATTTACTGTTTTTGTTAAGTTTATTAAAGAAATATGTAGGTATTGGAATATGTATATTAGTTTAGGTAGAATTTTTATTTTAATAATATTAATGCATCCTATTACAGTTAGGGTAATCCATTTTTTAAAGTCTATTTGTATGTCGTTTAATATAGATAAATCATTTTCTTGGAATAGCTTTTCTATGTTATTAGGTAAATTTATTCCTAAGTAGTTTATTGTTTTTTTTTCTATTTTGCAAGGGCTATTAATGGGTATTTATATAGTTTGTGTATCATTTAGTTGTGAAATTACTATTCTATTCCAATTGACCCTATATCCTGATCTTTTTCCAAATTGTTCTGTTAAAACAGTTACTTATTTGGTTCTGTAAGATATAATATTGCATTGTCTGCATATAAATTAGTTTTATGTTCTGATTTATCCATTTCTTTTCCTGTAATAGCTGTGTATTGGCGAATTGCTATTGCAAATGGCTCTATAATAATGCAAATTTAGCCCTTAGCTCCAGACTAGGCGTACTCTACCGGTACAAGCACTGCCTCACCCCTGAAGCACTACAGCTCACCGTAAATGCCTTGATCCTCTTCCTGCTAGACTATGACATCCTAATATACAGTGCCGCGCCCTCCACAACCCTAAGTAGACTCCGGCTTGTGCTCAACAAAGCCTGCCACCTCATCCTAGGATGTGATCATTTCACTCACTCCTGCTCCCTTTACAGCAGCACAAACCGGCTAAACCTGGATAACAGAATCAGGTATCACACCTGCCTTATGACCAAAAAGGTATTACTAGGCCTCACCCCACCCTCCCTACACCAAATTATCCTCCCAACATCACCAGGCAAAACAACACGTAGCACAAGTAAACGGCTACTATGGGTACCCCATGGCCGGACCTCCCAATACCAACGTACCTTCAGTTTCAGGGTCCCCTCCTGGACAAACTCTCTCCCTATCCATAAAACTGATGAAAGAAGGCTGGGCCCATATAAATCCAAGCTAAGGGAATACCTGCAGGCTTCAAATAGATGTGACTGCCCTTGATACCTAATCTGCCTTGCCTCCTTACAAACAAACTAGTAGCAGGTCACTGTACCTAAATGTACTTATTGAAACATGACAATCAGCCTCCTACAGAATCTTTCTGTCATTTTTTTTCCTCCTGGCTGTGCTAAAGTACCTAAATCTCTGTTAGCCCTCTATGAAACAACCAAGTAACCTGTTTTTTTTTTTTTATTGCTGTTATTTTGTAATGGGCTGTATTTCTGTATCTTAAGTCCTGTCCCTGTGCAATTTATGTATGACGTGCAGCCTTTGTAAATGAGTCTCTGACTCAAAGGTCTTTCTGAATATCACAATAAAAAAAAAAATATCAATGGAGATAATGGACAGCCCTGTCTTGTTATTCATGATAGTATTAATTTTTGGGAAGTATCATTTTTAGTTTTAATTATTGCTATTGGTTTGGTATTGGTATATTTTTTGAAGTAAATAGCAACACTTCTGGCTTTCTGATTGTATGATGAATACAGACCTGGCTGCACCTATTGCGGAGCCATTCAAATTCCTATTTTGTAAAATGTGTTTCTTGTAACATTAAGAGAGTAATTTTCTTCCATGTATTTCATAACTTTATTTATTTTAACTCTGTTTCTGAGCCCTTTCACATTCCAAGTGGCATATCTTATGTATATATCCATATTACTTATTTTGCTTTGAATGGCTTAAGTTTCTCTTCTATACTGACATTGTTTTCTTCTAATATAAATGTTCCTAGACCCTTTTTATTTAAACCATATATATCAGATAATTTTTTTGCATTTGTTTTTGTCTTTTTTCTTTTTTGTTGTCTCTTCATGCTGTATTTTCATTTACAGATTAGTAATGATGATACTTTCATTTACTAAGTGCACTCATTTCATCACCCATGTGCTCCCCTCCCTTTGTGCAAAAGTCTATACTGCTTTTGCACCCCCCCAAAAAAAATTAATAGAGATGACTCGTTTTATCACCTTTTACACCTAAGCCCAAATTTTGGCATTCTATTTATATAATAAAGGTAGCCATTCTCTTATATAACTTAATATCTATCTATAGAAAATGAAAGAGTGTAAGATCTCAGGGAGAGAGGGGCAAACAAAACAAAAGAAAGCGGGAAGAATATACTATACTTATTTCATTCTATATTATCTCTTTAGTTTTCTCTCTCTCTTTAGCAAATCCTCTTTCACCACTCACTTTTCTCTTTTTCTTCCTTCCCCCTCTCCCTTCCATCCTTTCCTTCCCTTCCCTTCTTTCTTTCTCCTTCTTCTCTTGCTCCCTTTTTCTCCTTATACAGTTGTAAGATTTTCTATTTATTTCTAGTCCCTCCTTTTCTTTCTCTCCCCCTTTTATCATGCTATTTCTTGTTATTACCTCTCTTCATCCTACCCTCTATGGCCTTTTATATTTTCCTGTCTTCTTTTATTTCCCATTTCCCCTTTCTATAAGCTTTTCCTTATACATTTGATTACAGTTTTTAGAAATAAGGTTGATGACTTCTTAGTCTTCTTATTTTATCTGTTTTCTTCTGCTGTTGGGTTTTCTTCTGGTTCCTTTTATATTGTTGTAGAGTAGGGTTTTTGTCTAAATTAACCTGTTTGAGTTTTTTTTTTCCTGTGCAGCATCTTTGTAGAAATGTTCAAAAGCATTGCATCTTCTGGGTCTTCAAAGGTCTGTAATCTGCCATATCTAACAAATCTAATTTTTGCTGGATAAATCATTGAGAATTTGTTTGAGGGTTAAATTTCTTGTGTTTTGTTGTTGTTTCTGTGGATAAGTCAGGAAACATGCTAAAATTGCAGTTTTCAAATTGAAGCCCTTTTTGCATCCTAGCTTGCTGTACAATAAACTCTTTGTCTTGGTACCAATGGGGCGTTATGAAGACCATGCATGGGAAAGTATTATTTAGTCCCATTCTGGTTCCCCACTCTGTTGGCTCGGTCTAGTGGTATTTTATTTTGTGGATATTCTCTTCCTGTTGCAATGGTTAGGCATTTTTCAAAAAAGAAAAAAGGATCACCAGTGCCTTCTATACCTTCCAGAAATCTTGTGATCCTTACATTTCCACGCCATGACCTGTCCTCTTGTTTCATGATTTTTTGCAATAAAGTTTGTAGTTGTTTGTCATGTATTGTCTGTATTTTTCATAATGGGTCCATTTCATCTTCTAGTTTTGATATTCTATTTTCAATTGCATCTGTACAAAGGGACAGCGATTCAAATTTCTGTTTCAGATCCCCTAAGAAATCATTAGCTTATTTCACTGATGCTGTAATATCTCCAAATGTGTTATTATATCCTGTCTTAGTGCGTTAATTGCCCCAAGTAAATCCTGTGCCTGTGTTTGAGAAGTTACACTAGGTAATGGTATTTCTAATGTATTTATTACTTGGGCACCTTGCTTTTCTCCAGTGTTAGACTGCCCTGACCCTGTGCTGTTCTGTTCACTGTTTTTTTTTTCTGGCTCTGCCTCGGTCCCTTGCATGGGAGTCTGTTGTTTTGTCTTTTTCTCCTCTAATGTGTCCTCATTTGCATTAGTTGCAATATTCTCTTTAGTTTGATGTATGATTACATTTAGTGTTTCCTGAATTTTAGTATGCAGTTTTTTAGGATGCATATCTTTTGTTGTTGTGGTCAATTCTTTAAGCTTTTCTTCCTCCATGTCCCTTCCCCATGTATAGGTAATTTAAAATATTACCTTCCATTGAGAGAGATTTCCTCCTTCATGGCTTCTCAGGTAATGGAGACAGTGGGGCAAAGTCTGTTGTTGAGAGATTGGGCAGGCTTGGAGACAGTAGACTTGAGGGTCCTGCAGATTCCGTCATTGCCTTTTGACATCTTTTTTCCAAAAAGTGACCGTAAGTAGTATCTTTCACCTGACGCATACTTTTTGATATGCCGTGAGCAGAGTTTTTCATGAAGAGATAATGCGGTGAAGGCTACAGGTTTGGGGTTTACTTTATAATAATTTGGGCTTCCAGTATTGTTTTTCCTAATCTTCTTTCCCATTCATGCCAGTTGTTTGGGATGGTGTTTCGTTCAAACCACCATCTTGCACAGTAGCGTCACACCACTTCCTCCACCCTAAATTCCAGTTAAACCCTTTTGTGATGTTGGACTGCATCCCATCTTGGTGGTCTCCACTAAACTATGTCATGTGCATGCAGCAGCATAGCATGATGTCAGCTACATGTAAATTCTGTAGCGTTCACAGTGTAGCATAGCATTATGACTACTACATGTAAACTCTGTAGTGTGCATGGTGTAGCATAGCATGGTGATTGCTTCATGTAAACTCTGTAGTGTGTAAGATGTAGCATAGCATGGTGACTGCTACATGTATATGCTGTGATGTAGCAGGGGGTAGCATAGCATAAAGACAACCACATTGTTACATTTGTCAGCAGTGTTAATTTCCCCATTTATCTGCCACCCATGCATACACCATCGGCCAAGCATTGCATCTGTACTGCTTATATTGGAAGCCATGGGCTACTTCCTCATTTATTCGCCAGCCTGGCAGATGTGTTTACAGGTGGTAAGTGGCACTTGCTATTGGCATTACTGTAGGGAAGTTCTGACTGTGTTTAAAGTCTCTTCCACCCAGTCTCATCACAAAGCCGAATGTCCCTGTGATAACAGTTCCCTCTGATGTCCCTGAGCCAACTAACATCCTGAACTTGAAAAATGTGCACTCTCCCTCCTCTGCTCTCGCCAATTGGCTAACAATTCTAGAAAGCTGTTGAATAAACCTTTCTTTCCTGTGCCATCTTGGATGTGAAAGCTGTACCAGCATGTTAGGCATGTTAGCGGCTTTGCAGTTTGGTAAGTCTTTATGCCATGGAGCAAGTCAGGGGAATGAAAGAAGCACAGATTATTTTTAAAAAACTATATGATGGTGAATATTTGTAGTACAAAGAGAAAAGTTTTGGTTTTAGTTTAGTTTAGTTTGGTTTGTGGTTCCCTCTCCTTGTTAGGTGGTGATGCGGGATGAGCTCCAGTTTGCTTTCTTTCCTGGTTTCCCTTCTTGGCTACACAAAAGGCAATCAGAGGTAGTGGTGGTGGGCCTGTGGTAGCTGGGTTGGTGGGGATTTCTACTAGTCAGGGAAAGACTTGGAGAATGGAGCTGCCAGCTTACTGACCAACTGCGCCCTGAGTGACTAAAAGTGTGATGAATGTCCCAGGTACTGTAGAAGGACTGGGAGAGGGGGTAAGAGTTGGGACTCAGTTCGTGTGAACTGAAGCAGTAACCTTTTTTATTTGTTCCATTGTATACTTGGGGGAGTGGGGATTATCTGTTGTGTCCACTATAAATAAGGATTAAAGAGTATGCTGGGGTTCTTTAAATTTTGTTGGGAAACTGCCACCCTCTGTTATCTACTACCTACTTTTATCCACTAAATTTTAGATGTACCAAGGTTGGTGGATACAAGAGGGAGTTCAGTATATGCATGTTGCAGCATAGCATGGTGTCAGGTACATAGTAACTCTGTAATGTGCAGGTAGCAGCATAACAAGGTGTCAGCTACATGTAAAATCTGCAGTAAGCATGGTGCAGCAAAGCATGTTGCAACTATAAGCAAACTCTCTCAGTATTCTAGCATGTATGATTTTTATATCAGTGCCTCCATCATGAATGCTACTGTCCTAATTGTATACTTGCCAGACCAACTAGCACTAGCTTTTTGTTTTGTTAAAGGCTTGGAGGTGCCTATTTGGAGGCTAAAGTTCAGTCAAGCTTTGAATAATACATATTACAGTTTATTTTCCCAAGATAATCCAGCTTAGATGCAACATCTCCTTTTCAAATATACATGTTTAAGATTACTGTATGTTGGTCTTTTGTCTTCTTGACTCATGTGCATTATATTTGCTAGTGCTAATCCTCTTATTTTCAATATTTTTGTATTTTATAATGTGCAATATGCATGTACGGTATTGTGTATTATGTAATTATTATGTACTTTACTATGATGTCCAGGTTGTCCCTGAAAATAGAATCTTGTAATTCAGTGGACTCACCTGGTTACAAAAAAAGGAAAAAGAAACAAACAAACAAATGGGTACTGCTTCTTTTTCTTGTTCAGCTAGATGGACAGAAGAAATAGGAGGTTAGGTAACATACTCAAGGTCACAGAGTGAGGAAATGTTATTGGTGGTGTCTGAACCTGCATTCTCAGGTTGACAGTTCTGTGGTCTAACCACCAGTTGATTGTTTGTAATTAAAGAAACACTGCATTTGTTTCAAGTCATGTTGACCATAGAGTAAGCAATGATTAAATCTTACAAAGATTCTGAAATGGTAATTCGTATATCAAATAAACAAGCAGCTGATTATGTATTCGAATAGAAGAACTTGTTTTAAAATTCATTGTTTAGGCATCTGTTTCTCTGGTGTGGCCCCATCTTCCTGGATTAGGCCCAGCCCTGTCCCCCAGCATCCCCGGCACTTACCCATCTCCTTCCAACCCCATAGGATTAGCCCCTGTAGTAGGGCCTGGCTGCACCTGACTCAACCCCCCCCCCAGTTTTGGCAGCAGATCAAGACAGGACAACATGGAGTGAAGTAAGTGGTCAGTAGTGGGTGGCAGGGCATGAGTGCGTCTGGAGTCATTCTGCATGCTTTAGGGTGTTTTTCCTGTGTTTGTTCCCCACTCCTGCAGGACATCAACATTCCTGGGTTTCCAAGTGTGGGCATGCAAGTGTTTCTAATGGAGCCTGTCCAGTGTGGTCACTAAGGTTGCAGTGTTGCAGTGGGGATAAGGTCCCTTGCTCTCCAAGGAGGAAGACATTGTCCTCTGGGATACTAATCCTCCTTCCCCTGGTTACTTCTCAATAATCAAAGCTCTTTCCCGAACCTGGGTTTCCAGTGTCAAAAGCAGTACCCCTACCTCTGCGCCTATGGGCCAGCTAAGGACCAGCATTTTTACAACTGACCTCATGCAATTAATATTACTCCTTTAACTTATATTGGGATGTTGCATGGACAAATGAATTTCATTTGATGCATTAAAGGGCTCTAAATGTGATTTCAGAGTGGACTAGAAGTGCTTCAAATGTTAAATCAAAACAGCAAAGTATGCCCAAGAAATCACCAGATGAGTCAATCAAATCAATAAAGTCCAATTCGACTAGTTCAACTTCCAATGCTTCTGTCTCTGAACAGACACTCACCTACAAAGTCAGCCAAAAACAAGGTAGGACAACTTTAACTGCTACCAGTACTGTAAGATGCACAGCGGTGCTCAGTGACAAATTCTGTCATGTTGCCTCATGTCAATGAATAACTCTCAGGAACTCCAGTTTATGATGGTTAAGCCTATCAACTTGACACCTGTTTAATACATAGTTATTCCTAGTGTTATAACTGGTTACAACGAAGGGCATCATGATAATAACAGCATTGCAATAAAAGCAGAGTACCCCTGCAAATGAGATGTATCCCCTTTAGCTATATCTATGCTACAGTACATGTTGATCCTTCTCAAGTGAGTTTTCAAATTTCTGAGTTCTTAGTTATAGACATAAACAACAGTTTACTGATAACAATGCAACCTTTTTTGTTTCAAGGTCACCTATACGATAATCAGGGCTTTGTTTCTTCTACCTGTGCTATGAATTTGGTTCCGAATGCACAGTGAATCTCAGCAATGGAACTTCAGAAGTACTACAGTGAGCAGCTGAGCATGTCTCCAATGACATTTAAGTGACCAATCACCTTTAGGAGATTTGCAAATTAATGTCTATTTTGTCTGTCAACGGCATTTTCCTAATCTGGATATAATGCTACATTTATAATGTTATGTTGTTTCTGAATTAGTTTAAACCTAACATTTTGTGTGCAGGAATTTAGTGTAATAAAGGTTATTGCTTGGCATCTAATAAATGTTCATAGTACAGGACAAATAATGGTCTGAAAACCTGTGTTTTAAATTACATTTGTACACTGGTATAAACCATACTTGTATTGTCTTGGCATTTAATGCTATTTCTGCAAAACATGTATTTTAAATTACCCAAAGCAGACTACTCAAAATATTTTTGCCTTCACAAATGAATGTTTTTGCATTTGGCCTTATCTAAACTGTAGACAGCTTTAAAACCAAGATGTACATTTATATCTGAGTTTCTACTGCCATAGAATTGTATGTAATATTCTTAACTGAGTTAAGAAAATTGATATTAATGCATTAGCACAATGTAGTGTAAAAAGAAAGCTGATCATAATGATTTTACAGTTAAGCATCAGATATCATCTAACTTCATTCATGTATGTGATCCCACTGGCCAACATTAACAGTTTGAATGAGCGTCTTTTTTGTGAAGAAATATAGATTGTGTTGGCAGCAAAAAGACTCTGAGGTCCAGCCAGTCGATATCTTTTTTTAATTAATTTTAATCGGTATTTAAAGTACAATAAAATACAGCTACACTGAATAGCAGCACACATATTGCTTCAAATGCAGCAGTAATAAACAGCATCCAATTCCCAGCGGAGGGCATTAAGTAGGAACAGTTTTATAGGAGGTGACACTGTATCAGGCTCATTACACAGTAACGGAGAACTAGACCACTGCAAAGACCCTGCAGGCTATATTGCACTCAGTACTGGAGATGGTGCAGTATATGCAGTATACCAGATCCTACCATCACATGCACACTACTAGATGGAGGAGAACACCGTGCAGTAAAAGGAGCTGGAAGACCATCAATAAAAATGTTTTAATAGGGTCTGCCAACCAACCTGTTTTCTTCCCTTTCACATTCCTAAGAGCCATCCATATCCATTGTGTGTGTGGGGGGGGGGTACCTTTTTTTACAGATAAATTGCAATATGCCACACAGATCCCCCATACAATAAACCTTAAGCCATACAGTGTCCAGTCTCAGAACACAAGACGTGATGCTCTGTAAACTCAGTATTTTAATATATTGATTTGAAAGCTGGTGGTTGGGAAAGACACACTGAGCAGAAGCTTATTTCCAGGTGTGGCCCTGGGGTAGGAATTACTTTAGAGACAGGACAAAAACAAGTACAGGCAAAACTTACCAATATCACAGTATCAAGTGTTCATATCAGTGAAGTGCTAATTACATACCCAGCAGATATGCACTGCCTCAGCCAGCTCAGAAACATCATAACAGACATAAAAAAGAGCACGAGCAAGACAAGAGAGTTAAAGGTTGCTCAACATACAGTAAAAAACTTAGAAGAGCAAATTCTGTATTCTCATTTATTTTTCTAGCATTTTTATTCCAATGTGCACTCAACATCCTCCTAATTTCCCCATGCTGTCATTGTCTTGTTGCTCCCAAATACCTCCTCTACTGCAGGCTTTCATCCTATCTTAGCTGCCCCTACTCACCACAAAGAAAACCCTCAAGGCTAGCCCACAATAAGGCTTCTCCCAAGTACGAACATACGAAATTTGCCAGCAGATAAAGGTCTATCAAGTCTGCTCGAATGTGCAGCTAGCACCCCTTATTCTGCAGCTGCCCCTCCCTTCTACCCTTCCCCTTCATTAACCCTCCCCCTTGTCCTGTCCCATCCCCTTTTGAAGCAGTCCACTGTTCTACTGCATACCACTTCTGCAGATAATGCATTCCACCCAGCCACCACCCCTTCTGTAAAAAAGTGTCTCCTCATCTCCCTCCTGAACCTTCCTTCCTCCAGTCTCATATCATGGCCCCTGGTGGCCCTCCCCTCCCTTACTTTGAACAGCCCCTCTGTACCCGTCTTGTTTATTCCTTTCATGTATTTAAAGGTTTCAATCATGTCACCCCTGTCCCTCCTCTCCTCCAGTGAGTACATGTTCAACTCCTTCAGCCTCCTCTCGTATGATAAGTCCCCCAGCCCTTTGATCATCTTGTCACCCTGCGCTGCACCCCCTCCAGTAACTTAATGTCCCTCTTAAAATATGGGTGCCAGTACTGCATGCAGTACTCCAGGTGTGGTCTAACTAATGACCTATACAGTGGCAGAATCACCTCCTCCCTCCTCGAGGATATACCCCTTGCAATACAACCCAGCATTTTGTTGGCCTTTGCAGGCTGCCTTCCTACATTGTGCAGAGTTGTTCATTGACCCTGTAATGACCCTGTAAAGTAGCAGAGATACCCAAAGAGAGACAAGAATCCAGAATGGGTAGTCACGTGGACATACCAACTTTGGACCAGCAAATGGCTTTGGGTGGGGGAGAGGGGGACATGGGAACCTTTCTTACCAGTAGGTTTTTTTGGTAGCCAAGAACAACTTTTTTAACCAGTATGCTGATATTTTAAAAACTTTCATTAACTTAGGAAATCTGATTCCACATAATATTTTTTCACAAAACATTCACTGATCAGTAAATCATTGATAATACTGTGATGCCAGTCCATCTACTTGACAAAAATGTACAGAATTGTAATTTCAAGTGACAGTCTATGTTCAATTTTTTAAAAATGCAATAATGGATTACTTTTAGTGATTGTTTCTCCTTGCATATGGGCTCAGATATGTACCTAACCTCACACATGACATATAATTTTAGTGCTAGTCTTAACATACACTAAATGCATCCCTTTGAGAATATAGTCCACATACTTTCACAAGACTGCATCAATGTAAACGTAGCCAAGTGCCTTAATAATACAGATGTTGCTATTCATTTCTCTGTATCATATATATTAGTTTTTGAACCTACTAAATGAAGTAAATCAATAGAACTAATCTCTCATGTACAAGACTGAAAGTATATTTAAACAGATAATTCAACACAGTGACTCACTCCATTTTATGCTGGATATCCATCTACAATAAATCAGCATACAGACCCTTGGCAATGTGAGGGCTATAGAATTGTATGTAATATTCTCAACTGAGTTAAGAAAATTGATATTAATGCATTAGCACAATGTAGTGTAGAAAGAAAGCTGATCATAATGGTTTTACAGTTAAGCATCAGATATCTTCTAACTTCATTCATGCATGTGATCCCACTGGCCAACATTAAGAGTTTGAATGAGCTTATTTTTTTATAAAGAAATATAGATTGTGTTGGCAGCAAAAAGACTCTGAGGTCCAGCCAGTCGATATTTGTTGCGGTGGCTCTTCCTCATGGTAGACTAGTGGAAGAGTGAAGACTGGTTGCTATATCAGACGGAAGGTGATGAAAAAAGGAAAAAGTAAGCTATTCTGTTCAACTGGCCATCTGCAAATACAGTAGAATACTATAAAATGAGTCTTTTTAACCTAGGATAAAATATTTTACTATGATGCCAGCATTAGATGCCAAAGCATCAGCAATAACAATAATTTGACTCAAACAAGGAAATATTTGTATAGGATTTGTTTTACAAATTAAAAGAAATGGTCAGAAAGTGGATCATCTGCTCCAAGTGTCATTCAACAGATGGTGCCAGGTTGTCCTTGGTAGCTCCATCTTCCATCTGTTTGGAAATAACCAGTAGGACTAAACCCCCTGCTCAGTATCTGCTCTGTTTAGGTTGGATGTTCACTAGTTCAGAGAAAAAAAACACGTCTAACTGACTGCATCATCAGATAAGTAGATTAGAGTACAATTGTGCCTCTGACACAGTCTACCAAACTCTACAAAGAATCATACAGAATGTGCTTTCTTGCTATGAACAGTGTGTGAGAAGAAATATTTATAATCTATTTCTGTATGAAATAATCCCTCAAGACAGGTTTTCCATGCATTTTAAGGTTTCCAGGAGGTGCAAGCAAAATACAGTTTATCCTACAATTCATTGCACCCTTTCACTAACCCTAACATAAATAGATTTTGCAAAACTGATCACTGTTTTGTGAAGAGGTTTCATAACATAATTATTGGTATTACAAGCAGCATGTATTCTGTAAGCCATGTAACCGAAATAGTTGTACTTTTTCTATTATTTAGGGATTGTATTAATGCTGCAGCTCTATAATTAATGTATATTTAGAAATAGAGTAAATTCCTGTATATGTACTTAACATAATCACATAATGGTATTTTATTTATAAAACGTTATGTACAGTAAGGATGAATGACCTCACTTTTTTATTCTGAAGTCAAGTTTTGGTTTAGGATCCTGTCAGTCCCCTCCATTTGTGTTACAAGTGGAAGATTCATAAACTCTAAGTTGAGCTTGTTAATGAATGCTTGGCCCCTAATAGCACAGATGAAGTGTTTGCAGTGAAATAAGAATGACTGGTCCTGATTCACTTACCACTGCCCTTGCCAGCTTCACAGTCATATGAGCACAGCCACTGCCTCAAACCCCACACACCATCTGACCTGCTACCACAGCTATTGTAACTGCCGTGTTTGACCTGGAATCTAGCACTGTGATCATAATTCAGTATGTATGGAAATGTAGTATGGACACTAGCCGCTGAATAGGAGCAGGATGGGCATAGACATTTGATTGTCCATAGTAACTTAGGAGGAAGGATTTTGGTTGTATTGGCTCTGCTTTAGCTACAACAACACACCCCAAAAGGAAACCTGCACTCTGCAATGGACAGGTGTTATGTGGTGTGCTGTGACACCAGGTTCCAGGTGCCACAGTCTCTGGCTGTATGGATTTTCAAAGTTGGTGTGTGTTTGATCTGGTATTAGGACTTGTTTAAATCAATTTTAGTGGATCATATCTCTTTTTGTTCCAACTGCAGTTCTTGCACAGCACAGCACACCACACCTGTCCATCATGGAGTGCAGGTTTCCTTTTGAAGCGTGTTGTTGGTGTTTACAGTGGGGTGAGTTGTCCCAGACATGCACCCTGCCTTGAGCTGGTTGAGTGCTGTACTTCCTGTTTTTTTTTCAATGGGATTCTGCTTTAGCTAGTCTGCTAAGGCAGTCACCATTAAATAAACAAAGATACACATACCAACCCATTTTAATCTCTGCACAACCTCTGGTCTTTCGTGACCCACTGGTCCCTTCCCCAAACACACACAGATTTTTTTTTGCATATTTTTTATCATTTTATTTATTTTTTTTTGTGTGTGTGTGAGTGTAGTATCACTCAGTAGCAGCCATTTCCAGTGACGTTCTGTTAAACATGCTAAACAGTGTGGCCTCAGTTTCCTTTCACTTCAATTTGGACCTGGCAATGGTTGATTATTTCACATTACTTACCAAGCATAGTACGCATGCCTATGGGACATCCTCCATGATGGTAGACATGGTAATCTGAGGTAAGGTGCAAAATTAGCCACTGTACCTTGCTCCCGGGTCCTGACTTATGGAATCACTGTATATTTGGAGAGTGGCAATAAAATGTTGAATGCTTAGTATTGCCACCATGTCATCTTCTTCAGATTCATGAAGGTAATTGCTTTTGTCTGGCTTTAGGAAGCCACCCTTTGGAATGAACCTGAGCTAGCTGATACCTGTAGCTCTTAACTTCCTCCTCCTTGCACTCCGCTTTAGCCCTCAGAGCACCTGCCCCCGAACCATTACCCTGTTCTTGAAGCATCATCCTGTCCCTGGCTGGCAACTGCCACCAGTGTCTTCCTCTAGAAGCCTGGTTTGGGTTGGGGATTTTGGACATTAACGGTCAATGAAGGAGCTTCAGCTTCCCTAGCTCTTAAAGCTATTGTTCAAGTTATTTAAAAGCTAGGAGAACACCAGCTGTGGGCTACTTGTTTTCTTCCATAGCTTTGATTCTCAACCCATTCCTGACATAGAGTATTTATGTTTTTAATCCTTGCAGCTGTTTCCATCTATTTCTGCTCTTGTCTCTGGCTCACAAGTTCCCCACAAGCAGGCTGTGAGCAAGGAAATCACAATTTACTGCACTCTTATAGGGTGCTACTGCCTGTTGCCGCAGTACCATTCCCTTTAGGTCTGCATCCATCTGCACATCATTTATATGCCCTATCCAAACACAGTTGCTAGTCATTACTAAGCCAGATTTCATGAAAAAATGAAGATTTTGGTAGAACCAAGCCTGTGATTAGTCCTATTCATTTCCAGATTTGTGTTATGTACTGTATTTAGATAAAACATTGAGATTTGCGTCTTGCAAATGTGTAATCATATTTTACAGTTATGCAGTTGAAATAAGGTATAAGAAAAAATAATTTTTTAATGTGTGTGCAACTACATATTTCAGTAATGTGGTATAGCTGAAAGTTATTTTCAGTTAATTTTTACTCATGAAACATGTTCTTATATACTTTGGTATATCTGTTTGCTTCTGTTTATTTATGTTCATAATCTAATGCATAACTAATAAAAATTCTATAATTTAGAAAACATAGCATTTTTTCTCATGTTTGTAACATTTATGGAAGTCAATGTACAGTAAGAGGTGAAAATAAATATCTATAATTTCCCACAAAATACATCCCAGTAGCCTCATGTGGTAACATGTTGTTTTTATAAAGTAACAGCAAATCTGCAATAGCCCTTTTCGTACTGTATAATAATACATTCTAACTGTGGGGAAAACAGTTATCTTATAAGACAACAAAGGCATGTAATTACAAAGCTATCAAGCTTAGCGTTGCTGTTTTACAGAGGAATACCATCATATGCCAAGCTTTGTTAGACTTCTTTCAGAGGTCACAATTAAAATAAAAAAACTACAGTTCAAAAGAATGAATAGGTTTTGACATTAATTACACAGCTTTGTTAAATGACATCAGCAACAGGGCTTGCATTGTTCCGTTCGCCTTGACTATGAACCATTTTTTATTATTCATATTTATGAGAAATATACAACCTGCATAATGTGCATTTTTTGTTCATAAAGATGACATAAAAAAAATTTAATTTTATCAAACTACTGAAGTGGCAAACCTTGACTTTGTTTTTGCTTTTTAGGAAGCTGAATGGTCAGTTCACTTTCAGATGCAAATGAAAAATGCATGAACGTCTTAGCAGCATTAAGACACAAAGACAGAAAAAGGGCAGATTAATACACAAAGTATATTGATATATTTTTTTAACAATTAAACTACCCCCCTAAAATTTTTAGACAAGTGGTACATGCAGTAGTGCAATATCTTTTTTTGCAATTCAAATTTTATTGAAAAAATTTAACATTACAATCATGTTACCATAAACAGACAAATGGCTAGCCAGCATTAATCTAGCAATAGTCCATCTAACATTAGATTTTTTTTTTTATTTTATTTAAACAGCAGTTTGGAAAACCTTTGAGCCATAGGCTCATTTAAAAAGGTACCTTGTCACAGTAAGACAAACCAAAATACACAGTATAGCAGTACAACACATAAGTATAACAGTAAATTAAGACATAGATACAAACAGGCTGGTACAGGTAGGATGGATGCAAACAATACCAGAGTTATGTCGTCCTTAGCAGCTTAGTAATAAGCCTTGTCATAAGTATTGAGTACAGCTTTGACTAGTGGCAGTTACAGCATTGGGTGTTAATAAGGTGGTTACGTAAGGAATTTTTGAAGCACGATATAGTTGGAGCTTCGGAGATGGAGGGGGGCAGTGTGTTGAACCAGGAGGGGGCCCTAAAGCTGAACGCTCTTTGGCTGTGAGAGGTCCTAGCTCTAGGGATAACAAGAGAGGTTTTCCCAGAGGTCCGAGTATGAACTAGTGGGACAGAGCGGCGTATGGTGGTGGTCAATCCTGGTGGGGAAAGCCCAAGGAGGGTCTTTTTTGTAAGGGTACAGGTAAGATATTTGAGGCGCTCGTCGAGATCAAGTACCAGCTCTTTAGCATACAGTAGACAGGTGTGTGTCATCCTAGGTGCTCCAGTAGCCAGATTTCACCTCAACACAACTAGTACACTGATGTGCCCACTACGTGAACACACACAGAAACAAACCTACTATACAGGATCCCACTATAGTCTGAAGAACCAGAAGTTATAAAAGTCCAACTGACTAAGATTTCCAATTAACTAATTGTGAGTACACCCTCAGACCCCAAACTTATCCAATAGAAACAACTAATGCCCTCCAACATGTAAAGAAATACACAGAACATTCAGCTGGCTGAACCAGGAATACACTAATTGGACAGATGATAACATAACATCAAATACATGCACAATAAATTGACCCAATATAGAAACAAGAAACAGAACCAACCCTAAATGGCAAGGCATGCACAGTATACAGCGGTCCCTCTCCCCCAATTCAGATTGAGAAAGGGTGATACGTGGAGCTCAACTCAAACAGGAGCTACAAAGGCACCACTAAATCTGAACGGAATGTAGGAGAGAGATGTAAATACAGCCCCAGCTTCCATGCACAACCCTAAACTCCTTGTCCAGAACATATGTTTAGGTAGGAATCCACACTTGAGCAAATAATGCAGCTTTCCCTACAGCCCTATAAGAAAGTTGTTCATGACTGGCCAACTTATAAAGACTATTTTCCCCATTCTGCCTAAGTAGGGACTTGTTCAGTACCCACTCTCTAAGAGTGAGGTGCTTGGCCTCTGTCACCACAGCCAAGAACAAGATAATAAGGGGAGTGTTCTGAACAGGGAGCTGATTGGTATTACCCAAAAGCAACAAAGAAGCATCCAAGGGAATTGAACAGCCAGGGACTTCTGAGATCCTTTCCCCAACCAAAGTTCACCAGTTGGCCAGTTTGGGACAGGACCACAAAATATGCAACAGATTACCAGTCTGCAGATGACATCGCCAACATTTGGAACTATCTACTAAACTCATTTGACACCGCAGATCTGGGGTCCCATACCAAAAGTGCAAATTTTTCCATTGTATAAGCTTTCCTTTCAAATCAGGCCTCCCCTAGAAATGTTAGAGCAACAGCCATCTGGGTCATCCTCCAATAGGGGACTAGCAAGTTGTTTTTCCCAACATACTTTCAAAGTTAAAGGGGTGTAAATCTGGAGCAGCCCATTGTAGATCCTGCTATCTTAGGGATCCGAGGTGAAGACATCCCACCCCCCCCCACCAAACCCAAAATATCATCCAACATGCCTTTTAATGGAAGCTGGAGTTGTGGACCCACAACTGAGGAAATTAAATATCTAATTTGAAAAAAAATATTTCCACAAATGTGACTATGATAGCGAAGTCTGGGCCTTTATAGTAGCAACATCTTTAAACTGACCCATTTCCAGATGAAAAAGGTCTGCAACCCACTAGAAACCTCCTTGAGCCCATTGAGACCAATAGATAAGCTCCCCTCCAATCTGCAATTTAGGATTGTTCCAAAGGGGACAGTGAGTGAATGGGGCCTGCCACTGCGATGCAGCCAGTTGTGACACTCCTTTCCAGATGGCTAAAGCATACTCATGGATGGGATAGTCTGAACAGGCTAAAGAGGGACACCATAGAACAGTTTTGGGGATACCCTAGAAAAGAGTTCCTCCTCCAACACCCAACCTCCATAAAGAGTCTTGGTACCCCTCAGCAAACAGCCACATCCAGACTTGCTGAAGGCCCACTGCTAAATAATACCCTCAAAGTCAAGGTATCAGAAGTCCGCCTTTGTCTATGGAGGCAACCAGTTGAGCCAAGGAGATTCTGGGTTTACCACCCTCCCAAAGAAATTTCCTAAAAAGTTTATCTAAAGAGGACCAGATGGTATCCAGAATTGGTAAAGTCAAAAAGTGGAGGAGGTACAAAATTCGGGGGAGGACCATCATTTGTAGAGTATATGATTTGCCCCAGAGTGACAAGTGAAGGTGCCGCCAATGCTCCACATCTTCCTGCAGGGACTTCAACAATGGGGAAAAGTTTTTTTTTTTTAGTTTAATAAACTTTATTAATTTTTACAAAAAGAATAACCATACAACCATACAATCAACAGCTTCTTTTCAACATCACTACACAATAAACATTTCTAGTCACCATAAAGGAAGCTGTGACAATAATGCAAAGATACATAACAACAACAAATCTTTGGTATGACCATAAAACAGAAGCAATTAACAACGGGGAGAATTTAAGCTGAATCCACTCCTTCCAATCTGGGGAGATGAGAATACCCAAATATTTTGTCAGATGTGCTGCCCACTTTAGCCCCAACTCCTCCAAAGAAATGGAAGGACACTCTGAATTCAAGGGTAAAACCTATGTCTTTACCCAATTGTTCCTAAGGCTAGACAGGGTCGCAAACTGATCCAGCAACCTTATCAGGGCTGGGATAGCCTGAGCTGGTGATGCAGCATGAGAAGAATATCGTCCACAAATAACATAGGCTTGAAGATATCCCCTCTACCACCATGCCTGGCACCACCCAACAGTCACACAGCTTTTGTGCCAAAGGCTCCAATACCAAAACAAGAACAGCTGCGGATAAGGGGTATCCCTGCCTCATGCCTCTCCCCAGGAGCAACATTTCAGAGGTAATCCCATTCATCAAAACCGAGGCCTTTGGGGCTGAGGAAAGGTTCCACACCCAATTAATGAAACCCTCCCCAATCCCAAAAGTTAAAAGGGTGGCAAAAAGGTAGAGCCACTCAAGAGAATCAAATGCCTTCTCTGTATCAAGTGCTTATGGCAGCCACTGGCTCCGGAGAAGTTTGCGCAAGCCACATTGGATTAATTAAGTGCCTAAGATGATCTGTCCCATCTCTCCCAGCAACAAGCCCAACTTGATCAGCATGCACTAAAGTATGCAAGTAGGTTTGCAGTTGCAAGGCTAACACCTTAGCCAAAATGTTACGATCCACATTTAAGAGAGAGATGGGACGGTAACTGGCACAAAGATAGGGGTCCTTCTCCTTCTTTGGGAGGACTGAAATAGTGGCTTCTGTCATAGACTCAGGTACTAAAATCATTCCCCAAGCCTCCTGGTAGGTGGCAACAAACAATGGGATTGGCATATCTTGAAACAATTTATAAACTTCTATTGGAAGGCCATCAGGACCTGGTGCGTTACTACTTGAAATTTGTTGGATCGCCGTCCATGCGTTTAAAGCTGTAATAGGTGCATCCGAGGCCCTGGCTTGATCCTTGGAAAGCTTGGGAAGTACCACTGAATCCTAGAAAGAAGCAATAGCCTCATCCGACTGGGCCCCAGAAGGAAGTTTCAATGAGTACAGTCCCTGGTAGTAGAAACATAGCATTTATCACACCTGGGGTCATACGGAAGACATCCTCCTCCCAGATACCAGGGATTTTCAGCTCTTCAGAAAGTTCTTTTAATCAATAGGCCAGATGATGGCACACCTTTTTGCCACTCTCCCAATAGGCCTGATGCAACCTGTTCAATGCAAACTCCTCTTTTTGAGAATTCAGCACATTTAAATGATACTGAATAGTTCTCATTTGATGGAATAATTCCAGGAGCAGTCCCCCCCTTTATGATGTATTTTCAGATTGGCCAGCTGCAGCTCGTAGGTCTCAAGGTCATGATTTTTCTTTTTATTCTTCATCAAAGCATAAATGATTATTCTACCCTGAGCAAAAGCTTTAAATTCCTCTTAAGACCAACGGGCTGCAGTCTCACCCGGGAAGTTGGCATCAAGATAGAGCTGAATTTCTGCCCACATCC
Source organism: Neoceratodus forsteri (assembly GCA_016271365.2). Classification (NCBI taxonomy): domain Eukaryota; kingdom Metazoa; phylum Chordata; order Ceratodontiformes; family Ceratodontidae; genus Neoceratodus; species Neoceratodus forsteri. The sequence goes on along the minus strand of JADMNL010000023.1, from coordinate 204,050,570 downwards.
AGCAACAAAAGCAGCATTGTGGCATAGGTTAACATTGAACCTCTATTTTTTGCTAGGTGTCTCAGATGTTCTGGGGGTTAAAATATAGGTCACAGGAGAATAGTCCAATATCAGGATGGATCCAATTGTAGATCTTAAGGCACGATGGACAGCAAAGCCCAAAGTGAGAATCATGTCAGTTCTATTATAAAAACCACGGGGAGCTGAATAAAATGTGTAATCCCGTCTAGTAGGATATTCCAACCTCCAGACATCACAGAGACCATGGTCCTGCATTAAGCACTTCAGGGCCAAAATACCCATAGAGGACAACACTTCAGGGGACCCACTTCTGACACACACTGGGTCAAGAACTTGATTCATGTCCACACTCAATATGACTAGAGCAGGGCCCAGGTCTAATAAAGCTTGAGAGACATTGTAAAAAAAATGCGGGTCCTCCACATTAGACCCATATATTGAACCCAGGATCAACAACTGCCCATCCAACCAACCTTTAACTAACACCAAGCAGCCTTTCTTATCATACGAACATACGAAATTTGCCAGGAGATAAAGGCCTAGAGGTCTATCAAGTCTGCTCGAATGTGCAGCTAGCACCCCTTATTCTGCAGCTGCCCCTCCCTTCCACCCTTCCCCATCATTAACCCTCCCCCTTGTCCTGTCCCATCCCTTTGAAGCAGTCCACTGTTCTACTGGATACCACTTCTGCAGGTAACGATTCCACCCAGCCACCACCCTCTCTGTAAAAAGTGTCTCCTCATTCCTCCCGAACCTTCCTCCTCCAGTCTCATATCATGACCCTGGTGGCCCTCCCTCCCTTACTTTGAACAGCCCTCTGTACACGTCTTGTTTATTCCTTTCATGTATTTAAAGGTTTCAATCATGTCACCCTGTCCCTCCTCTCCTCCAGTGAGTACATGAACACTCCTTCAACCTCCTCTCATGTAAGTCCCTAGCCCCTTGATCATCTTTGTCAGCCTCTCGCTACACCCCCTCAGTAACTTAATGTCCCTCTTCAGATACGGGGCCAGTACTGCACACAGTACTCCATGTGTGGTCTAACTAATGACCTATACAGTGGCAGAATCACCTCCTCCCTCCTCGAGGATATACCCCTTACAATACAACCCAGCATTTTGTTGGCCTTTGCAGCTGCCTTCCTACATTGTACTGAGTTGTTCATTGACCCTGTAATGAGCACACACAGATCCTTCTCCTCCTCTGTCTGGGCTAGCTGCACTCCCCCAGCTGGTAACTCCTCCTTGGGTTCTTCATCCCAAAATGCAGCACCTTGCACTTTTTGGCATTAAACCCCAGTTGCCAGGTGTCTGACCAGGTTTCAAGCTTTGCCAGATCATCCTGCAACACCTGCCATCCCCCTAGGTCATCCACCACTGCGCCTACCTTGGTATCATCAGCAAACAGACCGATCTTGCTCTTGATGTCCCATGATATGTCTGCAATGAATATCCCAAACAACACTGGTCCTAACACCGAGCCCTGTGGAACACCGCTCATCACTGCCCTTGGGTGTGAGAGCTCCCCACCCACCACCACCCTCTGTTGCCTTCCCTGAAGCCAGTTTCCTACCAACTACCAGCTTTGCACCTGACCCTGTGCCTACTAACTTCCTTCCCAGCCTTCCATGCTGCACTGAGTCAAATGCCTTACTGAAGTCCAGATACAGGACATCCACTGCATGGCCCCTGTCCAGTTGCCTATTTACCCAGTCATAGAACTCCACCAGGTTGGTTTGGCAGGATCTGCCACGTATGAAGCCATGCTGTCTGCTGTCCTGTAGTCCTTTGGCCTCTAGGAGGGCCACCAGCCTCTCCTTCAGGATAGTCTCCATTAGCTTACCCACGATGGATGTGAGGCTCACTGGTCTGTAGTTTCCCGGTTCATCCTTGGGGCCACTCTTGTGGAGGGGCACCACATGAGCCATCCTCCAGTCCTGAGGTACACACCTCGAATGTAGTGAGGCATTAAATAGGTCTGCCAAAGGTCCTGCAAGGACCTCTGCCAGCTCCTTCAGTACCCTGGGGTGGATGCCATCTGGGCCTGGCGCCTTGTCCACCCTCAGTGCCTTCAAACCCTCTCAAACTCTGCCCTCCATGATTTACCCATCTGTCACCCTTCCCCCAGCTTCTGCCATTTCTCCCACCTTGGGTGTCACCCCCCTCTTCTCTTTAGTAAATACTGAGCAGAAGTACTCATTTAGTGCTTCTGCCTTATCGCACCCTGCTTCCACCCAACCCCCCTCCTTCCTAATCCTTACTATGTGGTCCTTACAGCTCCTTTTCTCCCTGATGTACTTAAAGAAGTCCTTCTCCCCCTTCTTAATGCCTTGTGCCAGCCTGAGTTCCGTAGATGCTTTGGCTCCCCTCACTGCCCTTGTCACCTCCTTCGATTCTGTCAAGTACTCCTCCCTGTCCTCCCCCCTCCCTGTTTTCTTGTACTTCCTAAAGGCAGCTCTTTTCTTCCTTACCTTTTCCATGACCTCCTTGCTCAACCAGCTCGGTTTCTTAGCCCTAGCCTTCTTGCTCTGGGCTTTGCAGCAGGTTTTGGTTGCCTCCACTATCCCCAGCTTTATGAGCTCCCACCTCTGGTTAGTGTCCATACTAGATTGAATTCTGGCCAGGTACCCTTTTACCACTTCCCCCATCCTCCCAAAGTCGGTCCTCCTGAAGTCCAGCACTCTTGTGCCAGATTCCACTCCTTCCTTGCCCATATCCAATGTGAGTCATACTGAGTGGTGGTCACTCCCTGACAGCGGTTCCTCCACTGTAAGTTCTCTCACAAAGTCCCCATTTGCCAGCACAAGTTAAGGGTATTCCCTAACCTGGTTGGTTCACTGACCATTGCAGCAGGAAGCTGTCCTGGAAGGCATCAAGCAGTACCTGCTCCCTTCTGTTCCTGGTTGTTGGGGTACTCCAGTCCACTCCTGGCATGTTGAAGTAAGTCCCCCACAATCACCACACTACCCTTCTTGCAGGTCCTCCTGATCTGTCCCGCTAGTTCCCTGTCTAACTCCTCCGTCTGAGATGGTGGCCTGTACACCACTCCCATTCTAAGAATCCTATTCTTGGAATCCTGGATTTGCATCCAAAGTGACTCCTGTACTACCCTCCTCCCTTCCTCCCTTTACACAGTTCAGTCCTTCCTTCACATATGGTAGCCACCCCTCCTTTCCCAATCACCCTGTCCCTAGAAATAACCTGTACCCTGGTACAGACAGGTCCCAGTCGTTGTATTGGTGGCCCATGTTTCTGTGATGGCTGCAATGTCCACCTCTCCCTCTGCCATGAGAACCTGTAACTCTGCAGTTTTCCTCCCAAGGCTCCTAGCATTAAGGGTAACCACCTTCCACCCTTCCCACCCCCCATCCTGCCCCCCTTTCATGTTGAACCTGATCCACAACCCAGTTAACCGCCTTGTGGCAAAGGATGGCAACACCATGCTTTTGGAGGAAAAGAAAGATGCAAACACAGGCCCACCCCACAACTGTTTCAGCTTATCAAGTTCTTTTTTTAACTAAGTGAGTTTCTTGGAGAAAAATTATCTGACCACCTAACCAACGAATATGTGTGAGCACCCTTCTCCACTTGATATGACTGTTTAATCCCCTAACATTCCACATAAGAGCTTTATACGACAACATAGTCAGCTAAACATAACCCACCCCACCTGTGTATGCCTTGCCTTACAAACATATCCATGAACACAACCCTACAAATTGTTAATGAACGAGAAAAAAATAACCCCATACTGGATAAACTATGTACAAACACTTCAGAGAAAACTTCCTCCATTAAAGTGAGAAGAACACGGTGGCCACTGAGCCCATGCCCCCAACTGACACCCTTATGGTAAGCAATCACCTCCACCCTCACCCCATCCATTCCCCACAGTAATCACAGCCCCAACCCCTGCCTTCCAGAATACAGCCCAAAATTAGGAAAGCTAGCTCATAAGGCCAAATTCCAATAAAAGTAAAAGTAAGGGGGGAAGGAGGCACAGCCCCACAGCCAGAGGCAGTAAACCAGCAGGCTGAAGATCCAAATGGCATATAAAAGGTATGTCCATCATCAGAAAACAGGACCATTTCACCCCACACCATGGGACATCCAGAACGGCATCCCCAAGGCTGCACACTGTATCTGGCTACCAGGGGGAGACATCAAGAGGAGAAATGACAGCCAGACCCCCTGGCCCAGCTGGCACATCCCTAACTTGCCATGCCAACACATAACAGCTGAATGTCAGAGATAGGCAGGGTAAAAATTGGCAGCACTATAAAGCTAAAGAAAGGAACCCAGCCTCTATAAACCCACTAGGCACCAAAGTAAAATACTATCAGCCCAGGGGAAATAACAAAACTGCCATACCGATTGACCCATGCCCTCTGAGTCAAAGTCCTGAAAAACAGAATCAGGCTCCATATCAGGACATGGTCCCTGAACCCGTGCCTAGATAATACTCTCTGGGAGGAGTAAAAATGGTGCGAAACCCTCATTCACTGTCCAAACATAATGGACTAGAGAACACAAAAGCTCATTGTCAAATGCCTGCTTGAGGGGTCAGCCTTGACTAAAATTGTTCATACCCCCCCCAATAACAGGTTGAGAGTTGCACAAATCTGGAAGCACATCTTTTAATAGATTCAATGGACCAATGTTCCCCCCCGGTAGTCCACAAACAAGCATCCGCAATGAAAAAGTAAACAGGAGTTCCCCTCCATCCCAACCCATTCAAATGGTCACCCCAAGTTACAAAGAAAATCAACAAATAACTTAATAAACATAACAGGGGACCATGGTCAACATCAAATGTTTTTGCTCCCCCAAGAAGTCCAGAGAAAGAATCCAGAAATACTGATTAGTGCTCTTGGCCAGTAGGATGAATCAGACTCGCCCTTAAGTGATGTCAGTCTCTACATTCTTGTGTCACATACCTCTCCACCGAATCCTTCATGGCGGGACCACAGAAGTATCCATAATGTCTGACTCCTGATGCAAAGCAAAAGAAGAGGGGCTAGCTAGGGAAGCAGGCAGTCCATCAGGAACCACAGGAGCAGAGATGGATGGACTAGAGGATTGTGGAAAGGAAGAAATCTGCTTCGGCGAGCGCTGCTGCTTAGGTGATGGATATGACACTAAAGACTTAGCTGAAGTGGAATTGTGATTCAAATGGGAACTCTTGTGTGAAGCAGGGTGGTTCCTTGGAGCAGGATCCTGGTCCAAAGCAGGATGGGCAGTTTTCAGATTATAATGTATTAGAAAGTGCCGGGCATCACCAGGATTGGTGATAGTCTCCACAGCAGTACTGATGAAGAGCCTCAAGGTGGCCGTGAGGCTGAATAAGCATTTGAGACCCCTTTGCCTTACCATGTCCTGGATCACATTAAAATCCTTGTGTCGATCAACTACTCTTATAGGATAGTCTGGCCGAATAGAAAGCCCTGAGTCCTGCCATATCAGTTCTTTTTTCAGCCACGCCTTAGCCAAAATAGTTTCCCTATCTTGATAATGCAGGAGATGAATGATGATCGGGCAGGGCTGGGATGACACTGTTGCAGGTGATGGACCTGAAGGGATTCTGTGGGCATGATCGATTTCTACTGGGGAGTCCCAGAAATGATCCAGCGGTTTCAGCAGTAAGTGCTGTAAGAAATCCACCATATCAGATCCTTCGCTAGACTCTGGGACACCCAGGAGCAAATTATTCCGATGGCTCCTGGTCTCCTTGTCATCAGGTTTATCCCACACAACTTATATATCCTGCTCCATAGCTACAATTCATCAAATCCTCCAAAAGGCCCACTCGCTCCTCCGCTTCAGTAATCCAGGCTCCTAAATTATCCACAGTATTCTTAACAGTATCCAAAACCACAGTTAAATGGGACAGCTGTATAGTGATGCTGCTCATAAATTATTTTATTTCAGTCAGATCCTATTTTACTGATTGTGCATCTAGGGCTGATGGAGCAGTCGCCATCTTAGCTTCAGGATGAACCACGTTGGCTGAAAGATCATCTATTTTTGGCTTTTTGGGTTGATTTGAAATGTCCAAAACATCGGATTCTAGCTTTCTGATCTCTGGAGGGAGTGGATGATAGGACATTTAAGCAGGTAGAGGGTAGGACAGAGAAGGATTGCTTCAGATAAAAGCTGTACCAGGCAGAGCTTGAGAGCCAAGCTCCTTTCAGCTCAGCTGCATCAAGTGACCCAGTAGTGCAATATCTAACTTGATAAGGAACAATGAAAAAAATGAAAAAATTTCATTTTATTTATTTATTTATTTATTTTGTTAACCGGGTTGGCCCTCTGAGCCCCGAAGGTCCCTTTTCTAGGGGTGACACGGAAATTGTTACAGAGGAGGAAACACAAGAAACACTTTGGGATACAGATCACAGAGTACAGCAGGAATTGGATACAAAGTTAAGAATCTGGATTACAGAGGTATCATTTCGATTACAATAAGCTTAGGGTTACAATCAGAGTCTATTGGAGAGGGGTTTGGTTGGAGTAGACATTGTCAAACCTTTGGCAGGCCTAGGTATTAGTTCACAATGGGAGGGGAGGCAGAGGAGAGAAAGGAATGTGCATTGGGGAAATTATCTGCCAGCACATGAGCAGTGACTAAGGTCCATATGAAAATCCTGCAGGTCCTTACAGAAAATCCCTAGAGAGTTAACTTCCTGAAGGTGACTGGGGAGCTTATTCCATAGCACTGGGGCAGCACGGGTGAAGGATTTATCACCAGCTGAGGTTCGGGCCCTGGGTTCCTCAAGGAGCCGTTGCCCAGTGGAGTGGAGTGGACTGCTAGTGTGTTTTGGGGTTAGGAGTCCAGTTAGGCTGGGTGGGGGGAGGTCAGAGAGGAGCTTATAGCTGTTGCAAAGTAGTGGATACTGGAGTCTATGACTGAAGGAGGGTCAGTTTAGCAAGGCAAGTGCATCACAATGGTGGCTCCATGGCTTGGCTTTTGTGGCAACGTGCACAATTTTATGGTAGCGGGTTTGTAAGCTGCTGAGACTTTGCTTTGCCATTCCATGCAGGATTGGGGCAGCATAGGTAAGTGTAGGGAGCAGGATGCTGCTGGCAATCGCTACCCTGGTCTCTGGAATCATTTTAGCATTAACCAGTAGAGAAAGCCAAGTTTCTGGTGGATGTTTTTAGTTACTTGATCCACATGGTATTTTAGGGTGAGGTCTTGGTCCAGCACTAGACCGAGATATTTGAAGGATTGTACCACTTCTATGGTAGAGCCTATTGCTGTGGCTAAGGGGAGTAAGAGGCTATGATCCTGGCCTAGGGATCTAGGTCCAAACATGATAGCCTTTGTTTTTGGGCATTTAGTAGCACGCAGTGTTTTAATAGCCAGGATTTGACCAAAGCAAAGTCAGCCTGGAGGTGCTGCCCCAGTTCATCAGTCTTTTTCATTGATCTATAGAGGACCGCATCATCTGCTTACTGGACCACCAAGCTGCTTCCACAGTGGTTGCTGAGGTCATTGATAAACAGTGAGAACAATATGGGGCCTAATACAGAGCCTTGCGGGACTACCTTAGTTATCTGGAGCCATCCAGAGAGGGAACCCCTCCCCTTGACCAGCTGGAAACGGTCAGTCAGGTAGTTGCTGAGCCAGATTGTTGAGTGTTGACCAAGACTGATATTACTTAATTTTGCTATCAATAGGGTGTGGTTGACTAAGTCAAAGGCCTTGGTCAGGTCTAGGAAGATGGCTCCAGTTGGGGAGCCTTCATCTAGTGCCGAGAAGACATCTGTCGTGAATCTGATGAAAGCTGAGTCAGTGCCGTGGTTTTTTCGGAAGCAGTGCTGGTTGGGAGCAATAGCTGGTTTGCTTCCAGGTAGTCTTGAAGTTGACAGTAGACTAACTTCTCTTGGATTTTTGCCAGAGTGCAGAGTTTTACCTTCCTTTATCATGTCTAGAAACACTGTGAATATGTTACTTGCACTATTCATCTTTCTGACTAAGTTATGTGTAGAGCAGTTCTACAGTGTTGTTATGCCACAGGATGATGAGGTTGCTTTATCCCTTGAGAATTGGCTAGGTCCACAGATATATGGAGCACCAGCACATCCCATTAATACCCCAACCCCTACCCTACCCTCCCCTCCCTCAAAACATAAAACTATGGTAACCCTTGGGGAATGGTACACCATCACTCATTGTCTTTGTGTCACCAGCGTAGTCACCGAGCCCGAACATCCCAAGAAAAAACCTTGGGGTCTGAGAGAGTGCCTAAGGGCCACAAGAAGGGTCACACTCCTACTACTGCTACTGTCTGGCAATGCCCAACCTAACCATGGCTCTGTACTCCATTCTGGACTGGATCCCAGCTGCCAAGGGAAACGTAGCATTGTCTCTTTAAATATCGGTAGTCTTCTTATCAAATTCACTCAGTCTGAAGCCTGAGTAGGGTCAGGGCAACCTGACATTATATTCCTCGATGAAACATGGCTTACACCTAAATTATCTGATGCTGCCATCTTCCTGTCAGGATTTAACCTCTTTAGAGAGGATCATCTGGGCAAGAGAGGAGGGGCTGCCTAGTTTACTTGAGGTCTGACCTATAAGGTTCCAAAATAAAATTTAATGGTTTGGATGAAAACTGTGGCTGCCTGGCTGTTAAACTTCTTCTGGGAAGAGGTTGTACATAATTTATTCTCAGGGCAACTTATATCCCTACAGGTAAGTAGGAGAATGACCTAGACTCTCTCCTGCTACTACAAACAAATAAACCAGAATTGGGAAACTATTGTCACTGGTGATTTCAACATTAATTGGAATGCTAAGACCAGTATGGGTCACAGAGACACAACTGCTGTTCCTTTCCCAAATTGTCTCTGAAAGTACAAGAATCAATTACATAACAGGTTCCTCAGCTCTAACTGACTGGCTATTGGCTAGCAATCCAGAGAGAGTCAAAGATGTCGGGATTCTTCTTGACACCCTAAGCGATCACTCACCAGTGCAGTGCTCGTGGGCAGTAAACAGCCAAAGCCCCCTTCTCTAATTTGGAATTAACTGAGTCCTTAACAAAGCTAATGGGTCTGTATCTAAATCACACATGGCTATAACTAACTGGAGCTACCTGGACAGCATTGCTGACATTGACTTGACCCTCAAATTCTTTATTACAGAATTTAACAAAGCCTATAAAAAAGCTGTAACTATAAAGAAAAAAAGGTGAGAGGTATTCCAACAAGATGGATCTCTGCAGAACTCATGGTCTTAATGAAAGAGAGGGATAATCTGTGGGCCCCGGGCAGAGAATCAAGGTCCCCAGTGCACTTTCAAAAATACAGGGAAGCCCATAACAAATGCACCAAGAGGATCAGATTAGAAAAATCCAAATACGACATGGCCCAACAAAGCTAAACTTGGAGTTATGGCAAAAGGTTTTGGGAAAATGTTTCTGAGCTCCTGGGTAAAGAAAGAACAAAAGTTGCCTAAAATGCTCAAAATAGATGGGAAGGAGATATTAGAGCCAACTGAGAATGCGAATTGTTTTAATGTAGCCTTTGCGGGCTTAAACTTTTACATCCCATTTGATCCTGTTCAACAGCCCCTTCATGGCTCTGTTGTTGATACAAACCAGCTGTTGGACTAGGACACAGGTCACCCCAAATTTTATTTCAGGCCTGTCTTGGTAAGTGATACCCTAAAATACATAAAAAAGACTTTAGGCACAACCAGAATGGGTAGTGATATGCTTGACATAAAACTACTAGCTATTGCCCTGGACAAACCTTCCTACCGCCAATGCAAATTTTCAACTTTTCACTGTGGTACTCTTGGTTCTCTGTGAAATGGAAAAGTGCTCTGGTCATACCAGTATTCAAGAGTGGGGATCACTCCTGCCTGTAAAACTACAGACTGATTTCAATCCTCTTCCCTCTGTCTGAGGCCCTTGAAAGAATTGTGTCTGACCAGCTTATCACTTACCTGTAAACTTGTGATATCCAGTGTGCCCAGTAGCACGGATTTAGGAAACAGCATAGTACCAATACTGCAAGGCTTGAGTATACAGACTATATTCATGAGGCACTTGACAGCAGTGACAAGGTTAGGGCCATCTACATTGACCTGATAAAGGCCTTTGACCCTGTAAACCACAAGCTAAGCAACTGCTTATCAAATTTCTTAGCTTTGGTTTGGCAATGGATACTGTAGTCTGGTTTCAGAGCTACCTGTCTAACTGCTCTCAGTGAATGAAGACAGAGGGCTCATCCTCTCATAACAGGAGTTTATCCATTGGAGTGCCCCAATTCGGTCTTTTTATCACCTGATTAGCAGATGCCTGTCGGTCTGCCAAGGTACTACTGTATGCTGCTAATGCAGTAATCTATTCTAAAAATTCTGGCATCAGCAGATTAAAGCCAGGACACACAGCAGGGATAGTGCAGGACCATGAGAACCTGTAAAGGCCATGGGACCCCACCCCACATAGCCAGGACACACAGCAGGGATAGTGCAGGACCATGGAAGCCTGTAAAGGTAATTTGGCTCCTCCTGGGGACAGCACTGTTTGCAGGGGTGTTTTTTCTGTCCTCCTAGGTCAACAGATAGGTTTTTGTGGACTTTGACTGCTTTCTGCCTGCTTTGAAGTGATTCCCAGTGGAGTTTTAAGAGCCCAGGAGTCTCTGACTTTGCTAAATATTTGAGCAGTTACTATTAACCTATGAGCCTGTTAACTTAAAGCTTTGCACAATTGTTTGTTTCTGCCACTCTCTAGTACTGTTCTAGCAACTGTTTGTTCTGCATTTTGTAGCCCTTAAACTGCGATTTTTACTCTTTCAGTTCATGTACTGTATCGGTAGTTTCCCTGACCTTGTACTTACTTGTGTTAGGAGAACAGAGACTGCTACTGGCTCACCTCATGGTTCAGCATTCTCCAGCAAGGCTCCAAAGCCCCACTGTTCCACACAGATCCCTCTCTCAGGCTGCCCCTCAGTCCATGCATGCACACTGGGCATTCTAGCTCTCCTGCTGCATACTAATCTAAAACTTTTGTTTGCTCCATTATTTTAGGCCACGGGACCCCATCCCACATAGCCAGAAGACACAGCAGGGATAGTGCAAGGCCGCGGGAGCTTGTAAAGGTAATTCGGCTCCTCCTGGGGACAGCATTGTTTGCAGGGGTGTTAGTCTGTTGACGCTTCACATCGACTGCCCCACCCACCCCAGCCACCCTCCCACCCAGGGGCATCCCTTCATTTAAGGACCTCCCCATGTCACATGACTTCCTGCTACATTTTTTCCTAAGTCCCCATTTCCCCCTTTGCAGATTATACATTTCCACCTCCAGGTGGTAGCACAGTGCACCTCTCTCCTTTCACTGAATTGGCTGCCTCCCCTCTTCTATCCCTACTCTACTCTACTCCACTATTCTACTCCGCTGCCTCACTGTCCTGTGCCCTATGCTCACTGCTCTCAGTGGCCACTAGGAGTTGCTACTGTCCCCTTCTCTCCTCCTCATTTTACCTCTCATTTTTGGGGCATCACCACCCAGCCCTCCCATTTTTGCCTATCCTGACCAGGCTTCACCTCTTGGGTCTCGAACTCTGTACCCTCATATGGTCATCTCTACCTGTGCAGTGCTGTTGCAACTGCACATAACCCTGCTTGTAGAATTTGCCTTATTTGGTGATTTCTTCATTGTTTTGTTATTGTCATACCAACTGGGAAGAGAGGTATTTACAGTTACAAAGCACAAAAGGGACCTGGGGTGATCATTTCTGATGATCTGAAGGTAGCGAAGCAATGTGACAAAGTAGTAGGGAAAGCTGGAAGGATGCTGGGTTGCATAGCAAGAGGAATCACCAGCAGAGGAAGGGAGGTAATAATGCTACTTTACAGATCACTGGTTAGGCCACACCTCGAGTACTGTGTAAAGTTCTGGAGGTCCCACCACCATAAAGACAAAGAGAGGGTGGAGGCAGTACAAAGGAGGGCAACCAAAATGGTGCATTGCCTGTATCAAGGCCCTGTGGGTTAAGGCTCAAGGAATTTAACATGTACTCCCTGGAGGAAAGCAGGGAAAGGGGTGATTTGATAGAGACATTCAAATACCTCACAGACAAAAACAAGGTACAGGAAGGAAGTATTTTCCACAGAAAAAGATGCTCAATGACAAGGGGTCATGCCATGAAGTTAAAAGGGGGAGGCTCAGAGGAAATGTGAGAAAGTACTTCTTCACGGGGAGAGTGGTGGACACATGGAACAGCTTACTAACAGAGATGGTGGGGGCAGAAACAGTGACAGGGTTCAAGAATGCATGGGCTAGACACAGAGGGTTCTTAGTGGTAGGGATGGGGAGAGTCTGGAGACCGAGTAGGGTCTGTGCAACACTATAGGAAGGGAAAATAGGGCAGACTAGGTGGGCAATCAGGTCCTCATCTGCTGGCAGATTCTATGTTTCTATATTTCTATGTCATTAGATTGTATTTCACTGTATGCTACTTGACTTTGTTTTTTTTTTATTATACCCAAATTGTATTACAATGACCTTGCCATGGAACCTTTGTAAACAAGAACTTAAAGTTACATCAGAACAGGAAATTAATGAAAATTAGCATACTTAAGACAGGCTCAGGAAGTGGATGAACTTCAATGTTGAGCACTGCAAGGAGATGCGTTTTGGAATAAAGGGTGGGAAGGTTGCCCAGGCATGATCCTAAACAGCACAGAGATTACTGAAACCAAGTAGGGAAAATACATATTAATAAGCAGTAACATCAAATGAGAGAATCAGTGTTGACCACCAGCTAGTAAGGGAAACAAAATCATAGCATGTATCAACAGAAACGTCATAAGCAGGTTATGAGACATTATAAAACTCTTTTACAAGTCATTGATCAATCTCCGCCTTGACTATGGAATACAGGTCTGGTCCCATATCCAGTATGCTTAGTTATTCTAATATACTGTATAACGACGAAGCAACCGAAAACTCTGTTCCACAGTCACTATGACTGGGTAACACTGAACATTACAAAACAAGAGAATGCCAGCACCAGAAATGGATTCAGTGACTGCAACATTTATTAAAATGCTTAAAGGGAAGCAGTCATTTACAGGGGCTCCCGGCCCTGCAAACCTTACCCTCCAGTTTAGCTTTTCTGAGAAAAGCACGTTTCTTCTTGTGCCACAAAGTACTTTCATTTAATTATGAAAAGTCCGCTACCCGGAAGTATGGCGGATGCTGGGGCCGCTCCATTAACTGTAAAGGTGCTGTAAAGTTAGCATCTGGCATAGGAGAAGCAGCTTAAATGCACCAGGGAACCTAGAGGGACAAATAATGAAATGAAATAATATATAACAAAATAAGAGGACAATAAGTATTGAAGGTGTGATGAAACTTATATGTGCTTACTTCTGACGACACAGGATAATCTAAATGAGAGTGAGAATAAAGGAGCTTTGTGATAATTAGAAGTATTATAATAGAAAGTCGTCTCTTGAGAAAGCCTATACAGTAGGTGAAACATTGAGGTGTTGGCCGAATTAAAAATAAAAATAATTTTTTTTGGACTTGAACATGACTGTCTGCAGTATTATTTTTTCAGCACCCCCCCACTGCCCTTTCTGAACTCAGAAACTGTTCTACATAAAGTCTAGGTAGACCATGTCCACAGCCCCTCCCTGGTCTACTACCTTGGTCACCCAGTCAAAGAAATCAATTAGATTTGTTTGACATGACCTTTCTGCTGTGAATCCATGCTGCCTTGGGTCCTGTGCCCCACTGGCCTGTAGGTACTCAACAATTATTTCCTTCAGAAGTGATTCCATCATTTTCTGTACCACTGAGGTCAAACTGACAGGTCTGTAGTTTCCTGCCTCTGTCTTGCTCCCACTTTTGTGAAGAGGAATCACATCTGCCCTTCTCCAGTCCTCAGGTATCACACCATCCTCCCATGATTTATTAAAAAGGGTAGTCAGTGGTGTTACTAGTTCTTCCCTTAGTTCTTTTAGAATTCTGGGGTGAATCCCATCAGGCCACATTGCTTTATCCACCTTCAGTTTTAAGAGTTCTTTTAGAAAACTTTCTTCTGTGAAAGGACTAATATCAACCTCCCTATCCAGAGTGCTACTGTTGACTAGATTAGGTATCTCCCTCTGCTTTTCCATTGTGAATACTGAGCAGAAGTATTCATTCAGTATCCCTGCTTTTTCACTGTTGCTCTCTGCCCAACCACTTTCCTCTTTCTTCAGCCTCAGTATCCCTGCCTTCATCTTTCTTTGCTCCCTAATGTACCTATAAAAGGTTTTATCCCCCTTCTTAACCGAGTTGGCTATCTTTTCCTCAGTCTGGGCCTTTGCTGTTCTTACTGACTTCCCCGCTTCCTTCTGCTTTAACAGGTACAGTTCTCCATCCTGCTCTTTCTTGTGTTTCTTTATACTTCCTGAATGCTATCTTTTTTTCCCTTACCTTCCCTTTTGAGAACCATAGTGTTTTTTTCTTTCATTTTGATTTGTTTATTTGCTTCACACAAAGGCTTGTTGCCTCTGTGATGGCAGTTTTGATGTTTCCCCATTGTTGCTCCATCCCACCTTCTTGCCTGTTTGCTAGTGCTTTTCTGAGGCACTCTCCCATTTTGACAAGATCAGCCCTCCTGAAGTCCAGTAGCTTCACTTTTGTGTGGCTTGACTCTACAGCTAAGGTTATCGCGAACCACACTGTTTGGTGGTTGCTTGTTCCCAGATGGCTACCCACTTCAAGATCAGAGATCCTCTCTCTGCCTCCATTTGAGAGTACCAGGTCTAAGATAGCTCGCTCCCAAGTGGCTTCCAAAACTAGCTGTCTGAGGCATGCCCCCTGTAAGGCATTGAGAATGGCCCTGCTTTTGGATGTGGCTGCAGCAAAGGTGCTCCAGTTAACATCTGGCATATTCAGGTCCCCCATCAGCAATATCTCACCTTTCTCTGCCATCCCAAGGATGCCTTCTATCATTTCCTTGTCCATTTCCTCCCCCTGAGACAGGGTCTGTATATAACCCCTCTGTGGATTGTGGAGCCATTTCCAGTCTCCAGGGTTACCCACAGTACCTCCTCTCCTCCCTGTTTACCCTTTAGTTCTGTTGCTTTGATCCCTTCCCTTACACAGAGAGCTACTCCTCTTCCTCCTCTTCTTCCCTCCCTGTTCCACCTGTAGATTGTGTACCCTGGTATGTTGACATCCCAGTCATAGTTCTCTGTGTACCATGTTTTTGTGACTGCCACGATATCCAGGCATCCCTCTTTCATCAAGGCCACCATTTCGGGAAGCTTTTTACCTAGATTACAGGCATTGGTACTCATTACCCTCCATTTTTTTCTGTCTTTATTTCCTTTTGCCCCATCCCTGTCCTTACTGCCTTTGTCTTTTTCTCCATTTACCCCTTTCCTTGTCCCTATTGACTGCTCTAGCTTGGTGTTTACCTCACTAACTACCTTGATTTTTTGGGGGGCACTAGGATTTCCCTTCTCCTTTTCAGTGCCTCCCCCTTGGCTAGTTTAAATGCTTGCCAATGAAGCATTTAAACCTATCACCTAGGATCCTGGTTCTCCTCCAGGATAGATGCAGACCATCACACCTGTATAGGCCTGCATCCCTCCAGGTGGACCCCCCAGTCCCCAATGAAGCCAACTCCCTGAGCTCTGCACCAGTTTTTCAACCAGTCATTGAATCCCATGGTGTGGAGTACCCAAGCCTCATCCATGCCAAAGACAGGCAGCACTTCTGAGAAAGTTACCATGTGTGCTACTTGTCTAAGGCCCCTCCTCAACTCCACAAACTCCTGTTGCACTGCTCTGATCCCATTCTCAGCCAGGTCATTCATCCCTAGGTGAATAATGACATCTAGCTCACTCCCCCTTGCAGCTGCTCCCATGATCCTGAGGATTTGTTTCCTGTCCCTCTAAGCCATGGCACTGGGCAGGCACCTTACCTCCCTTTCCCTTCCCTCCCCTCCCCCAGTTCTACCCCCCAACAATTGAGCCCCCCCACCAGGAGCTGTTTCCTTCCCCTGTGGGGTCCTGTGTCATCCTCCTGTG
Organism: Neoceratodus forsteri; assembly: GCA_016271365.2. Classification (NCBI taxonomy): domain Eukaryota; kingdom Metazoa; phylum Chordata; order Ceratodontiformes; family Ceratodontidae; genus Neoceratodus; species Neoceratodus forsteri. Next base: position 204,034,505 of record JADMNL010000023.1, on the reverse strand, counting down.
GGTCTCCATTGTGGAGGTTCCTAGCATCCTCCTTGGTCTCCACTGCAGGTGCCTCCATAGAGGAACCATGCTCCACCAGAATGGTGAATTAATTGTAGAGAGGCACAACTGAAGGGGTGCACCTCTATTCCACCACCCTCACCCTCCCTGAGCCCACCATGGTCCAACCACTCCTCTTTCTTGGCAACCTCTGAGGTAGTGGCAGTGGCCTGGGTCATTCCTGGGTGGGGGAGCAGGTTTTCTGAATCATTGCCAGGTCAGCATGGAGATGAGCAACCTCCTCCCTCAGACCAGAGGAGTGCCTGCAAATAGGGCAGCAATGCAGTTTCCAGAATGTCTCTCGGAAGGCTGCTGCTCCACAGCTAGTACATTGCACCACTTCCCACATGTCTGCGTCCCTTCCTGTTACAGATGCTTTTCTTTTGTTGTTTTTTTGTTCTTGTTTTAGTGTGTGCAAGCTTGTGAGTGTCTCTACCCCCTATTCAGTGTGCTGTGCCTTTAAGGATATGAACTGGTGTATGTTGTTAGCAGTTTTTGGGACGTGATGTCAGAACCCCTGCTATAAAGGAAGTTATGTGCTTGGGGTGGGTGGGCTGAGGGGAAGGGTGGGAGGAGTAAACCTAATGCAGTCCAGAAACAGTCAACTACAACTCTGACCCTCCCAAGAAACCAAGTGTTACTTTTTGTACTACTCAAGAAACTAACCAGACAACAGCAAATTTCATGTTTAGATTGATTAGATGAAAAGAGGTGTATAAATCTATAAAAAATTGAAAGTTGATAAGGCTAAAGGCTTGGAAGAAATTGAAGAATGGGTGCTCAAAAAAGTCTTATGTATTACTGCTGTATTTTGACTAAATTGTTTTAACTAGAGTTTCATGGAGGGACACTTTTCTTTACAATGTACAGTAAAGTATCTAAGGCAAAAAAGAATGCCTATCAAATTTTAGGCTGATATCTCAGCTATCACTTCTGTCCAAATTATTGGAAAAACAAGAACATTTGCTTCCTCATAACTATTTAAAAAGCAGAAAGTTGATCACCATTTATCAATCAGGATTCAGGCCTGGACATTCCATGAATACCACTCTAGTGGATTTTACCAATTTGATTACATCAGCAATAACAGATTAAAGAAGGTAGGAGCAGTGTTCATGGAATTATCAAAAGCTTTTTGCCAGGTTGATTACCCACTACTACTATATTATTTAAATCATATGGGAATTCTAGAAGAGATCTTGGATTGATTTAAGTCCTAGTTATTGAGCTGCCAATAAAGGCTTCAAATTGGAATCTTCTTTCGAATCCAAAACCTTTGAATAGAGATATCTGGCAGGGATCCATTCTGGCTCCATTATTGTTTCTAGTTTTTATTAACAAATTGCCACAAATCATAGCTTAATAAGAAGTTTTCATGTATGCTAATGATAAGGTTCTAGGAGCAATGGATGATATATCATGGAATGTTCTGCAAAGACTCTGGTTTATAAAGTAATGGTTCATACATTTCAATTTGGTGAAATATAATAACAAGACTCAAATTTTGTCCTTTCCATCTGGTTATAAATAAAATACTAGTAATTCTGAGGTCACAGCAATAAAATATATTAATGAGTAAACCTCAGCTCATACAGAGTCATACAAATATATGAACAGACTTTTGAGAATCATCCCGCTGTTGATTTGCACATTGATAACTTGTGGAAGAGAATCTAGTCTTGTCTAGGAGCTCTTATTTGTTCAGCTTTATTCTAACTAAAAATGTAAGCAATTTATTACAAATCATCTTCTAATGGAAGTGATAGAATATGCCTCCACCGTCTATACAGTATTCATGCTTCTAAAACAGCATTAGCAAAACTAGATATAATGCAAAAAGAATTGCTCATTTTGTTTTTTCATGTAGATTCAATATGTAGCCATGCCATATGTTGTCCAAACTTGATTGTCTCCTCTGAAATTTGTGTAGGGAGAAAATGTGGTTAACTACCATATTTTCTCTGCTCAAAATTGGTGCCCTATAACTCTGAAAATAATGTTGCACCAACAATCAAAGCTTGAGCATACATACACATAGCTTGAGATTTCTGAAAAGGGGGACTCAAAATTCCAGTGCCTAGAACTAAATTTGGAGAAATGGCCCATGAATACAAGTTAGCTATAGCATGGAATAAGCTACAGCCTGAATGAAGGCAATTAGCTACTCATAAATCTTTTAAGATGAAGTTACATTCTATGTATAAAGATGTTTGTGGCTGTTTTCTGTGCCGGTGTAGTTTTCTTTGGCACAGCATCATAAACCTGCATGACACAATTGTGCAGCAATGCACCACACTGTAAATTCAGTGGAAACATTGCTGCCACACAGACAAAGTGCCAAAACACTTTCAGTGACAGAAACATGTGGGGGTTTTGTTATCTGTGGGGGGGCTCTGCTTCCCCACACCCCCACCACCCCATTATGGGGGATGTGCCCCGAACTCCCCCATTAAAATAATCAACTCTGGGGGGGTTCATAACAGGGACGAGGAGAAACACCATGGGGGAGAAAAAAAGAGAAACCATACAGTGCAGTTTCTAAAAAGTCAGGGACTGGGATTCAAGCCCCGATCCACAGATGCACAGCAAACTCCTGCACTGCTGTGGCTTATCCCACTGAGCCATGATGGCAGCTCGGGGGACCACCACCCAAATTCCACGTAACTCCTCCTCCCCACCCATGTGTGATAGGGTACAAAACCGCACCTGCAACATATCTGTGTTGAGGGGTTCTGTACTCTATCACGCTAGTGCACAGTGTGATGTATTCCACATGGTATTCCAAGTTTGGTTGTGTAGGCGAGATATTGACCTGGTAGGGTTTCTTTTAGTGAAACATAGAAACATATATTTTGCCAGCAGAAAAGGACCTTTAGGCCCATCTAGTCTGTCCATTGTCCCTGACTATTCCATCACCATTGACACTAGTTGGTCATAGGAGTCATTTCCTCCACTGTTCCTCTACATAATATGCCCCTGTGTCTATCCCATGCATGCTTTAAGCTCCTCACAGTCTTTGCCCCCACTACCTCCTCTGGCATGCTGTTTTAGTCATCCACCCCCAATTCTGTGAAGAAGTACTTTTGCACATCTCTCTTAAACTTTCCTCCTCTTAGCTTCATTGCATGTCCCCTTGTTCTAGTATCTTCCTTTCTCTGAAATAGACCTTCACTTGCACTTTGTTCACTTCTATGAGGTACTTGTAGGTTTCAGTCATGTCCCCTCTACCCCTCTTTTCTTCCAGGGAGTATATGTTGAGTTCCTGCAGCCTTTCCTCTTTAACTCATTGTATGTAAAGCACTTATAAATTGTTATCCTGTTAAGTTTCTGCATGTCTGTACTCTCCTGGGTCATGTCTGAAAATAGTAATTTTATGGCTAGTGCACTTACCCAGTTAACAAAAGCTAAATAAATAAAATAAAATTCACCACAATTATTTATTAGATTTTTGAAGACATTTTTGAACAGACCTGTGTAACCCAAAATGATTGCATTCCTCATTACATATATACAGAAATGTATTTATTTATTTATTTTCAAAAGTTTCACCAGGAAAGACATGCTGAGCTAAAAAAATAGCTCATTTCCAGATGCATCCTGGGAGAGAGGGAAATAGGGATAAAGGTACAGAAAAGAATAATTGATTATACAATTTAAAAAAATCACATAAAGATAAAATTTGACAGTGCAAGTAGGTACACTAGAAGCGTGAGTGATCTAGGCAAAAATATTGTGCAAGTAATATATATCAAATAACAAAAACAAGTAACATAGCAACATAAGACCAGGTGGGAGGTATGTCCCATGGGAAGAACAGAATAACAGAGAAGGAACCTTAAGTCACTGTAGGTAGAAGGGGATAGGGTGTTGGAGGGAGGATCGTTGAAGGGGAGGAGGAAAGGAAGTATAAAAATAGTGAGGAAAGGGTAAGAGAAGTTGGGGAGAGAGGAGGGAAGGGAAGGTGACTTAAGGAGAAAGATAGGAGTGCATTGCGGAGAGGATGGGATAGGTAGGAGATGGAGGAGGATAGGGAAGGAGAGGTTAAGGGGAAGGGTAGGGGTGGGGAGGGGAAGGAGTTGAAGAAAAAATGGGAGATGGGGAAAAGAAGGACAGGGAAAGGGCTTTGACTAAGGGCATTCATAGGATGGATCACTGTACACATGGAGTAGAGAGGGGGGAGAGAGAGCGTTTGGAAGAATCAGAGTGAATGGTTGGGGGTATAGAATTCCAGAGTTTAAGAAAGCAGAAGGAGATGGTAGCCTGACCAGCAAGGGATTTATGAGAGAGAAGTATGAGGGAACAATGGCCTGAGTTACGAAGGGTGTATGGGGAGGGGATGGAGGGGGGAGGAGAGAGCTGAGGTGTGAGGGAGAGAAGCCAGCCAGAATTTAGAGATAAAAGAGGCACAGTGGGTTAGGCATCAGTTATCTGGGGGAGGGACAGTACAGAATATAAAGAACAGTGGTGAGTGTGAGGCAGGTAATCCAAGGCAAAACAGCAGAATGTGTGAAATAGGAGGTCCAGACTGATACGGGTGGACTTTGGAGCAGCACCATAGACAATGTCATCATAATCAAAAATGGGGAGGATCATTTTAGAGAGGATTTTACAGCAGGCAGGAAGTGGGATAGCACTTTTATATATACAGAGTGCTGAGATTAGGGTGGATTTTTTTATGAATGGTGTCTTCATGCTGTGAAAAGTCACGGTGTTGGTCAAGCCAGATACCAAGGTACTTAAATGAGGACATGTTATCAATTGTGACCACATCTAGGGTGTGGAAGGAGGGAAGGGATGGGAGTGTGGAAAGCCTCTGTCTGGTACCAAAGGACATGGAGACCATTTTTTTTTTGCATTAGGGGATAGTTAATTTGATCTGGACCATTGCTGGACAGCATCAAAATCGTGTTGGAGCCTGGCTGTTAACTCGGCTTGGGAGCACCCAGATGCAAACAGGACCATGTCATCTGCGTACATGTGGAAAGACACAGATGAGCAGGCAGAGGGAAGGCCATTGAGGAAAATGGAAAAAAGCATTGAGCCAAGGACCTTGGGGGTGCCAGTGCAAATGAGGAAGGAGAGAGGGGTAAGGGACTCTCCAATTCAAACAGATTGACATGTACCTGATAGGTATGAGCTAATCCAGTTCACTGCAGAGTCTGAGAGACCCGTTGACTTCAACTTGTCTAGGAGGAGAGGGTGGGAAACAGTGTCAAAAGCTTTGGCTAAATCAACAAACATGACAGAAGTAAGGAAGCCCTCATCCATGCCTGTGTGGATGGAGTCAGTGAGTTGAAGGAGGGAGGAGGTGGTGGAGTGGTGTTTGCAGAACCCAGACAGAAAAGGAGTAGAAAAGGAGGAGGAATCTAGGAATGGAGAGAGTTGAGACAGCACTAAGTGCTCTTGGAGTTTAGATAAGTTTGGAAGGAGGGGAAATAGGGTGGAAGTTGCTGGGAGAGGAGGAGTCACCTCCTTTGGGTAGTGGAATGACAGTTGCATGCTTCCAGTCATCAGGGACTGAAGAGAGAGAGAGAGAGAGAAGGAGAGATTTAGAAGGGAGGAGATGGGGAATGCAATGGCAGGGGCAGAGAGGAGTAAGAGCTTGGGTCAAGCCCATCAGGGCTCCTGCCTTTCTGAGGGTTGAGAACCAGGAGGGCAGATAAGGAAGTAGCAGGGGTAACTGATGAGACGGAGCAGAGGTATGATGCAGGGGTATAGGGAACAGTGGGAGGAGGGGTGAAAGTGGAGGAGAAGGCAGATAGAAGTGAGGAGCACAGGTGGAGAAGTAAAAACTGAATGCAGTGGCTTCAGAAGGAGGGTCTGAGATGAGGGTATCTCCCACCTTAAGAATTGGAGGGGTCTATTTAGGAGGGGAGAAGAGAGCATGGATGACCTTCTAGAACTTAGAGTGGTGACTAAGATTTTTCTGGAAAGGGGAGGAAAAAAACTCAGCCTTAGTAAGACTGGTGACTCTGATACAAGTATTCCTCAGGGCATGGTACCAACTGAGGTTGTCAGGAGCACCAGTGGACTTGTGAGCCTTCCAAGCCAGGTCACATGCATGGAAGCAGGCCAAAAATTCAGCTGAGATCTATGAAAGGTAAGAATCTCTGACCCTTGATTTCTGGAGGGTGGTGTGTAGCTCCCAGATAGCTATGAATGTGGAGTAAAAGTATTCAAGTGCTAGGTTGATGCTACTGGCATTAGAGATAGGGGATCAGTCAGTGGTTAGCAAGTCTGCAAGTATAAGGATACATCTAACGACTTGAAGGACCTGGTCTGGATAATTTTGGGGAGGACTCCGGGGTGATGAATTTTGCGCAGCAGTAAACCATATGGTGGTCACTGAGTGTATCAGGGAGTGTATCAGCATCAATGGAGTGGTGCAGATGATTTCTAAGTACGCAATCCAGTAATGAGTGGTTTAGGGATCTGTAATTATGATGGGTAGGGACAGAAATAAGCTGTGTAAGATGTAAGGATTTAATATTTGGCGAACTTTAGTGTGCGATTGTGAAAACTAATTAATGTTGAAGTCCTAAGTGATGAAAAGTTCACCCGAGGAGGCATAAGAAGAGATGGTGGTTAGGAGCTTGGTAGCAGAGGGTAGTCCGGGGCAGCAATAGACACCAGCCATGAAAATGGGAATAGAGAAAGGGAAGAAGAGTTTGAGGAAGAGGAGTCTGTAAGCAGCAGGGGAGGAGACAGATAGTACTGGAGTAGATTGAATGGAGGAAGAGAGGTAGATGGCGACACCACCACCCTTATTGGCATGGTCTTGATCGGTGAGGGAGTAACCAGGGAAAGTGATAGCAGAGTCAGGAATTTTGAGGGAAAAGCAGAATTCCGATACAATTAGGACATCAAGGAGAAGGGAAAACGAGGGGTTGCACATCAATTTGAGGCAGAAGACTACAGATATTAATGTGGGCTATCCATAGACCTTTGAGGAGGCAGGTGAGAGGGGAGTGAACAGGGCCAGGGTTGGGCTCAGTGTCACCAACTCTGAGGAGCAGCAAGTGAAATGATAAACATGGCAGAGACTGATAATCATCTACGAGGGAGGGGGAGAGGGACAGGAGGGCAGGTAGGAAAGGATGTTCTAGAAAATCCAGGTGGCCATGAAGAAATGGAGGGGAGAGGGAGGGGGAGCATCCTGGAAGCCAGGGAGAGTGGGAAAGGGAGGGAGGGAGGGAGGAAGGGAGACAGAAGGTGGGAAAGGTAGGGGAGGAGTCAATGAGGAGGGAGGAAGACAGAGAGAGATGGGGGAGGAGTAGGACAGTTGGGAAGTGGGAGGAAGGTAGAGGAAAACAGTAAAGGAAGAAGAGAAAGTATGAGAAGTATCATACTGCGGCAGCAACAAGTCCAAGCACTATAGTAACAAAAGTTTGTTAAAAGCAACTAGCAGATAGGCTGTGACACAATAAGAATAGTAACTGCAAATAACAAAACAGACTGTGTCAACAGTAGGTTTTTTGTTTCTTTATTTTATTACAACTAGGATTACAAGTATCTTTGAGCCAGGCTCTTTTACAAAGGTTCTGCATCAGAGAACAAATACAAGTTATAGAAATAGGAACAAAACAATAAATAGGTCGGCATATTAGGCTACAATGGTAGATCAATACAATAGCTAGAATAAGTAGAATGTATACATGGGAACACAGAGTAACAGAGGAATAAGTAGGAGGGAGGGTGGAAGATGAAGATAAACGTGAGGAGCGAAGTGGGAGAGGGCAGGAATTGCAGCCAAAGGGCATGGTCATTGACTGGGAGCAGGCTGAAACTAGTCAACAAAAAGGGAAAGAGGCGGGGGGTGAAGGGGGGGAGAGTCAGGATTGGTGGAAAGAAAGAAGAAATAAAAAAGTAACATAGAGGAAAAGGAGGGGGTGGAGATGTGGTAGGTGATAGTTGGAGGGATAGTTGAAGGTTATGACAGCAAGAATGTAATAATTAGACTGTAGTGAGCAATAAATGAATTAGGATAGTGATATGAATACAGCTGCAGTAGTAAGATAGCTAAATTAATGTGAGCACTAGATAATATCTCTAATAGTTTGAAGAGCAGCTAAGTAGTTCATAACATTAAGATTAAAATTAAGGACAATATAGTTAACCGTGAAAATAATCAGCAGTATTTGGTCAGTACACAATTTATTAAAGAAGTCAATGGGTTGATTAGGCTCTTACACTAGCAGCTAGGCAATCTGGAGCACACAATTCTAAACAAAACACCCAGATACATTGCAGGAACATATTGATACAAGACTTAATAAATATACCCCAAGTGAACTGCTAATGTATATAGTATTGCCTTACTGAGAGTGCAGCATCGCCTGACGACTGCGCCCCCCCCCCCAACACTTACGCCCATAGTATGATGCCCATAAGCTTTGGCCCTTTAGTGAGACCCACAGCAGAGGGTCACATGGGGAAAGGACCTAAATACAGTACAAGGAAAGTAGCAGCCACGCCCCCTTCACTGCACAGTGCTCCCGAATGGAGCAGGGGCTAAACTGCAATGCAAAACAGTTTCCTGGCAACTAGCCCAATAGTTGCCCAAGACCATGATCTTCAGCCAGGCAAGTCCACAAGGGCCAGTTGCCTGACATGAAATAGCCCACCACGGAGCAGCTGACAGTCTTGGAATAAAAGGAATGCAGGAGCCAATTAAAACAGCACTTCTTAGCAATGATGACCCCTTATAGGGACATGAAATGAGGATTCATACTCAATAGTCACTGTGCCAATGATCAAAATTCCATCTAACTCTACTAGAAGAGTTTTTAATATAAATGATCTAAATCTGAGTTATTAACATGTTTCACAATGAGTGAATTGTTTAATATTTAAAGTCCATAAACCGTCAGTTAAGCACAGGCATTTTTGCAAAAATAATATGCACAGGCCTGTGTGGATCAAATATAAAAAGAAATATAGAAACAGTCTAATACTGCATAGTGTTAGGTATTACCTGTTCAGCTGTAACAATGCATCCCACTATGAATAAAAATGTCTCAAGTGCCCCTGGAAGGCCAGAGGTCACATGCACCAATGTGCTTATGAACATGAAATATGAATTTGAATGCTTATTTCTGTGTATGCAAACACATGAAAAGGCTGAACAAGGATGGTTCTGCTCCACACCAAAAGTCAGATGCCACAACACAACATTCAGGCACATGCCACCTCTAAAATTTAAGATGAACACTTGGCTCCAAATTTAAAAATCATGTTATTTTATTAAAAAGCAGTTCATTCTGCAAGTCTAATATATTTCGGAAACAAAGTCCTTTATCAAAGGCATCGCTTTTCTGGTATTTCTAATCCATGCTGATTTTTTTAAACCCATTACTTTTGCCTAATCTATTTTGGTCCCCTGTTTTGCTGGTTCTACCCTCACTACTCCTAACCCCCATTTCTGGGGCAGTCCTCACTAGGTTCCCCGTTGGTCTCCATTCTCTGTGTTTCCCCCAGCCTCAGTCTCCTCCCTTTCAGTTTAAATGAAGGCACTTAGATTCTACCCAAGTTAATTGGATCCTTATCTGTCAGGTGAGGGCCATTACCTCTTCTGTTCCAGAAGTAAACCCAGTCTCCAACAAAATGCCAGCCCTCCTCCTGGCACCATGCTTTCAACCAGTTTTTAAATGCCTCAGGCTCTTCCTTCCTCACCTTATCCTTCCCATTCACCCACACAGGAAGGACCTTGATAAAGGCCAAAGAAGCAGCTAAGTTTGCTTTCAATGTTTCCTCAGCCTCTGAACACTATGCTGGACTGCTTCCAGCAGTTGGTTCACCAGATTGTTGGTATCTAAGTGTACCAGCATCCCAAATACATCCTTGTCCTCTTTATCACCCTCCCTTTCCTGTCAAAGTCCTGGATATGCTGGAGAACAGCACATGTGGTGCCCCTCCGCAAAAGCGGTCCCAAGGATGACCCAGGGAATTACAGACCAGTGAGTCTGACCTCAGTCGTGTGCAAGCTCATGCAGACCACACTTAAGGAAAGGTTGGTAGACTATCTAGAGGAGCATAGTCTCCAGGATGACAGGCAGTATGGGTTCATGGGGGGGAGGGGGAGGTCGTGTCAAATGAATCTGATTGACATCTTTGACTAGGTCACTAAGACAGTAGACAGGGGCCACGAGGTAGATATCCTCTATCTGGATTTCAGGAAGGCCTTTGACTCTGTGCCCCACAAAAGGTTGATCAGGAAGTTGGTGGATCTCAGGGTTGGGGAGAAGATAGCCAGATGTGTGGAAAACTGGCTGAGGGACTGAACCCAGAGGGTGGTTGTGGGGAAGAGTTATCTGGCACCAGAGAGGTCACAAGTGGTGTCCCACAGGGCTCAGTGATAGAGATGGTGTTAGTTATGTCTTCATCAATGACATTGGGGATGACATTAAGGGCAAGATGTGCCTAGTCATGGATGACACCAAGCTATGCAGGAGAGTGAACACAGCTGAAGGGATACAGGACCTACAAGATTATCTGTAAAAGCTGGGGAGGTGGTCCAGGATCTGGCAGCTTGGCTTCAATACCAAGAAATACAGTTATGCTTATTGGAGCCAAGAATCCCAGGATGGAGTACTACCTGGGTGGAGTCCAGGTTTCTGCATCAGAGGAGGAGAAAGACCTGAGCGTGATGATCACTAGTGACCTGAAGCACTCCACACAGTGTAAGAATGCAACAACAAGGGAAAACAAGATGCTGGGATGTATAGCTAGGGGTATCAGTGGTAGGAGAGACAAGGTTATACTGCCCTTGTACAGGTCACTGGTGAGGCCACATCTGGAGAATGGAGTTCACCACTGGTGCTCACACCTCAAAAAGGACATTAACCTGCTGGAGAAGGTCCAGAAGAGGGTTACAAAGATGATAGTGGGTCAGCAGTGTAAGACATATGAGGAGAGGTTGAGGGCACTAAACTTGTACTTACTGGAAGACAGGAGAGAGAGAGAAAGAGAGAGAGAGGGGGGGGCCATGATTGAGACCTTCAAGCACTTGAAAGGGGTAAATAAGGTGGATAAGGAGGGTCTCTTTAAGCTTAGTGGCAACCATGACATGAGGGGGCCACAGTCTTAAGCTACAGGGGAGGAGATTTAGAAGGGAGGTCAGGAAGCACTTCCTCATTGAGAGGGTGATGGGCACTTGGAATGCACTGCCAGAAGAGGTGGTCTTGTTGAAGACGGTGGGCAGCTTCAAGAGAGGCTGATATAGGCATAGTGGAAAGTTAAAGATCATGGATAGGAAGGATGGAAAGGTTGGGAGGAGTGGGAAGGAGGACAGAGTCAGTAGCTGCAGCTGTGGACCCTACAATACAAATAGACTAGTAGACCAAATGGCCTTCTTCTGCTTACTTCATCGTATGTTCGTATGTATGTATGTCTGTATGTATGTATGGCCAACACACCTGGAAAGCATCTGACCATCCCCCTTTCACTCCTGTCACCACTTTCTCCACCCCTCTAAGCATAGAATCCCCGACAACTAGAATGCTTCTTGCTGACTTATTCCTGCACTTTTCACTGGGTGTCTTTTTGTCATCTTTCTCACCCTTCCTGACCAGGGAGTCAGGTACCTGTGCTTCCTTCAGTGGTGCAAAGTAATTTGTGGTTGAAATTAAGGAAGATTGAATGACATTCTTGTGACTGCCCCACCCCCTTTCCCATGCCCCCCACCCTCCAGCCTACAGGGCAAGTGGACCTCTGAGTGAGTGGGAGTTTGGGGTGTGCTTGTGGATATCAGCTCACAGTGCTATCTCTTCCTTTGCTGCCCCATCCACCGATACCTTATACTGCTTTCTACAACACAGTTTCACCATACTGAATATGGGCTGATACTAACCCTACCAGCTTGTACCTGCATGAATCTCCTTTAGAGATTCCACTTAAAGATTTGATGATAATACACCAGTTCTCTGCAGGCTGCACTAGCTGCTGATAAGGTGGAGGACTGCCTTCAAGGTTGGATTACTGACCTATAAAGCCCTGCACAGCTGGGGACCAGACTGTCTGCAAGACCTCCTGGTTCCTCACTGTCCAGTTCACTCTCTCCATTCCTCTGAAGGATGCCTCTTGGTGGTCCCCAGGGCTAGATTGTGGCAGTCAGGAGATCGTGCTTTCTCCATTGAAATGCCAGCCCTGTGGAATTCGCTGCTAGGTTATTTAAGAGAGGGACCCTCAGTGTAAACCTTTAAAAAGGGACTCAAGACATTTTTATTTAACCAGGCATTTAATCTAACTTAATTGCTGAACGTTGTATGTCATTACTGACTGTCTTGCTATGTTGAGGTAGGTAAATTATGATTTTAGGTTTCATATGCTTTGTAATGTGCTTATGAATATGCTTCTGCTGTATTTACTTTTATTTGTAATTGTACAGTGCTCTGAGCCTCCGGGAAGGGGCGCTTTGTTTTATTTATTTATTTAGTTATGATTTTGGTAACTGGGTAGGTGTGCTGATCCCAGGGACCATTTCCAGGCACTACCTGGACCACATACTATGGCATAGGGACTAATGTAACAAACAACAAAGAATGGAACAGTTGACAAAAAAAACAATAAACAAAAAAAAACAAGACAAGATGAAGGTTACAAAAGTGCATGGGAATAGCAAATAGAAGAGCAACAAAAAATACAGGATTCCATAAACCATACATCAGTTAGGCGTTACAATAAGTAAAGATATACATAAAGGTACAGTTCTGTCAGCAGCAGTTACAATAGGAGACAAACAAAGGAGTCTAAGTATAAGTAGAAAGAGGGATAAGGCATAGCAAAGTATAGGGGAGGGGAAGGGGTGGGGTGGAGGGGTGGGAGGCAGGATTAACAAACATAGGTACTAATGCTGAAGTGCACAAGGTTTAAAAACAATTTGAATTTACCTGTTCAATCACAACTGTTTCAAATTTTGATTTGAGTTTACTTGTTCAACCACAACTTAACAGCTATGTATATATGTATTACACTCTGAAGCTGTATAGGGTTTACATAATTTCAAAAATGACTAGGACAATCATATATGATTTTTTAAGAATTGTTTACTGTAGTAAAATAAAAAAGGGTGGAGAACTTTTCCACAAATTAAAAAAAAAGAACACATTTTTAAATAAATGTCAACAAATATGTTTAGTGACATAAAACAGGGTGTTTTTTTCCAAAATAAAAATCTCTTATGCATAGTTACTTAATTGTTGTAAAGAAATTAAAATATAATAGATAAAGAACTTATCCATCAACTAGATAAAATATATGCAGTCTATAAGTAAGCAACAATACCCAACAAGGTGGGCAGTATTGGGAAATACCAGACCGCCCAGGGTGCAATGAGGCCCGACACTGCAGACAGAGTGCCTTATAGCCCCTTGGAGGACCGATATTTCCCAATACCACCCACCCTGGTGGGTATTATTGCTCTTAGAAAATGGCCCATAAGTTATATCTTTTAATACCTCTAAAACAAAGTTTTAAGCAAGTGTAATTAATGTTTCAAAAAATAATAAAATAAATTTATTTTGTAAAGTAATCTCTGTCTTGTGTTATCCTTGACAGTAGAGGGTGCTTCTTTTTAGCAGATGGTATTTGCTTGATTGCATTGTTGCCCCCACATGTTTATGGGACTTGTAGTCCTACATAAAAAATTACAAAGGGAGCTGAGGCTACAATTTGGAGTGCCAGTGAAGGATGAACATTCTGGGACTGACAATGTTTTTTTGGTTGGAACAAATGTGAATTAAGCACTTGCAATGGAAAGTCGATGTCCTGGTACTGGTGATCATGACAGTGGCTGAGGATTACATCATTGGGAGTGCTGGCAGCGAGAGATTCTGGAGCAGTTTTTAAAAGTGGCAAAAAAGGAAAAATGAAAAAGGATGTCTTGAATATAAGGACAGATGGAGTAGGTAAAGAAGCGTGGGGGTTATCACAGTTTCTATTGTAAATATTGATGGATCAGGACCATGGGAATAAGGAACAGAGGCAGACTGAGTTAAATTTGGCTCCCCAGATGTGTGCACTCCTTGCCAGTTTTTGAAAACAACTACAGGTGCCAGTTTTTGAGGGAGTAGGAGCAGTGAGTCCATCTGCTCATTTTTAAAAGTTTGCAGTGTCTTAAAAAATGTTTAGTGTATTTAAGGAACTGATGTTATAAATTTATGGTCTGGCTATACAGGGTGAAGGAAGGTGACTTCTTTCACTTGGGGGGAAAGAGGCTGTCAGAGTTGTTTGTTCTGTTACCCAGCAGTAGAAAATAGTGGCTGGTTTGTTTTTATGTGGCACAAGGATATTACTTCTGCATTTGGGGCATTCAGTTGGTACTAGTTTTTAACAGGGCATCTATTGAAAAATAGATGCCCACCTCTGGGATTTTGGCAGCCAATCAACTGCCAGGATTTTTTTTTGCCATTTTCTAAACAAAAACTGGGTAGTTTGCCAAAAATAATACTATTTACAAATACACATATTACACAAAAAATGAAATAAAGTATATACTAACATTTTGATAGAGCGGGTTGGTTACAGAAAACAGTTATGGGGTAAGGCTTATTTTTTATGAGGAGTTTGGAATTTTAGGGGGAGGAGGAGGGGTTCATAGAACACATGGAGGGTTTGAATTGGAGCACAGGGAGGTAGGGGAAGAGGAGAGTGGGGAAGTGAAAAGATTCAAAGTGAAAAACAGGTAAAAGGATAATAGGAGGCAGAGAATGGGGGAAGTTGGGGTGAAGTACTAACAGTAAGGGAAGGTGGAGGTTTGGGAGGGGTAAGTTTTGAGGGATGAGAAGAAGTAGAAGCCTGAGAAGAGGCTGGGTGAGTATTAACAGTTGCAGTAGGGGTAGTTTTAGGTTTGAAAGGAGGAGAAGAAGTCATTTTTGGTTTAAATGGTTCAGGGAGTTTTGAAAGCATAGAAGAGGTAGGTTGGAATGCAGTGGATTTAAAGAATTTCACCTGAGTTATTCATGAGGTGGGTTTAGTGGGAGGAGAGGTGGAAGTAGAGGAAAGAGTAGAAGAGGTAGGTTGGGGTCCAGTAGACGTAACAGGGGTGGGTTGTGTGGGAGGAGGGATGGAAGGAGAAGCAGCGGACGTTCCTGCTCCTGTGGCAGTAGGAATAGGCATGGTCCAACTGCCAGTAACAGCATTGGACATATGCCATTCAATGCCCTCCAAAGCAGTGGACATAGAAGTACCAATACATTGAAGGGCAGTAACAGCATTAGTCATTTGCTGTATAAAGCCCCCCAAGGTACTGGACATAGTGCCCATTCCTATTGCTATAGTTGTAATGGCAGATGCCATGTTGCCGACTTGCTTGACCATGGTTGACATGTCACCTGCCATTGCTGCTCCATTTGAAAAGATCCCTCATCCTCTGCATCTGCTGTTGCTGGTGCAGTGATATTTTTCACATGTGGATGAGCTGCCACAAGGCCACCTCATCAGGACATGGTAAGAGAAAGAAGGAAATAATCATATTCATGAATGATATTCCGTATGTGGTTTTGTACTGTTACCTAGGTTGTATTACTTCCAGTTTAGTTCTTTAACATGCACATTTGTTTGTAAAACTGACATGGTTTGCAAATTATCTAGGGCTGCTAGGGGAAAAGGCAATGATTATTTATGGTAAATTAGTCTCTGTCACATTCATTCTGCAACTGTTATCAACTTTCTGTTGTCCAAAGCCCTATTTGCTCTGCAGGAGGTAGTTATATGATGAGAACAGTTTGTTCACATAAAAGATGGTGTCTATCACAGCTAATATTGTTAGCAGTTTTCTGTTGTTCTGAGCTCAGTTTTCTCTGCAGGAGGTGGTTCCATATCTAGAACAGTTTCCTTGGAAAGACTGTATGTTTGTGTGTTATTTTAAGTACTCTCGTTATCTGACCAGGGGGTGCTGTTCTGATAGGAGAAAAGGATTGCAATTACCTGACAGGGTAGCCGGTCTGCTTTTTGTCAAACTTTTAACCTCATTTCCACTAGTCTGTTATTGTCCCTGAAGTTGAATTAATGTTACTGTTATCAATGCTGACAGAGTTAATAAAATAATACAACAGAAAACAGTATAAAATTAAATTTAGGTATAACAGTGCATACTCATATCAATGAGCTTCTTTCTTCGACAATGAAAGACCTTTCACAATTTTTGAGAGTAGCGGAACATCGCACTGCATCTGGAATCTGCCTGTAACATTGGAACATATATTGCATGTTACAATATGTATTTTAAATGCTTGTTGCTCCTCCTGTGACAACTACAACCCTTATCTGACTTGAAAGTTCTGTAATGTATTGCCTAACATGGTGGTGTCAGAAGGTTCAAAGCTTATTTTCTCTTCTCCTGCTGTTCTCTTGTCCCTCCCCCAACCCCTGGGGAATTCAAATCTAAAAACTGGCAGGGCTCAGGTGATGATGTGTATGGAGGATTGATGCACACAATGTTATAAATGTGTGTTTCACGATTCATTTTCCTTTTACTGTTCCTCTCTCCATTGGTGGGGTATGCATGTTACTATAAATGTGTGAAGCTAAACACACACTGAACACTCATGTAGGTCTTAGGTTATTGTGTCAGTGTAAGATATAAATTAGGTTATTGTGTCAGTGTAAGATAGAACAGTTTGTACTTACATTTCTTGGGGGCAGGTTATGTTGTATGTCTTTTGTGTTAACGGGGAGCCCTTCTCTTCCTTTGTGCTAAAAAATGAATATCTATAGTTTTGTTAAGTTGCTGTTAAGACATATTGCTGAATAGTATTTTGTTTTCTATTATTTACATTTTAAAAGTTAATTCTTCATTTATATGTGACATATAGTATACTATCATTGATAAGCAGTGTTAATATTTACAAGAACTGTAGTAAGAAAAAATACATAATGTTACGACAGACAGTAAAATAGTGAACAAATTAAACTTCATTTGTTAAAACATAACACTTTACTACACAAAGTTCATAACTAATCCACACTAATTTACCTAGCAAAATCTAAGGAAAGGAAAATAAAATCTATTTCTATTTACAAAACATTTATTTCAGAGTTTTTAAACAACCCACCCGACCAAGCATACAATTTGCAAAATAAATTCAGGTCATGTGTTCTTTCAAAGGCACATAGCCTTTGTTTCCAAAGTCATGTAATACCCATCACAGCAGCAACCTATCTGGAACATAATGGAACATTTTTCCTTATATAACAGTTACATTTTATAACATGTAATATACTTACTTGGTTGAGCTGAGACTGATTTTTCAGGTTTGGTGGGCTGGGTGGGTGTTTGACTGGGTTCTGTTTTGGTTGGTTCTGATAAAGGTGACAAGGGGCATACAGATGTGTTCAATGAACTCAGATTTTGTTCTTATATAGGTACATTTTATTATTAACTTTATTATTATGGTATTGTATTTTGCCTACAGTACTAAGAACTTTATCTTAAAAACTTAATTGTTAGCATAACCTGTATTAAAAGACTCATTACAAATCACTAAAACCATTCATGGTGAATAGTGTATAGACACAAGGGTTAAGGGACACTGGGGCATCCCTGACATTGATAAAAGGGGATCTAGTAGAGCCTGGTCAGCTTATACCCTATAACTATGTCACTGTATAGGACTTTGCTGGTGAGGTAAAAATGTTGCCAATGGCCAGTGTTCTCTTGGACTGCAGAGAAACTGGGGGAACTGTGCAACAGGTGGCAGTAGCCAAAATGTTAGCAGTGGATCTGATCCTGGGCAACAATCTCAAACAGGGGATGGTATGTGCAGTTACCCACAGTCAAGTGGTAATGGAAAATTGTAGTTCCCTGAACTCCACAGAAGCCATTGTGGAAGCCACTAAGAGGCTGGTTCCCCAGCCTGTGTCTCCAGATGGGGAGACTAATGAAAAGGGTGTAGAAATTTCCCCAGTAGTAAGTAACCACACAACTACAGAGGGTTACTCCCGAATAGGGAGGGGTGACCCATTGTCAGACAGTTGGGATTGACAGTTATCCTGAGTGCCCTGATGCTAGTGCTAGGGACCCTTGTTTAGCGAATGAAGGGGACATGTCCCATGCCTTGGGAATGTGTCAGGAGTTTGCAGCTGCTCTGAGAAGTCTAGAGAAGCTGAGGGCTTGGGCAGACTCTGATGGGGCACAGGGAGGTGATGGCAGACATAAGGTTTATTGGGAAAATGGACTTGTGTATACTCAGGCTGTGCAGACAGAGGGAGGGATGCTAGGCAGGCAGCTTGTCGTTCCCCAGGGGTATCGTGAGCAGTTGCTCAAGATTGCACATGATATTCCCTTGTCTGGTCATCTGGGAATCACACACGCTATGCAGCGGGTGGCCCAGAATTTCTATTGGCCTAACTTCACCCAGCAGGTAAAGGAGTATTGCTGGTCTTGTCACCAGTGCCAAGAAACAGGGAAGGTAGGCAAGAAACCCAAGTCGCCCTTATTCCATTGCCCATAGTGGAGGAGCCATTCCAGAGGGTGGGAATGGATATTGTGGAGCCTTTAAATACCCCCAGCTCTTCAGGGAAGAGATTCATCCTGACTGTGGTGGATTATGCCACCTGGTACCCAGAGGCAGTCACCTATCCTCACTGAGGATAGACAAAGTAGCAGATGCCTTACTTGGGATTTTCTCCCATGTTGGGTTTCTGCAGGAGGTTATCACTGATCGAGGGGGTTCCTTCATGTCGGACCTGATGAAATGTTTATGGGAGAAATGTGGGATGGTGCAGAGATGCACACCATATCACCCAAAAGTCAATGGGCTTGTGGAATGATTCAGTGGTACCCTGAAGTCAATGCTCCGGGCATTTGCTGAACAGCATGGGAGGGACTGGGAGAAATACCTTCCCCACCTGTTGTTTGCATACAGGGAGGTGCCCCAAGAGTTGACAGGATTTTCCCCCCTTCAAACTCTTCTATGGTTGCTGGGTACATGGGCCCCTAGACTTGATCTGGGAGGACTGGGAGGGCAAGCACATCACCCAGGGAACTCCCATAGTGGATTATGTGCATAGGTTTAGGGAAAGGCTGAAGGAGCTTATGGAGACAGCCCAGAGCAACCTAGCAGCTGCCCAACAGAACAAAAAGTGTGGTACGACCGCAGAGCCAGAGCTCACTCATACATGGTGGGTCAGGAATTCAAAATCCTTATTCCGGTCTGGAAAGACAAGCTGCAGGCTGAGTGGGTAGTTAGGAAGGTAAATGATGTGAACTACATTACAGAGTTACCTGACAGAAGACAGACAAAAAGGATGTACCATGTCA
The DNA here is from genome assembly GCA_016271365.2 of Neoceratodus forsteri. NCBI lineage: Eukaryota > Metazoa > Chordata > Ceratodontiformes > Ceratodontidae > Neoceratodus > Neoceratodus forsteri. The sequence goes on along the minus strand of JADMNL010000023.1, from coordinate 204,015,208 downwards.
ACATGAAGAGGCCATATGCAAATAGGGCTGAGATGGTGTTTGCAGTGTGTAGTCCTGGGGAGAGGATGGATCAGGGAGACCCCCTTCTGGACTTGCTGGAGAAAAGTAAGTAGGAGTCCTCTGTGGAGGCAGTTAAATTGTCTTACCAGCTGATCCTGGACCAGATCCAGAAAGTAAGGGAGGTTTTAGCAGACTTTGCCCCATTGTTTAGCACCAAGCCTAGACTAACCCCCTTAGCGACGCACACTGTGGAGACAGGGACACAGACACACATATGGTAGACAGCATATCGGGTGTCGGAGGCTGTCCAAAAGGACGTTAGGAGGTAAGTGGAGGAGGTACTGGATTTAGGGGTAATCCAGAGATCCCACAGTCCCCGTAGTCCTTGTGCCCAAGCCAAATGGCTCTACTCATTTCTGTGTGGACTATCATGGACTGAATGCAGTCACGAAGTTAGATGCCCACCCAATGCCCTGGATGGATGAACTCCTGGACAAGTTGGGAGGGGTGACCTACCTTATGACCATTGCCCTGACCAAGGGGTATTGGCAAGTAGAGTTGACAGACAGTGCTAGGGAGGGGTCAGCCTTCATCACTCTGATAGACTTATTTGAATTAAAAGTAATGCCTTTTGGACTGAAGAAGGCCCCTCACACTTTGAATCCCTCCAAGACTTCAGACCAAAGGTTGATTCAAACCCACAAAACAGACAGGAGGGTTACCCTGTTTCTGTTAACTGTTTGCAAGACTGCACTTGGAGGCTGGCATTTTGGGAGTAGAAGGCTGAGCTGCTGAGTGGGTTTGTGACAGTTGCTAAGTAGAATAACTGAGTTTAGTAACAAAGACTGTATACCTTTCAAGGTATGGATATCTTTAAAAAAAACTATGCTTTGTTGTGAGATTTTATCTTTAATAAAAATTGAAAAATAAATTACTTTAAACGTGAAAAGGTCATACTTCATTTACTTAGGTTTTTGCTAGGTAGATTATTACAGATTAGTTACACATACTGCAGTTCATAGGCAAATTATTAAAAAACAGGTACTGTATTTTAAGCAATGGCAAGGCAAAATTTATTTAAAAGACGCCCAATCCCAGAGGATCTGGGCGCCGTACAAATTTTAAAACAAACATCTGAACATAATAAATATATAATTTATACACAATAAAATGCAGAAACTGGTAAAATCAAGAACAATACCATAAATGTCCATCTAGACATCAAATGCTTTAGAAAAAAGAAAAGTCTTCAACTGGGCCTTAAAAATATCTACTGAGGGGGCTTCCCTGACCATGATTGGCATGTGTTCTCTCAATGTTCACTGGCATGCTCCCAGGGACACACAAACAACCCACTTCTTTTCTAGTACCATTCTGTGTATTATTGCTAATTCTTTGGGGACACTGTCTGGCAATATGCCCAGTTTCTTTACATAACCAACATTCACTTCTCTTTTCAGATAAATTTTTTCTCTGAAACCTGGGGCTAACTGGTTTCAGTGGAGGCAGTGAGGGGTTTTAGCTGCCCTGAAGGCATGTTTTTCCCATTCTGCACTTCCACGCCCACCCCATTCGCTCTCAGAGCAGGTCTGCTCTTGGCATAGTGGTCTGAGAGTTCAGCAGCCTCTTGTACTGTTTCGGGATCTCGGTCCTCCAGCCAGGTTTTCAGCTCTGCTGGGCACGTCCAGAAAAACTATTCTAACAAAATCACATTTTTAATTTTATCAAGAGAGTTTTCTCCAATTCCTTCCCACCAACATTTTAAAAACTGATGTTGTTTCATGGCTAGCTCCTCATAACTCATGTCAGGGCTTCTCCTGAGCTTACGGAATTTAGCTCTGTATGATTCAGCAGTAAATTATTTTTTTTTTAACAGTGCAGCTTTAAGTTTGCTGTAATCATCACTGTCCTCATTGTCCATTTGACCCAATGCATCCCGGTAAGTAGTGGGGATAGCTGGAAGCTCCAGAACTCTCTAGGAATTTTAGCCTGAATACAATCTTTTTCAAAAAAATTTAAAAAGGCACCCGTGTCCTCCCCCTCTTTAAATTTGGCTATCAGTTTGGAATTCAATTTGTAACCCAGTCCTGTAGTCCCAGTTAAACCCAAGCCACTTATCTGCTCTGGTGCTGCTGGTTGGAGTCATAGCTTCTCCAGTTCATGTTGCCTCTGGTGCTCCTGCTCCTTACGGTCCACATCTCAGCATTCTCGCTCCCTCTTCTCCTCTGCAGATTGCTGGTGCTCACATTCTTCATGGTCTGCCACTCGGCATTCTTACTCTGCCTCACGGTCTGCCTCTCACTGTTCATGGTCCCTCTCCCTCTGGAACTCCAGCTCCATTCTGCGCAACTCAGTTTGCAGCCTGAGTACTTCTGGATCCAGGATACTGGTGACCTTCCCCTGCTGCTGTGGCCCTTCACTGACAGTGGATCTGTTACTCTCCTCATCAGATCTGGACACTGCACTGGCTGATAGCCCTGTTACACTTGAAGTTTGGTCCTTTTCAGTCACTGTCTGTGAACCCCCAGCCACTTTCCAAAGGTTGGTGAACCAGGTGTTAAATGGTGCTGAGGAGTACGTCGTAGCATACCTGGATGACATTGCCATCTTTAGTACCAGCTGGAAGGAACACCAAAAACTTGTGTACAAGTCAGTTTGCATATAAGTCAGGGTCTCGACTTGAGCCCTGCGAATTACAATTTTTTTATTGACCCGCATATAAGTCGGGTACTGAGTTTCGTACAAAACCTGTAATTACTGATCAGATTTATAAACTTTCACTTCCGACGTGGAACCGTTGTTAACAAGAGTATAAGATAAACTAGGACTGGCTATTAGCTACCGAACTAAGCTTTAAAATATGTTTTAGTAGAATAAAATGATGGCCATATTTATAAGAATTCACTTCAGATGTGGAACCTTTATTTTTAGACAACACAATGAGCATGCTCTCAGTCATTGCATCATCGGGGGGGACCAGTTCATGAAGTGACGTGCACTCGAGTCTCGTTCAGAATCAAAAAAAATGTTGTGCATTCTCGCAGTCATCGCACAGTCATTACATCATCTTGGGGGGAGGGGGCCAGTTCATGAAGTACTGTGCGCTCGAGTCTGGTTCAGAATCCAAAAAACTCATCATCATCATCCTCATCATCAGATTGGAACGTCATGTGGAGATGTAGCTCTGACAGCGGTATATCCTCGTATATATCACCTAGCTGTCCAGGTTCAGACTCGGTGAAATCATCAGCAAGGTCAGTTGCTGAGGCAACGCTGTCATCAACGTGGTCAGCAAACAGCAGTTCATCTTCTGTCTCATCCATTGAATTAGAAATGCCGCGTGTTTTAAACTATTTCTCTACAGCTGTGCTTGGAACAGCGTCCCATTCTTCCCGTACCCAGTGACACACAAGTCCATAATTCGGCTTTTTCATATTATCACCCAGGGTAAATTCATTGCTGCCATTTACCATCCACTCCCTCCAAAGCTCCCTCATATTATTTTTAAAAGGCTTGTTAAGACTTACATCGAGAGGTTGAAGAAGCTATGTACAGCCTCCAGGTATTACAGCTTGCCAGGTGCAGTGACGGCGTAGATTTTCTTTGACAGAGTCCACCAAATGAGCACAGAACATATCCCAGATAAGAAAGCTTTTTTTGTGTAATAGTGCTCCTGGTCGTTTTGCCCAAACCTTGGTTATCCATTTATTTACAAGGACTTCGTCCATGCAACCCTTAGGATGCACTTCTACAAGGACGTTAGGAGGCATCTTTTCCTTAGGAAGAGTTTTTCTTTTAAAAATTATCATTGGTTTTAAATTGGTGCCATCTACCAGGCAAGCAAGCACTACAGTGAAATTGGATTTTTCCCCACTACACGTTCTAACTGTGACTGTCTTTTCACCTTTAAAGTGCCCTGTATGGTTTGAAGGAAGATCAAAGCTAACAGGTGTTTCGTCCATGTTGCCAATCGATACTAGAGGGTAATCATACAGCTTTCTTTCTTTTATTATAAATTCATGAAAGCTATCAACCTTTAGCTGCACATCTGCAGGGAGTTTCTGCGCTATATTTCTGCTTCAGTGTGAGACCATGTCTCTTCATAAATCTGGTACACCAGCCTGCAGATGCCCTGAAGTTGCTGTCACTACCTTGCTTCTTTCCTATAGCAAGTGCTTGAAGCCGAATAGCCATTCTGGTTACAATGTAACCTTGCTGCCTTAGATTGCTGACCCAAGAACTGAGATCTTCTTCAATTGATGATACAGGAGAAGGGTTTGTATGAATGCGTTTGACATTTTTGTCAGCACATAGCAGCAAATCTTTTTTATGTTTCCAGACGCGGATTAATTTTTCATCTATGCTGAATTCTCGCTCAGTGGCAGCATTTGTGTGCATCTCAGCATACCGAACAACTTTTCATTTAAAATCGGTATCATATGTACTGCATTTTCATTTGTGAGCCTGCATCTTATGCTCAGGGACTGGCAATAGTGAACTGAGGAGTGGTGTTAATCATTTATTGAACTGAGGAGGTAATCATTTAACAACCTGCAGGAAGGACAATTTTAACTACGACGAGGTAATTAAACATCGAACAGATTTAATCTGGTAGCAGTAGTTAAATGAGGATGTTAATCATTTAACAATTTAACAATTAACATTGAACTGAGGGAGTAGCAATAGTGAACTGAGGAGCGGTGTTAATCATTTATTGATTAAACAATGACGAGGCAATCACATCAAAGTATTGACTGCAATTAAACAACGTGCAGTGTTAATTAGGCAGCAAAGTTCACGTTTTTGTCCAGAGCAGTCTCTAACAACCATGCACTATATCTCGCATATAAGTCAGTAGGTTAGACTACAAGTATATTTTAATGCTAGAAAATCGGATTTATACGCGAGTATATACAGTACAAAAAGCATAGGTTAATCAGATTCAGCTGTCCAAGTGTCACAGCAACAACTTAATTTATGGAAAAAAACCTTGTTATTTAAAAAACTTGTACATGGGCCGGCCCAGTGGCACTGAGGATTGAGGCACTGGAAGCCACACCTCACACCACGCTGGTGACCCAGGGTCGGGAATGTTTTTGGGTTGCTGGGGGTCAAGCGGGGATCAAGGATCAAACATCCCAATAGATGCTGTCCTCCTCCTGGGTGGGAAGTATTGGGGTGCCTTGAGCACCCAACACTCCTGGGACCAGTGGAAGCATGGGCTTTTAGGGGTAACAGCTGCTCCTTCGTGGAGCTGGGAGGGAGAGGACACTGTGGGGGCTTGCAATGGCATGTGTCAGCACATCATTCACTAGGACATATGTCCTTTTGTGCCGGCATCCTCAGGGGGTCTAAGTGGGAGAAAAAGAGGGAAAATGAATACACCCCAGCTCCCCCATGCACAGATGAAACCAGGGTGGGGTTGCCTAGAGGGATGCCCAGGCAGACAGAGTAGGAGGGGGTACAAGGCCTTCTACAAAAGCTGTGGGAGCCAGGCAAAAAAAACTTGTAAGGTGCAGTAGCACACTCCAGGGTATGGTAATTGAATTTGTACGTAATATACTTACTAGGTTGGGTTCAGGCCAGTTTGTAAGGTTGGGTAGGTGTTTGGGTGAGCACAGTTTGGGTAGGTTCTGATACGGAATAAAAAGTATACAGTACATATTTACTAAATAAGTTCATATTTAGTTCTTATATATTTACAGTTGATTACTATGCTGTTATATTTTGCATAGTGACAACTTCATAATCTTTATATCAGCAATGTTATTTTTCATGCAATTTAGCTAGTAAAGTGTCTGATTTGTGATTATTTACCTAGAAATTACATAATTGGTAATTAACTTGAACTAATTTGCTTAGCAACAACAAAAGTAAATCAAAATAAAATCTATTTACACTTAAATACATATCTATTTATTAAGAAAAAGCAGTCCACAACAGGGCATATGCTGTTTCAAAATAAATGCAGGTTACAGTTGATTCAAATGCACTTAACTGCTCTGACATATTGCTCTCAGGTTTACTTTACAGCTAGCAAAGGAATGCTCTAGAAATGGAGCACCTGCTATAGCAGTATATGCAGATTTGCTCTCTCCGCTCACAGACGTACCCATCATTGCCTGCTCTACTCGAAACTAAATTGGCTCTCCCCAGACTCGCTCAGACACTATTCTACAGGCTGTATAATTGATAATATGATCAGAACGGGGTCCCCTAAATCATTTGCCGAACTACTAACTCAACCCTCCCAAGCATAGCTCCTCAGGGCATCTGCTAAAACCCAACTTGAAATTCCCAGATATCTCACACAAAAAGGAGAACGATCCTTCGCCATATCTGCCCCCCACTCCTGGAACTCCATTCCCTCCTACATCAAACTCTCCAAATCCCACAAGGCCTTTAAACTGAGTCTTCTGGCACACCTATTAGAATCCGACTGCTGCTCTTGTGCTGTGACTTGAACCTCTCTCCTAGCATTTTCTCCTCCCTATGGCACTTACTGATTTCCTGCTGGTCTCCAAAATCTGAAAGTTTCCCACATCCAGCAGAAATCCTATTGTTATAATGCTACTTCATTTAAGTTTTGTTTGCTGTTTGTCATTTCAGTTTAGTCATTGATGTATCATCAGACGAAAATAATTAATGTAATGTTATCTGTTTCTCTTTGTCATCACTGATAGTGACTGTACCTGGCTGTATACTGTTCAAATGTTTGTTCTCACCTCATGCTGTGTCATGAAATACTCTTTAATGTTGACTCTGGTCTCCCCTGTCTGTACTCTCCCGGGTCGTGCCTGAATATAGGCAACATTGTTGTCTAGTGTACTTACCCGGTAAACAAAAAACAAATAAATAAATAGAGTAAATGTAGTTTTTGGTATTAAATTCACCTGATTTATCTTGTAGCAACTGAATTTATGAAATAGAAAACTTTTGAACAGGGTGGCGGCAATGGCACCATCCTTCACACCAACCTACCCCTGCCCTCTGACTATACCATGAGGACTAGGAGCATGGTGGTGAACACGGGCAAACCAGTACATCCCCTTACTGTAAAAAAGCAGCACTGAGAGGACCAGCCATATCCCACAATTCCCCACTCCACACTAAGTACAGGATCCAGTCTGCTGGTGGTCAGTCCATCTGATTGGATGGCTGCTGTTGCTCACCATGCTTAGGTAAGTACATTTGACACATTCCCTGCTGCCTATGTGAATAGGGTCTGGTATTAGACTGCATGTTTAGTAAGCAGTAAATTCATGAGGGACTGATTTCCGAATGAGAACTTACATCACAGCTGCAGTACTGACACTTGGTAAATGTAAGCGTGCACACTTGCAAATGCATGTTAACTAAGCATTAACTGTGAAAACAGTACCATTATTTCTTAGCCGCAGTATTGCTACAGCACCAATAATTATGCAAATGACATATTTTTGTGCACAGTTATATATCAATTCACAATATTAGACTGCATTTTTATTAACCTGTAAGTTCATGAAAAACTGGAATACAGACATGGAACATCATCCAAGGAGTTGACCGTCAGAGCATTTAACTGTAAAAAACTGAAGTTGCATTGTAATCATATTATAGATACGATACGAACATACGAAATTGCCAGCAGATACATGCCTTACAGTCTAGCTAGTCTGCTCAAGTGTGCAGCACTTCAGCCTTTTAGACTGCTACTGTGCCCCTTCCCTCACCCCCTCACTGTTTTGCCCATGTTTCCTCCACACCCACACCCACCTTCTCTTGGTTTGAACCCGCCTTTTGATCCTGTCCCACCCCCTCTTGAAGCTGCCCACTGTTTGCAGTGATACCACCTCCTCTGGCAATGCATTCCACCCTGTAACCACCCTTTTGGTGAAATAGTGCCTCCTAATTTCCCTCCTGAATCTGCCACATTCCAACTTCAGATTCTGTCCCCTGGTTTCCCTTCCACCTTTTAATTTGAAAATACTCGTGTTGCTTACTCTGCTCATACCCTTCAGACACTTGAAGGTCTCAATCATATCCCCTCTCCCCTTTCTATCCTCCAGGGAATACATATTGAGCTCTCTCAGTGTCTCCTCATAAGGTTTATCTTCCAATCCCAGGATAATTTTTGTTGCCCTGCGCTGCACCCCCTCGAGTAGCTTGATGTATTTTTTTAAGTAGTGGTACCAGTACTGCATGCAGTACTCCAAGTGCAGCCTCACCAGGGACCTGCACAGGGGCAGGATGACTTTCTGTCTCTTAGAAGTAATTCCTCTTGTGATGCACCCCAGCATTGTGTTGGCTTTTGCCGCTGCCCTCCTGCACTAGGCTGAGTAGTTCATTTCCCCTGTTAACAGTGTACCTAGATCCTTCTTCTCCATTGATGTGGATAACAGCTCTCCCCCCCAACCAGTAACTATTTCTAGGGGGGTCCTGGCTCCCAAGTGCATTACTTTGCACTTCTTGGCATTGAATCCAAGTTGCCATGTGTAGACTATTCTTCCAGCCTTGCCAAATCCTCCTGGAGTGCTTTACTGTCTTCTCCCCATCCACCTTGGCACAGATCTTAGTGTCATCAGTGAAGAGACTGATCTTACCCTTTATTCCATCTGTGATGTCAGCAATAAAAGTATTAAACAGCACTGATCCCAGCACTGAGCCCTGTGGGACCTCACTTGTTACTGCCCTGGGCTTCGATACTTCACCCCCCACTACTACCTTCTGCTGTCTATCCTGTAACCAGCTCCTGACCCAGCTAACCAGTTTCCTCCCCACTTCCAGGTTGCTCAATTTGCTTGTCAGCCTACCATGAGGCACTGAATCAAAGGTCTTGCTGTAGTCCAGGTAGAGGACATACACAACATGACCCTTGTCCAGTGTCAGCATCATCCAATCAAAAAGGTCAACCAGGTTCATCTGGCAGGATCTGCCCAGCCATGATAACCCCATGCTGTCTGCCATCCTGGACATCATTATGCTCCAACACCACTCTGCCAGGGACCACCTGTCCAGTGCAATTTGTAGTTGCACAGCTAAGACACATCTAAACATTTTACCAGCCTTTCCTTGAGGATAGTCTCCATTAGCTTTCCTTCTGACTGCACTACCATTCTGATTACACTTTGAAGTTTTTCTGTGTGATTACTTTTTAAATAAATGTCAGATAGACATAGACTGTTGAAACAGTGCACAAAACCTGTATTCATATGTAGTTATACTTGTGAGAACAGATTTAATCATGCTAAAAGTAGTAACATAGTAGTTACATAATAGATTTACTGTTATAGTTTGCAATCGCTATTACCTGTGCAGTTGCCCTTATAAGAACAAACTGCATAATGCCAGAAGAGATACAGTGGTAGTTGCACAACAGATTTTCTGTTACACTTTGCAACAGCTATTAAATATTTATTTACACTTGTCAGAATGAATTGATTTATGCCGAAAGGGAGACAATAGTTGTTTCACATGCATGCAAACTGTGTAACTGCACAACACACAAATATGAAACTAGTTAACAACTACATAGTAATTACATGTAACTGCACAGTAGTTACAGTGAAGTTAAAGTATAGCTATACAGTAGTTACAGTGTAGTTGACTACACTTAAAATAAAGTGTTACCAGTTAAGTAAATGAAATTAGACAATGGGGGTATGCAAAAAGGGCACCGCGTCATCTGAATGAACATCAGCTTGCCGTGGTCAGATACAGCACGGTCACAGAACCACAAGGCAGAACCATGCAGAACAAACACAGCTGCAGTGATAACAGCACACATAGCATTACTATGCCAACATCACACCATCATGGCTCACCACGCCAGTGCACGTCAAGGGAAGTGCAAATTTCATAGTCCAACACCATGCCACTGTGAACCACCAGTCCAGTGCAATTTGTGGTTGTGCAACTAATGCATCTCACCAGTTTGAAATCAGGCAGCTTTGTCATGCAGCGTTTGACTGCAAAGTATTGATCACGGCAGGTTAACGTTCATTCAGTTGACATGCAGCCTGCAAAAAAGTGCCCGTCAGCAGTGGCAGATTCAGCATTACTAAATATCCTATGGCACCAGGACCCTTCTTGGGCATTTAAATGATATACAGTTTAAACAATCCATCACATATACAATACTTTATTTTTAAGACAATAAAAATTCACTTTATCATGGTCTATTACCAAGAGTTATAATGTTCAGTATAAGACAACACACATGAAAGCATTCTGCCTACTTGCTGACATGATACACTGTTTAAACAATCCAGCACACATGAACTCATAGGTGCCAGATTAGGGTTGGGGGCACTATGGCCATGATCCTGCAATGTTTGTAAGTGGTAGGGCCTGGCCCTATCAGTTTTTGCAGCCATGTTAATTTATGACTATGAAGGACTGTGGCAAAATGTTGCACAGTACAGTAAGCAATGTTACTTTCTAATCACTCCCTTTGTGGCTTGCAGGGTGTTAACAGAAGTTTGAAAAGTGAAGGCCTGACTAGTGTTGATGGGGATGGGCTGTGTTCATGGCCTGCTGAGTTAAGGCACATTGGCCAAACTTTAAAAATTGAAAGGAAAGGCCAGGCCTTCAGATGGGTATCAAGGAACTAGACACTGGCAGCTGCTGTCAATCGGTATGCGTATGTGTATGGGGGGGGAGGGGGAATTACTCCACAGATTAAAAATTTGAGTGAGAAAAAAACTATTCTGTGGGAGGACCTACCCAAGGGAAGGAGAGAATTTACACCTTATATCCTTAATGACTGCACTCTTCAGACTGCTCCACCACTAATGCATACAATAATTTCTTTTTAAGACAATAACAATTAACTTTATCATCATCTATTACCCAAAGTTACAATGTTCAGGACAGGACAACACACATGAAAGCATTCTGCCTACTTGTTGACAGCTTAAACCTCTTTAACTGTGTTCCATTTCTTTACTGCCACAAGACTATTTCTAAAATCCTACATTTGACACTGTCAGTCGCTTGGGGTGGCAGTAGCACAATAAATAAATTTAAAACAGTTGTCCCCCAAAATATACAAATAAGCATAATGTCATATTGTCATATTGCTTAAAGTATTTAAGTATTCTTTTATTCTTCTAATACATTTATTTCACTTTTCTAAAAAGCATACTCTTTGGGTTGTTTTTTGTTGTTTTTTTTTACTGTATTTACTTGTTTGTGGGTGTCTGCTAATATACATATATATATAAATAAATTGCAAAAAACTGTGTTAGTGCTCTAGTTAGGGATAAAGCCACAAAAGTAGGTGAATGTGGTGTTAGGGTTTTCAAAGCTAACACCCCCAACCCCACACTGCACACACCAACAGGCGTCCGGGGTGTGGGGGGGATCATCAGCCATAATGCTCATATGTGTTCTACTAATTATATCTTTCTTTTCTTTTTTCTACAGACTTAAGGAACGTATTCACAAACATGCTGACTTTGGCAAAAAAAAAAGGAGGCAGACTAGAAAGCAGCAGTATAGCACTGTTAAAGAGAAAAGTACTGAGATGCTAAAACAGTCTAAAGTAGTTAGAAAGAGTATTTGCAGAGTGAAGCATTCTTTTAAGAGGAAACTTACAAATTAATATTTTCAAAAGGCTAGTGGGGGACACTGTAGGACTTGTTCATGATGGTCTGCCACTTACAGAACTGAAAGATTCTGTAGTGGAGGATGTTATGGATACTCAGACTGAGACACATCAAGCTCAAAGGGCTTTAACCTCAACATGTGATGAGAATGGCAGTGTCAGGCAAGAGTAATTGGACAACATTTATTTGTTAACAAATTTGTCATTAGCTCAGAATTTGGCAGGATCAAATTGATTGAAAATGTGAATAACTGTCCAATTTGTGCTACTATTACTTTATTGGATCATAAACGCTTTCTGCATCATTTGGGGATGGTGGCAGTACCTCGTACAGGAATGGGAACATTTGTTCAATTAGTTTATGATGTTAGAGGACTTATTCTTATAAAAGTAGAAACATTTCTAACAGGTGGGTATGTGGCTAGTGTTGGCAAACTACTTGCTCATTTAATGATCAGATCTGAGAGGTCACTGATCGTAATTTAGGATTGGAATCTTCTAAAGTTTCTGAGTCAGAAAACAGTCTCATACAAAACTTGGGATATAAAATTGCTAAATTTGAAACTGCAAAGAAGGAGAAATTTGATCAGGTTTGTATCTGCTGTGAACGAAGCTCAAGCAGTCATAGTATGTCTCATGTCTGACATTTGTCAGAATGATGTTTGACTTTGCTTCATTGTTTTTTATCTTTCGAAGAATGAAACCGTTTCTTTAGATTCTTTAGATTCTATTACTTAGTGTTGGTATTATTGTTCTAAGTTGCAGAACAATGTTATCCCACCTCAGTCAGTACTGAATAACGTGGGTGTGGATCCTGTGCTTCCTGAAATTCAAAATGTAAATATGTTTGAAAACAAAATTGATTCAGACAATTCAGACAATGAAACCCTTTTAAACAATTTTGAGATTAACTACAAAAAAAGGCAAATTACCTCCCACAGAATTGGTTAAGTTTTTGAAGGGTTAAATTATGCATCTGCCAATGAAGACTAATGTAGAAACTGTTGCAGAAAGTGAAAGTTTAATTGTTTTAGTCAATGGGGTTCCTACAGAAAAACAAAAACATTTGGAAGAATGCGGCAGACATTCATAAAATTCATGCAGCCCTTTAGTTTCTGACAACTAATAATGTTCTTTACTCAGACATTCAGGTGTAAACTTTTCAGAATGCTGATTTGTTACATTTGCTGGGTGAGAGTATAGAACCAATGATCAAGAAAGTTACCACAGCACATGTCGAATACATTTATGACCAGTACACCATTTATTCTTATCTTGAAATAGATCCTGTGGCAGACAATTTGGAGTTGTATCAGATGAAACTGATCAAAGATGCACCGCTCAGTGTGTGGGAAACTACACTGAAGGAAAAATGATTTCCTGATATGTTTACTTCAAGTACTGGAGGTTGGTTAGATTAATGTGAAGTGAGTATATCTGGAGCAGAAGAAAGAACTTCATGAGTTCTGAGTTTGGATCCAAGATTTTGCAGAAACATTCAGTAGCTGTTTCACTTATTGTGGGAATGTGAACTTAGTATTCTGTCTACTAGTATTGCTCATCCTTTATGGGCCACTCATGGTCTGACAATTATGTCTACACAGAAACTTTTGCAAAAGATACTGGCCAAAATAAAGAACTGACAGCCAATTTGAGTAGCATACTTGCTAATATGCAAGGCATCAAACAATATTGGTACAGACACCATAGTGATTCAATGGGCATACTCAGTGTGGTGTACCAACTTGATTTGTAACACTAAGTTGTGTAGAGTACAGCTGGGAGGGGTTATGGGTTCTTCTGATTTGGGCAAATGATGATTTGGATTATAATTCCAAAACACAAGGTGAACTTTGTTCTCTTGATCTGGTGATTTGGTGACAGTACCTCACAATTTCAATCACTGTTTTTGGTTTTCTTAGAGTTCATCAAAAACAAGACCAATCCCCTTTTGGATTAGTGGAGCAGTATTTCTAGTGGGTCGAGTATCAGAGTCATGGAGTTCCTCACATTTACATGTTGTTGTGGCTTAAGGCTGCTCCATTGATTGCTGAGAGCTCTGTTAATCCCCAATTAATCCAGAAATAAAGTATGTGACTTCCAGTCTTCCAGATGCAATTAATAGTCCAGTGCTAAGGAAACTTATTGAAAAATTCCAGACACTCAACTGCTAAATTGGCTATTTTAAATACATTTTTAAAAACTATTTCCTTGTGTTGTGTGTTTATTTCTTATACAACTTGTTAATTGTTGAGGTTAGAAATATGTGTCTGCTGCATATAACAATTTGAATTTAAGTATAATTTGTTAAATATTTTGCTTGCTTAGAAAGTAAGGAAATTTATGGGGGAGAAAAAAACAACATTAATTCCCCTTAGGGTTGCTACTGTAAACAACACAAACTCCACAAAGTTAGGAAGCATATTAATAGGGTTGTTACATATAATTCTCACCCCCTTTTCTGTGTTCAGAACCATCATAAGTGTGGACCACTGTATAGGTACATGACTATCTATGATGCAACACCTTATACTGGGTCCATATATTAAAAACTGTTTAGCACCAACTCTAATCACAACCCCAACGCCCAATCCAATCTTTCTGATAAAGTTGAAATATCTTTGGTGCTGTTGGATAAAGAGCTTTATAGCCCAAGTTCAATGTTAAAGGAGTTCTACAGGCAGAGGTAAAGTCCCGACCACTGCATAGATCGGGTCTTCACCTCTCAGATCCCCCTGCAGGCACCGTATTAAATTAAGATCTTTATTACCTGAATACTTGTGAAAATTGCCCAAACCTCCCATGGACCTGGCACGTTTAAGTATGGAGCTCCTCAGCCCCCTGCGATCACACTGATAACATTGCAAGAAAATGACGCAGCACTGCCCCTCCTTAATAATGCCATTATGTATGGAGATTTTATAATGTCTGTATCTCCAATGCCCATCACTATTTTTACAGAATTTTCCTAAGTCCCATGTGTACAGCAAGCAAACCAATTGGATTTAGGCAAATTCTGTAAAAAACCTCCACACCCATTGTGCCCCCCCATGTGGCATGCTCAAAGGGGGGGTGCACAGACCCATTGCACCTGATCCATCATGTCCGCAGACAGCACCACACTAGGGGTGTTCCAGGTGTTTGCCAGCACTACGCTGTATTCACTAAACCATGTAGTGTTGGCCACATGGGTGCAGAGGGTGGTGCAAGGTACACAAGGGTAGACCCTGCCATAACCCACTGCATGCCCCCACAGTCCCTATCTGCTTGATTCTGAGGGACTGGGAAAGTGCTCTCTGTGCTGCCTCTGCCCACATGGCAGCTGGAGAGGATGGGGTGGAGAAATGGGTGAGTGCCCGGACGGACAATTGTGGTGGGACAGGGATGTTGGGGGGATCTGTTTGGTGGGCTGTGGCACATGCCCACCTATGTGGACTTGGGGCTGGGGGATATGGCCACAGTGTGGGGTCTGCCATTGTGGGCATGCAGGACAGAGGTGGATTCTGACACTGGTGTCCAGTAGTGCACCAGGAGGGCATTGTGTGCTGAGGACTGGGCTGGTGTACAGACCGGCCATGGAGCCATGCTGCATGGGTCTGGGTGCTTAGGTGACATTCGGAAACTCAGAACCATGCATCACAGCACAAGGAATCCACTTCTGGGCCCGGGACAGGCATCCCACTGGATGCCCACCCAGATCCACAACTCTGCCTCTGACCACCCTGTGGAGTTCTGCGTGCCAGGGGGGAGGAGCCATGGATAGGTGGCCAGCATTAGTGAATGCCAGTATGGGTGCACCTGTCTATGGGGCACAGGGCTGCAGGTGGGGCACGTGACTTTTCCACATACCCCTGCCTGCTTAGTGCTAAGTGCCCATAGTATGTATAATATTTCAAGGTATTTTTGAAATCAGCTTTAAAAAATAATACACACATTACAATTCCATTGGTTTACTGTTTGCTTTATTTACAAAGTATGGCTAGCTTTGCAGCATATAGTATAGAAACATAGAAACATAGAATTTGACGGCAGATAAGGACCGCTTGGCCCACCCAGTCTGCCCATTTCCCTACCTGATGGATAAGCTGCAGGTCCTAGTTAACCAGCAGCCTACTTCTTCCTACCCCCAACCCCTAGAATTGCCTTATGACTGTCCCATGCATGCTTGAATTCCACCACTGTTTTTGACTCCACAACCTCCTCTGGAAGGCCGCTCCACATCCACAACCTCTCTGTGAAAATACTCTTAAATTACCTCTGAGCTGCCCCTTCTATCTTCAAATTGTGCCCCTTGTTCTGCACACCTCTTTTTGAAAGATGCTACCCTCTTGGACTTTGTTGATTCCTTGAGGTACTTGAAAGTTTCTATCATGTCTCCCCTCTCCTCCTTTCCTCGAGGCTATACATATTAAGCTCCTTAAGTCTCTCTTCATATGTCTTCCGGTGCAGACCCTGCACCATTTTAGTTGCCCTCCTCTGGACAGCTTCCATCCTGTCTATGTCTTTGCGGAGACTGGGTCTCCAGAACTGCATGCAGTACTCCAGATGGGGTCCCACTAGCTGTCTGTACAGAGGGATAATAACTTCCTGTTTTCTACTGGTATATCATTTAAAAGAATGAAACTTAAGTGTTATCTAAAAAGACAAACCCTGTATAATAATATTCACCATATATATTGAGCAAGTTACAGTTTTTATCATGTAATATTGGTTTTCTGTTAAAATTGCCATTGTCTCTTCTGTTTTCTGTTGATTCAGGTTATTCCTGTGTGGGGCAAAAAACAGACATGCTAGTTAGATCTATAGCTACAGTGGTAATACCTTGCCACAATTTATAACTTGCAGTAACATTAATGACAGTATCTAAAAATGTATATAGAAACATAGACTTTGATGGCAGATAAGGACCGTTTGGCCCATCTAGTCTGCCCATTTCCCTACCTACAGGATAGGCCGCAGATCCTAGTTAACCAACAGCCTATTTCTTCCTATCCCCCACAAGAATTGCCTTATGTCTGTCCCATGCATTCTTGAATTCTCCCACAGTTTTAGACCCACAACCTTCTCAGGAAGGCTGTTCCATGCATCCACTACCCTCTCTGTGAAATAATACTTCCTCACATTGCCCCTGAACTGCCCTCCTTCTATCTTTAAATTGTGTCCCCTTGTTCTTGCACATCTCTTTTTCTGAAAGATGCTACCCTCTTGGACTTTGTTGATTCCACTGAGGTACTTATATAAACATTGAAATGATTATGTACTCTGTTTGGAATAGTTATGTTATAATGTGATGTTCAGTTCTGTAGATTTTTTTTTCAGAAATATCTCAATTATCACTATAGAATGAATAGTACATGTATAACACAGCGTACATGTATAACATAGCACTTGTGTGTGGCTTGAGTTTGTACTTATTGTATGCTTTTAGTTAATTAGGGGATGGGAGGGATGATGATTAGGCTTTCTACTGAACACTTTTAAATATATAGACCCAGTATACGGTATTAAACAATGGATAGCCATGTACCCATACAATGGTTCACACTTGTGATGGTAGTGGCCATAGGAAAAGGGGTGAGAATTATACATAACAACCCTAATAATATATTTCCTAACTTTGTGGGGTTTGTGTTTTTTAAAATAGCAATGTATATTAATGTAGTTTTTTTTGTCATATATACATATATATATTTATAAAATTGATAAGAAAAATCAGTGAAAATTCTGCTTTGTGACTGGACAAAACACATCACATAACCGTGCATTACTCGACAATGACCACATGCCTGCACTTCTTTTTAGGTCCCACGACCCACTCACTGTCACCTCTCACACAGAAACTGACACTATGAAAAATACAGCATAAAAATCATTAACTCCCTTATGTGCCACAGCCTACCCCAATAGTTATTAGAAACCCCAACACACACACGCACACACACACACCTTTACATATATCGCTACCCACCCTGCTCCCCTGTTTCTTCTGTTAAACTGATACCCAGGGATAGAGAGAGAGAGACAGATATCCCAAGGATAGAGAGATCCAGTTATGGTTTGGAGTAGCCCAGGTTTCTGTGACCTTTGCAGTGACCGCCTTCTTCTCCATCAACATTACCTGGAGGTCATCCATGTTGTTACAAAGGCTTCTTGCATTTAGGGACATCGTCCTCCACCACGATCTCAGACCCAGATCTTAGTCAAGCACCAAGGGATTTCCTCATTGAACTTTTGTCTTTTGTACTTAGGCACAATTTTTTAAGTTCAGCAACAGGTTCTATCACCAGGTACAGAGGACAACTATGGGGGCAGCCCTCACGCCCTCATATGCCAAACTCTTTCTGCCATGATGGGAAAGGCATGTCATTTTCAGTGAAACAAACCCCCATCTCAGACACATCCTGGTTTGGTATTGTTTTATTGATGATATGTTTGGGGTGGGATTGCAAATAAAATCAAGGAGTTCATGGACTGGGTTAATGTTAAATAATTTGAATCTGACATACACCCACAGAAGAGATTATACTTTTATTGTGCATCTAGATGTAAAGCTCGGTGTTAATTCCCAGGATTCTGTTATCAGTGCTCCTTACAGGAAGTCCATCTCTGGAAACAGCTTGCTGAGGGTTGACAGCTGCCATTTCCATGCCCTTATTGAAAGCATTCCTTTTGGACAATTTCTTAAGAGAAACTGTACAGAAAATATCCCCTTCATTCAGGAGACAAGAAATTTAGAGAGTGGGGCTATACTGCTGCAGTTCTGAATACAGCCTTTGGGAAAGTGTAATATTGACAGACAGTCCTTACTTGCACCAAAACAAAGGAAGACTAACACAAGACCTAGTTCAAAACTCACCTTTGTCACTATCATGCCAGATTAACTGAGATTAAGAATACTGTGAAAAACAGGTGGTCAGTTTTAACAACTGACGAGACTTTGGGACCGGTTATGGGAGAAATATCACTGGTCTCATTTAGGAGAGGCACAGATCTTAGAGATGTGCTTATTTCTAGTCATTATCAAGACTTTAGCAAAAGTGGAAACAGAATATTTGGCAAGATGTGCAGACAATGCAACATATGCTGCTATGCGGATACTGGGAAGAAATGTGTTCATCCCAACACATGCAAAGAATATATGCTGCATGAATATTTGGATTGCCTTACGCAATTTATAGTATATGCTGCTTGGTGTTAGTGTGAACTGCTTTATGCTGGCCGCACTATACACTCTCTGAAGTGTCACATCCAGGAGCATGTGAGAGCCATAATCAATGGCAAAATGAACAATGCCCTAGGTGTGCACTTCAGGGGTCCCCGTGAGTGTAAACTGAGAAATCTGAGATTTCATGCTCTGGAGCACATACATCCCTCACCCAGGGGTGGGGATTGTGTGAAAGTTCTGCTGCAGCATGAGACTAAATGGATCTCCACTTTAGGGACACTTGCTCCATCTGGATTAAATGATCAGATTAACTTCAAATCCTTTTTGTAAAATGGAGCAACGTGCCATGGAATTTTAATGGAAACTGATGTTTACTCAAAAATTTTTTTTTTCCAACCCCCACACCAAACCAGAAACTATCAAATCTACAGAGATATATTTTGGGCTCTTTATGGGTTTGACTGAGCAGTCTCTGATTCGTGTTTTTTTATGTTCAGGAATTAAATCTGCTTTCTTGTGTAAAATTGCATGGTTTTTGGACCCTTATCATTTAATGCCGGTACATTACAACACATACTGACATGCTTTAAGAAACATTGTGACTCTTCTGAAACCAGATCCCTATACTAGTCTGTGACACATAGAACTTTTTCATGTGATGGGTGCATCGGTTTCCATTCTTTCTTCTCCTTCCTTTTTTCTCCCTCCTTTTTTGTGAGCTAAAATCACAAGTAGTGATACCCTTTATACTGCAGGTCATTTGTGATAAATGGTGTGTTGCAGCTTTTTGTTCCCATTCAATTTTGTCAGATTTATGTCTGTTCTTTAGACTTGTACAATGAATGCTCACTGTGTCACTGTTTACAAATTGGTATAACATTTAAGTAATATACCATGACAGGGAGTGGGTATATTGGTGGATTTACCATGCCAGTGTGGTTTGGTCATGAGATGCGGCCGAGTGACTTAACCACACCAGAAATCCACCCATATACCCACTCCCTGTCATGGTATATTACTATTATACAATGTTCAACTTGTTTTTTTGGTTTTATAGTGATATAAAACTTTTACAATGGGTATACTGGAGGATTTACCACAGTCATGTGATCTGGTTTGACCAATGAGGTGACAGGATGTTCATACCCATTGCATAATTGTCCATGAACATGTTGACTTTTATGGCTATTCATATGCACTTCCAAAGCTTAGGATATCTACCAATGTACTATATTTAAGGTATTAGCAAGAATGTCATTATACACTTTCTTAGCAAACTTGCACCATCGCTAGTTAGTTAATTCATTACCACCATGTTTGTTTCATCACTTATACAAATGTTGGGGTATATAGTGATGTGAGTTTGTTTGCTGACTCCATCCCCGGAGAAGACTCATTGCCTGAGAAGATATGTAGGGATGTCAGCCCAGCTTTTAGTTATGTTTTCAGTAATCTATAAATACAGTAGTATTTCTATCTCCAATTGGTTTGGTGTGTGCCCAGTTCTTATCCTAGCGTGCTCTCCACCATGTCGCTGGTTATTATAGGATCTGCTGCCATCTTCTTCCTAAACGTGTCATCATAAATGTGCCAGGCATCCCCCCCCTCAAGGAGTAATAAGCCTTCAGTATATGATGCTGGTAGTTTGTAAGGCCCCTTGCTTCCTTATCCAGTACCATAGTTGACAGGGTGCGACAGGATGTCAAATGACACAATACACATCAACTTATCCCTCTTTACTTTGACCATTTTTTTGTCCTTCTTTTCCTTCTTACTTTCCTTCTCCTTGTCAGCCTTCTTTACCTCCTATTCCCTATATAAGGAAACAATATTGATATATTTTTTTCCCAACTTTTCCTTTTAGGGACTGTAATACATGGGATGTCAGAGCTCATGAATGACATGATGATGCTCCCAGCTTCAGTTCCTGAACCTCAGCCATGAGCAGCTTCACTGCTGCTGCCAAATTCTCACCCAGTGCCCTGGCCTTTGTGGCCAGGGTATCCTGTGCTGTGGGATGTGGCAGTGCCAGCAAGGCTTGGATCATTGGGGTGCTGCTGCCTTGAGCCACTGACCCTTTTCCCTGACTGCTCCTCTCAGCTGCTATTCCCAGGGTGACCCACCAGGTTCAACCACAGACAAGGGGGGTTGCCAACAAGAACTACACTAGCAGCAGGGGTTCTCCTTTTTTCCCTGACCCAGACCTCTTTATCTGTGAATGGCCAGCTGTACTTCTTTGTGCAAAACCGAGACACTTCTCCTAGCAGGTCTGTGAACATGCCCTGTAGCAGGGTAATGTTCTGTGTCACCCCGTATATATATGCCTGAACAGCGCTCTACCCCACTACAAAGTCATATTAGCCAACCAAACTGTCCTCTCCTCCCTTGTGCTCTCAGTAGGGTCACAAAAGGTGGGAGGCAAATGACCCTGCTTCTACTTATATAGACCACCCTTACTCTAAGAACATCAGATGGAGGCCACCCTGCCAAACCCAGCACCTTTCAAGCTTCTGGTGGACTTACCCCCAACTCAGAACCAGAGGCCTTGCCCCAATTGCCTGTTCCAGTCACTATGTTCCATTCTGTTCAGCCATGGCCTGAACACACTGGAGTATCTTGCCAAGGGCATTTGTAGTATGAGCTGCCATGCTTGCCAGAAGTGAAGCCAGAACAATGAAACAAAAACAGCAGCATAAAAGAAAGTGAACAATGTTTGGGGACACATCCAAAGCAGTCATGAGGAGGGGAACCTGCATAGAGGGAGGAGCAGGTGTGGTGTGTTTAGCTTCAGTGGTGGATGAGCAGAAAACCCCAAAAACCAAAAGACAAGTAGAAGCCAGATGGCAAGAGCAGCCACTGGAGTGCAAGCTACAGTGGGCAAAACTGATGTTTCAGATGAAAACCTAGAACACGCGACGCACTGAGGCAAAATGGCACAGTTGGAACAAAAGAAAAAAACTCCAAGTTAGTCCATGTGGCCACTGGCAGCACAGTACTGGTAATCAAAGAGGCTGGATCACTGCCAGGTGAGTTCCTTAAATCTTCCCCAGCATCTCACCCCAGGGCCACGCTCTAGCACCCAGGCCACCAGCCACACATCCCTGTTACCCATGCTCCATGTGCCAACCAACCACAGGGGCCCACTTGCCTCTTCTTCTCCCAGTGCATCACCCTCCAGCCCTCCCCAGCCTGGCACTTGGCTTTCTGTGCACTTCCAGGAGAAGACTTTCTGCTGGGGCGGGGGGTGACTGGAGACCCTGTACTAATTCCTTCTCCCCCATCCAGTGAGGTTAATGAACAACTGTCTCCTGTCCTGTACCAGGTCAGAGTGAGGAGATCACATGGTGTTCCTGGCTGTGGGCTCCAGAAACGGCCTCCGATTGGCTAACAAAGCCCTGTGAGTCTTCAAAGTCTCACCCACCAAATAGTGTTTCCAAAGTGGCTAAATAGTGGACTATTCAGGAGGTCCATCAGAATACTTGGGTAACCTACTATTTGTGGTATTCAGGAAACAATATTCAGTCGAAGCACAACCTTAATAGTAACAGGCTGGCTGAATGGTCTAGTGGCGTACATGCTTACTTAAACATAGGGTATCAGGGTTAGCATCCTGAACCTGGGATCTAACTTGTGTTAGCAGGAGACTTAGTATAGATTAAGAAGATGTGCAATGCTTTTGCAGGAAGGCTTGTGGCATCTGCCACTACATGGATGCCCTGTAGCAAAGGCCCTTTGAACTCTGTTTCTGTGGCCATGGAACTTTCTGCAGAATTTACATCATGCTACAGAATATATATAGTGATGCAGAATTCATTGTTCTTGGTGATTTTTTATTCAAATATACAATTTTTCCATAGTGCCTGACTCCCTTTCCCATTTTGTTTATACTGAAGCACCTCCTCTATTCTAGGCATGTATTGTCATTGATAATATCATATCATATTTCAGTCAACGTCAGGACTGCATTCTGTCACAAAAATGGATAAATCAAGCTGCAGAAATCAGAAAATGTTGCCATAGAAGCCCAGGAGCCTTGCTGCAGAAATCAGGACAAAGTGCTGCACAGCACTAGGGGATGTGCCTGGAGCTCGGGGGTTGGAAGCCATATCTGCAGACTCATTTTTTCTGGGTCCAGGATACACAGTGGAACATTAGCATGCATGTATTTGTCACACTGACTGGCATCAGAAGTAGTGCACCACTCAACGTGAGTTGACATGTTGCACCTGCCTTCCAGGTTGGCATCCAGAACAGATTTCTCAGGACCTCTTTCTTCACAGGAAGGCACAAGTGGCTACACTAGCACACTTTTCTTTTCTGGCATTTGGAAGGCTACCCATTAAGGCGATCAGCACAAAGCAGCAAGAGTAATGCAGGAGTACTGCATTAGGGACTAGCTGTAGGGAGGAAAAATGAGATAAAAAGGAGTCAGAAGTAGAAAGAACCAAACTGATTTCAGTTTTAAATACCGATATAAGTAACAGCTTAAAGTTTAAACAGTTTTTTGACCCTCTCAGTTTAGAAGGTTCTTGATGTGCACTGTATTCTAAGGTCCAGTGAAAGAGTTACTAATGGTTACATACACCTCATATAAAAGAGGTTGCCCTATTAAAGGGCAGCCCAGGTTGACAATGGCACCCCTGGGATTAGCTGGAAGGAAGCAGGAAGGGGATGGGGACGGCGATAGGCCAGGTACAGTCCTAGGGCAGAAAGCAGGTGGGGGGAGGGGGGGATGACATTACAAGGGGAGGGGGAATGAGGTCACAAGGGGCAGGTTCAGGTGAGGTAAGTTGGATGATTGACGGACCATCTAATTGGGGGAAAGAATCCCAGGGAAGGGGCTATAGAGGGGTAGAAAGGGGCCCGAGAGAGAAAATCCCTCTCTACTGCAGCTGCTAGTTTTTCAACTTCTCTGCACAGGACATCTCAAAGTGGGTAGATTCTCTGCAAGGATACAGGTAAGGTATGGGACCAGGTCTGGCAGCTGGGGGACCTTGAGTAGGCTGCCCTGGCTAAGAGCAGGTAGAACCATTGACATTTATAGAATTTTCGCTGGCGCCTATTGACTTTACATGTTGTTAATAATGAATGTTTTGTTTATTCTAATTGCAGTATTTTCTTGGTACATCTGCCTTTTAATGCTTGTCATGAGTGGTTTGGTCTGCTTGTACCCCAACAAGTGAGTATGCTGCAAGAACAAGAAGTTATAGGTACAGAAGGGGACATTTGGTTTTGTGTTTGCAAGCTACATGGGGCAAGGGGGCTGAGGAGGTGGACCATCTAGCAAGCCTGGGTGCATAGCATTCGCCACTGACGGGCCTCCCCGCAGGTTTTAGGAAAAACAAATGCTCGTTTCTCGCTCTTGAGGCCATGACATCCCAGTGTGAGTTTGAACTCATGGTCAGGCCTGCAACTGAATGTATTTAGTGGTGGTCTGGCGTTTTTGGTGCTCAGGCTGTCCAGGGAGCGAGTGGGCTGTGTGGCATCTCAAGCCACATGGTGTGGTCAGGGGATCATGCAGTGGTGCTTCTATCTGGGAATAGGGCCTCCACAGGGCACAGGCCCTGGAAGGCTGTTGAATTGTGGCAGGGCAGTACAGTGGGCATTTTTGGTGCTCGGGCTGTCCATGGAGAGAGTGGGCCACATGGCATCTCGGGCCCTGTGGCGTAGTGAGGTGATTGTGCGGTGGCAAGTCTGTCCAGGGATAGGTCCTCCACAGGGTGTGGACCCTGGAAGGCTGTTAAATAGTGGCAGGGCAGTACAGCGGGTCCCCAGCCATGTGGAGACAGCTTGGAAGGCCCTGCTTATGGGGACCTGTGTAGAAGGGGTAGCACTGTGGTAACCACTTATGATGAGCCAATGGCTCCTGACACAGTTTGCAAAAGAGTTTTCTCCGTGGTCTGGTGGTGTTTTCCCTTCTTTCATGTTGGGGCCATGCAAGATGGTCTGGAAAGTCTTTGCCAGGTGGGGCAGGCCAATTGGCATCTCATGGGGGGCATCGCCACGTGGCGGGGGCACCCCTGTTTTGTCCGTGGACATGGAGCGCTTGGGTCTTTCATGGGCAGTATAGCCAAGAGGTTAGAGCATTAAGTTGTGGTTGAGCTTGGTACATCCATCAATTGGGTTTGATTACAACAACCTACATCTGTGTACTGGCTGTATTAGACAAATCATTTAATGGGCATCTGGGCCCTGGGCAGCAGAGGGGGTCAGGGTGGGGTGGAGGAGACTCTACACCAGGCGGGGAACCCACCCCCCACCCACTGCCCGGGATGTTTCTGTTTTCTGCTGGGGCCGCAGTCAAAAGGGGAATTATAAATACAAGATATGAGGAAGAGAGAGATGGGCCGCCATTTTGGATCAGGCAGCAATGCAGCACCAGGCTTGATCGTGGCCTGTGGGGCAAGGAAGCCAGGCATGGTTTTGGTTAATTAGATCTGGCTTTCAATTATGATAAGGAGCAAGCTGGCTAGTGGCCGGGGAGGAGAGGCACTGCTGGGGGCCTAGGATGGCCAAGCTTTTCAAAAAAATTTTGTTTAGGTGCTGGATATGGACCCAGTGGACAGATGAGGTGGGGACTTACTGAGGGGTTTGGATCAAGCAGGAGGGCAGGTCAGGAGCTCGGAACAGTATAAATAAAAATGAAAAGAGGGAGGGAAATCAGGTCGGAAGTTGAATGGGGGGCAGATGGGACAGACAGGGGGCACAGGGAAGATACATTACAGCATACGGAGATAAAAAAAAAGGAGAAAGAAGAAAACTAGGAAAAGGGGTTGGGTTGGAAGTAATACAAAAGGATTTGTTGTTTCCGGACGGGGGGTCAGGGCTGGCCATGGTACCACAATCAACAGGTTGCGTCATATGCTGGTGGGGGTGAGAAGCATGGCCCTTAAAAAGGACCAAGTGGGTCAATGGGTTACTTTAGTATTATGTGGTTGAAGGATGGCACCCAAGAAGGCTACCAAGCAGAAGGCAAGCGAGGCACTAGCACAAAAAACTGCGGAGTTGATGGAGCAGGTCCAGGCTATTCTCAAGGAGTCCAGGGCAGAGGAGTAGGAGGAGAAGGAGAGGAAAGCGGAC
Source organism: Neoceratodus forsteri (assembly GCA_016271365.2). NCBI lineage: Eukaryota > Metazoa > Chordata > Ceratodontiformes > Ceratodontidae > Neoceratodus > Neoceratodus forsteri. Next base: position 203,989,376 of record JADMNL010000023.1, on the reverse strand, counting down.
AAGAGAAAGGAACCATTGGCCAGGAAGGAGAGACCCAACAAGAGGCCGACCAGTAGCAACCCAGATGAGGTTGGTGAGCCTCAGCCGGAGGAGGGTAAGGTACCGGTGGTGGAACTGTTGGTGGAAGGTAGTCTAAAAGGTTACCTGGCAGGTATTATGGAGAAACAGGGTGAGAAAGGTTGGGAGGAGTGGATAAAGTATGGAAAGAGCTGCAGGAGGAGAAGAAAACTGAAAAGGCAGTAGGCAGTGAGGGGCAAGGGAGGAAGGCAGTAAAGCTAGCTATGGTTGGCCCCCTGGGATGACACTGGAGGACCATGTCTCTCAAGCCCTGAAAGAAAAGATATGGAAGGGGGGAATACATGGACATGTTTGCCCTCATCGATAAAGATACAGCAAAAAAGTATGAGCAGAAGGAGTCTTTGGTAACTCTGAAATGGCGGTAGCCTTGGCCATTGTGGGTAAGATCAGCGAGGATTTTACCTACAAGGGCAAGACTATTGGGGCTTTGATGTGAGGTTTCATACATTTTAGCATGATTATGCTGCAAAAGAAGCCTGAGCTGGCTATTCCGCATCTCACATACTCAGCCATCATCAGGGATGCCTATAGGGACAAAAGTGGGTATGGGTGGCTGATCTATGATGACAAGACATTCTGCCAGAGGGTAGCATCACATGGGGACATTAGGTGGGATGTCACGCTATCAGAGCTTTAGATTAGGACCTTGTCAGCACCGGAGCGGGGGGATGGTAAAGGGAAGAAGGGCAGTGGTGCAGCAGGGACAAAAGTCAGCTAGGCTTATAATAAGGTGAGCTGTATGTGGACCAACTGCAAGTATAAGCCATGTTGCTTGGGTTGCGGGGGGGGGGCACACCTTGTTTTAGATGTCTGATACATGGTGACAGAAACTCGGCACCTGCACAGAGGCAGTCCTTTCACAGTAGCCACGGGGGGGCGGGGGTACAATGGACAAGGAGGTAATTTTAGGTGGCAGAGTGGGAGGGAGGCTATGGCGGGTGATAAGCCAGGCCACCTGGAGACACTGGGAGAAGGATTTCCCCAACACGATCTCCGGTAAAACCACAGACGGTAATTGCATAGACTACGGATTACCTGGATCACGAAGCAGGGAAAATGTTGAGGGAGGGTTTTATAATGGGTTTTAATTTATGCTATTCTAGGCCCAGAAAGGCCATGGGTGCAAAGAATCTGGCATCAATTAAGAGAAAAGAAGAAACAGTAGATGGGAAGATCAGGAAGGAGTGGGAAGTGGGCCAGCTGGAAGGCCTTTTCGAAGCCCCTCTGTTTAAGAACCATAGGGTCTCACCTCTGGGTATAGTGCCTAAGAAGGTGCCGGGGGAATACAGGTTGATGCACCACCTGTCGTACCCTGACAGGGAGTCAGTGAATGATACCATAGCCCCAGGAAGGAGAACAGTGTCTTACTCACTTTGGATAAGGCAGTAGGCCTAATAAAAGCCAGGAAAGGGGTTTGGGTAGCTAAAACTGATATAGAGTCAGTTTTACGGCTGCTGCCGGTTTGGGAGCAGGACTGAGAATTGCCGGGATTCCAGTTTTAGGGGAAGTACTACTTCGATAAGGCAATGCCCATGGGGTGTTCGGTTGCTTGTGCCACTTTTGAAGTTTTTAGTACATGGTTGCAGTGGGTGTTTTCCGTAAAACATAATCAGGGAGCGGTCGTCCATTACTTGAATGATTTTCTATTCATAGAGGTAGGGAGGGAGAATATACAGGCCATGCTTGTGGTTTTTGAAGAAATATGTGGGGAACTGGGAGTCCCCCTGGCCGAGGAAAAGACCATTGGCCTGAGCAGGCGGCTGGAATTTTTGGGGATAGAACTGGATATGGAGCATGTGTTATTGCGTGCCAGAGGACAAGATGGCCAGGTTGAAGAGCCTAATCCAGGGGATTAAGGGGTGTAGGAGGGTGCAATTTAGGACAGTACAACAGGTGTTGGGTCATATGAACTTTGCCTGCCAGGCAGTGGCACCTGAGAGGGTATACACCAGATGCTTGGCCAGGATGTCTTTGAAGGCCAAGCTACCTCATCATTGGGTAGGCCTCAACAAAGGAGTGATGGATGACTTGTTAGCGTGGAAGGTGTTCTTGGAAGGGTACAGTGGGGCGACATTTTGGAGAGACCATTGGGAAGAGGGGGCGGGACTTGAATTCTTTACAGTTGCTGCTGGTGGTTTTGGCATGGGAGCCTATTGCTAAGGTGAATGGATCTCAGAGGCATGGCCACCCAGCTGGGTGGAGCTGGGCTGAAGAAGGACATCACATTCTTGGAGGCAATTCCTATTTGTGTGGCCCTGGTGGTATGGGGACATCAGTTTAAGAACAAGAAGGTGATTTTTAGGTGTGACAACATGGTGGTGGTGGCCATTATTAATAAGCAATCGGGGTCCACAGAGGGTGTACTGTGGGTGGCACGCATGCTGGTATGGGAGGGGCCGAAGTTGAACTTGTCCTTTAAGGCCAGACACGTGGAGGGGACAAAGAATGAAACAGCTGACAGTCTTTCACGTTTACAGTTGGACAGGTTCCATGCACTGTCCCCGAAGGTGGCCGTCCAGAGAATGCAAGTGTACCCGCACCTGTGGGAGATTGGATGGACTGAGCCCAGCTACTATTCCAGAGCAGCTGGGCCCTGAACATGCTGAGGGCCTATGAAGCAGCATTGAGGAGTTTCCAGGAGTTCTGGGGGTGGGCTAGGTTGGAGGTAAGTGGTCCAGTGACAGAATCCCAGGTCATGCGGTATATGGTAGAAAAGTAGGAGATGGGTATGTCTGGAGCCAACTTAGGGATACATCTTGCTAGCATTGGCATGGTTTGCCAGTTGAATGGTTGGGGGGTGCCCACCAAGGCACCAGCCATACGCAGGATGCAGCAAGGGTGGATTAGGTTTCAGGGCGAGAGGCTAGATAGGCGCAGACCGATAGAGGGGGAGATCTACTGGGTAGGTTGGTGGTGTCCTTGCCATGTAGAAACATAGAAATATAGAATTTGATGGCAGATAAGGACTGTTTGGCCCACCTAGTCTGCCCATTTCCCTACCTGATGGATAAGCTGAAGATTCTAGTTAATCAACAGCTTACTTCCTCCTATCCCCCACTAGAATTGGGATCTTTCAGATGAGACGTTAAACCGAGGTCCCATCTGCCTGTTCTGGTGGTATTTCAGGTGGATGTTAAAGATCCCATGGCACTTCTCGAAAAGAGTAGGGGAATTTCCCCAGTGCCCTTGCCAAATTTCCTCCACTCACGAAAAATACCACCAACAGCTTAATCTGGTTCAAGGTCAGTTGGCATTCATCTGTATTCCCCTTCCCCGGGTCATGCCTGAAAATAGGCAGGATTTGTCTAGTGCACTTACCTGGTCAACAAAAACTAAATAAATAAATAAATAAGAATTGACTTATTCCTGTCCCATGCATTCTTGAATTCTCCCACTGTTCCTGACTCCACAATCTCCTCAGGAAGGCTGTTCCATGCATTCACAACCCTCTCTGTGAAAAAATACTTTCAAACATTACCTCTGAGCCATCCCCCCCATCTTCAGATTGTGCCCCCTTGTTCTTGCACATCTCTTCTTCTGAAAGATGCTACCCTCTCGTACTTTGTAAATTCCCTTGAGATACCTGAAAGTTTCTATAGAAACATAGAATTTGACGGCAGATAAGGACCGTTTGGCCCACCTAGTCTGCCCATTTCCCTACCTGATGGTGTGTGTTCCTCAGCATACGAGACGCACTTGTTTGCAGCCATTTTTCTGGTGATGCAGAAGGGGGCTTTCTGGGTTGGGGAGGTGGTGGCAGAAGGAAAAGGGGACAAGTCAATTGGACTGCAGGAGGAGGATATTGTATGGTTGGCTAGCATGGCCACAATTTGGCTTAGGTGTTCCAAAACAGATCATGCGGGTAGATGCTGTAGGGTAGAACTTAACAAGAGAAACGAAACGAGAGTAGCAGTGGTGAAAGCCATTGTGGACTATGTAGCAGTTAGGCAGCAGAGGGGTGGGGGTTTCTTTCGGCATGGCAACAGTGACCCAGTAACCACAGCTCAGGTCACAGCTGTGCTCAAGAAAGGGTTGGATTTCCTTGACGAGGAACAGGGAGGTTTGCTTCTCACTCATTCAGAATAGGGGAAGCCTCGGAAGTGGCCAGACTAGGAGGCTCCCCCATCAAGGTACAACAGGTGGGCAGGTGGTCCTCCCAGGCATATAGGAGATATGTTTGGAAATGACTGTTAACGGATGTAATTTTGTTATCCTGGTGTCAGACAATGCAGGGTGGTGTGGATTGTTGGCCATTCATTTATCCATTGAGCGGATCAGTGGGCACTCACCACGGACGGGGGCTGCCAGCTGGGACAGGATCCAGAGAGGACTGTGATTGAATGGCATGGGTGGAGGGGATTGAAATGGAGACAGCTGCTGCCACCGCTGAATGAGAGCAGCGGGTTTCTGCCAGCACCAGACATGCTTAACCCCGGGGGGAAAGATTTGGGCACCCTGCTCTGGGTGGCGCTGGTCCACATGATCTTGAGAGACTTTGAGATGATAAAATTAAGATGGCCAGGGTGGCAATAGCCTGGTTGGAGATTAACTCACACAGAAGCTGGAGAAAGGTCCGGGATTGTGTTGGCAGTGGATAAGGCTAGGAAAAGTGTGAACAGAAAGTTGACGGACTGGGCTAGGAACTTGGGGGGCATGTATATAAAACACAAACTGATCACACATGATACATCAGGGATGTACCATACAGATGGGGTGAACATGTCAGTAGTAGGCAATGCAGCACTCAATGGTGCTATTAGGGAGGCCATCGAGAAATGGCCGGGCTTCAGGGGTTTGTTTGCTAGTTTTTATGAAGGGAAGCCCAGAGGCCGGACCGGTGGTCAGCCTATGAGCTAGTGGGAAAAAGGGGGGCCCAGCTGGATGGGGGTACAGCAAGGTAGGGGAGGGCTCCCTATGGGGTATTCACCTCAAGGGGGATAGGGCTGGGGGGGTCAGGTGGGACACCGGAGTCTAGAAAGAAGAGGAAGAGGAAGAAGTGAAGGGGCATAGGGCCCTTACACCTGGGCTGAGAAGAGGAAGTGCCAAATATATATGACTGGAAAATGATGGAATCATAAATAAAGGGAGAACCTCCGTTGAATGTGGATGTAAATAAATGTGATGATGGTGTTTGGATTTTAAGTGCTACATGGAATTGTAAGAATCTACTCTAATAAACATTGAATGTTTAAACCATTTATTTAGTGTGGGTGTGGCTGATTTCGGGGGGGTCCAATTGACAACAGATGTTGGGACATTTGTTGTTCTTTTAAAATACCATGTTGTTTAACTAAGTGTGTACTTTTTGTAATATTTAGTTTGTGTATGTATGTTTGTATTTATTTGAAAGTGTTGCACCTCAGGAAACCCTCATTTCAGCGAATCACCTACCTTTTAAGAAAGTCCTGTTTGACATTTAGAGCAGTGGAGTAGTTGCAGTCAAATCAGTAATAAACATTTTAGTGCAAATATTCAAAATAGGTTACTACAATAATAATAATCATAATAATGCTTAACAAGTCAGGAAGGGACTTCTGATTGGAAGCTAGGGCCCAGTTTTTAATGCCCTGGATCTGAACCAGTTTTTAAATGGGTTATATTGGCCTTCATGCACCCGGGTGCAACTTTTTGTTTGGTGAACACAAAAGGACACAAGATGAAGACATCCAGATTAGAGTTGTCAGAACTAGTTCTAGAAAGATTTGAACCGTGCTCGAACTCTGGTGTTCAAATTCTAAATTAGAAGTCAAACACAAGACGGTTCGCATGAGGGTTCGGATCTTTTTTTTTGGGGGGGGTCTTTCGCTCACCTTTCATGCCATTTTTTTGTCTTCTGGCTTGCATCAAATTACATTGCTTCCTCACGACCCCCGCAACAGCAAAATGCAAGTCTGTCACTCTGCCGCAGTCTGCAGCAGGGTGGCAGCAAAGAGCAATTACTAGTGTGTGTTGTCCCAGAGGTGGAGTGCTAATTCTCTGCTGTGGCAGGACTTCAACTTAGGCTGCAAGCAGGCATTCAAAGGGCAGCCTGTGGGGTCTTTCACGGAGCTTGCAGCAGATAGGAGCACATGACACCAGCCTGACACCAGATTTGTCACTCATATCTGACAGGGCTGTGCTCTGTCTGCTGTGAGCCAGTGTGTGGCATCTGGGCAGCAGACTGGAAGCAGTCTGGAAGCAGTTCCATGAACACATGCTCTGCAGCACATTCGTGGCAGTTTTGGTAAGAATTTATTTGGAAAGACTTGTCTTTTTGCCTTCAAATTAAAAGTTACATTACAGTAGGGCTTACACTATGGTTACAAAAGCAAAGGGAGAAACTAGAGTGGTGGACAGAAAATGATCTCAAAGGGGGTCTATTTAGCCTCAGTCGAGGTGGTGGTGCTAGGGAGAGAACAGAGCGACTACAGAAGGAACAAGGTGGGGGAACAGACCAGGAGGAACTAGAGTGGGGGACTGAAAATTATCTCGGGGGAGGGGGGATCTGTTTAGCCTCAGATGAGTAGGTGGTGCTGGGCAAAGAACAGAGTGACAACAGAAGGAGCTAGGTGGGGGAATAGACTAACAGAAGGCAGCTGATGGGGTACTGATAGCCCCCCCCTTTGTCAAGAATAACCGGGGCAGGGAGGAGGCAGAAATATTTTAACTAAGAAAGACAGGAGTGGATAAATGGCAGAACTAGGACAGGGATTGACTTGAAATGTGAAATCTGGGGCAGAGAGGGGCAAAAATGTATGAAGTGGGGCAGGGCATGAACAGATAGAGTATGTGAAAACTGGGGCAATGAGGGGGCAGATATGTGAGAGCTGGGACTTGAAGGGGCAGAAATGTGAGAATTGGGGCACAGAGAAGGCAGGGATGTGAGAAATAGGGCAAGTAGAGTGGCAGCAGATTGTGGAATCAGATGATGATTATACTGTACAGGGGCAGGATGAGAAAAATCCTTTATTTAGAAATATCTGTGACTCCTGTGTGGTATACTTCCTACCACATTTAATGTGCCCTCTGGGACTGCACTGACTATACCCAGTGTGTGTGTGTGTGTGTGTGCATGCGCATGCGTGTGTGCGTGTGTGTGTGTGTGTGTGTGCCACCCAGCACTAAATGTATGATATTTTGCAAATAAATAAATCCTAGAAATACATTAGGTGACCAGAAAGAAGAAAAATCCATTATTCATTTAAAAATATCTGTCACTCCTGCATGGTGTACTTGTCCTCTGTGCTGCTGTGCTCCATTTGACTGCATTGTACCCAGTGTGTGATTGTGTGTCAGCTGGCACTAAGTGCATTGTATCTCATATGGGTGGGTGGGTCAGTGGTACTGTAAGCACCCATAAGTGGCTGTCTTTTACTACTAGCAAAGGAGAAGAAACCACAGATAACCCTAGCTAGAGTCATGTCAAAGTCACACGTGAGCATCTCTCTGTCCCATTATAATGAACAGATTTATTTGTTTTTGCCCACAGTTTCAGGACATGTATTTCACTATTGTCTTCTCTATTTGCAACCCAATCATAAAATAGAGTTCAAGTTCTAAAAGGAGATTAGAACCTTAGAATTTTTTCCAAAAGTTCTAGACTAGAACCAGAACCCAGAACATTGCGGGTTCTGACAACCCTAATCCGCATAATTTTTTAGTGGTCCAGCCTGGCATAGTCCCCAGTGGGAGATCTGCCCCAAGCTGGATGCATGCTTGCCATAAGCCATGTCTGAATATTGCATTCCAACATAGTTTTGAAAATTGTGTAGTGGATACCATTAGACACTTGTGCATCTGACAAAATATCCAGACCTTTAAAAATCATGGCCTGGATTCCTAGCCTGCTTGGATCCTATGAAAAAAGGCCTATAAGTTGTTCATAAAGGTTGATTGTGCAATGCATTAATTCTATCTGGAACCTTATTATAAATAACTTTGACCTACCAATTATGAATTGTACTATATAAATAAAAAATGTATTGTCATTTTATTATGTACTATACTTCTATTAGCAGATTTTACATTTTGACTGTCTTAGTACTTCAAGCCAAAATGTCAGAATTAAACAGAAGCACAAATTTGCAAGTCAAATACTAGTTTTCAAAAGAAAGAACATGCTAGCATTCAAAAACATTTTGGATAACTATTTGTAAGAGTGAAATGGGCGGATGAAATGTTTAATGGATGCCATGTTTGTTTTGCTGTTGCCACCCTAGGACATCCCCTGAAAACACAATGTTGCATCTCAGTGGGGAGTCTAATGACTAATAATTCCAAGTCTCCTGCTGTGAAGTGCTACCAGATGTTCTGTCCTGTGCAGTAGATGCCAACACTTTTTCCTTCACAGTGATACTAAAAGTAGCAGTAAATCCACAAGACATCAAAAAACAAACTGAAACAAAAATATTTCACAGCTTATTAAGGATGAAAGAATTATTGCAAAATAATTTAAAACAGTTTAGTCCTCGTTAAGATTTTCTAATTCTTTAAACATATTTAAAAAAAAAACAGAACTCTCTTAACTGTATGTAACCCCTCACCCCTGCCTTTTTACTAAAATGACAGGTGGCATGCTGTTGGCATGGCAGCAATACCTGGTGGGGGACCTGGGTTCGGGGAGGATGAGGTTACCTGGCACAAGGGACCTAGGTTTGGCTACTCTGCACAGGGGCACCCAAGTAAATCCAAACTACAGGAAGCAATAACTGTAATGTCCAGAACCAGAATTGGGAATTTTCAGTGTGGCTTTATTCAGACTAGATGACACATGACAAAGCATTGCATGGTCCCCCAAGGGGCTACGTTCACTATGTATGCAGATAGAGACTAAAGGCGGTCCATTTGAGAATGAACACATTTTTACATTGTCTTGCTCTAGACCCACCAGGCACTCAGCCCGGCCTTTGCATGCGCTTTGGATACACAGCCCGACTGGCCCGGCTCCCTTGCTGGCCACTTGACTGACGGTCCACTTGAAGAATGAACCCAAACTTTACTTGGAAAGACATCCCATCAAACAAGGAGACTTCCCAACTGTGGCTCCCCACACCACTTAGAGTCTGCGACTCCTAGAGAGATTTGACTTCGTACTTCCAATCGAACTCCCATTAAACAGGGAGACTCCCATCCAACAAGGAGTAATTTTCCCATCCTGTGGCTCCCCACACCACTTAGAGTCTGCGACTCCTAGAGAGATTTTCAAGTTGTGACCCACATCTGGGTACCCACCCAATCACTGGCCAAGTGCATGAGGCAAGTAGCAAAACACAGAAGAAATCCATAGAGGTGGACCTGGTTACTAAAGATGGGGGGTTTCCCACCTCCAGCTCCCACAGCCCATACCCGGCCATTTCTCTGGACACACACAGAAAACTTTAGAACTTTAAAATGTAGATTGAATGGTGGATGACCTGAAGCACCTCCTCTACAGTGAACTTTAAATCCAATAAAACTTTAGACCATTTGACTGCTCCATTTGTTCGTCCTAGCAACATAGTCCTCCCAAATAGCAATCCACATCCATTTCCCAACTGAAGAAAACAATTTGTTTGCCCCTTCAAATGCAGCCAAACACTCACCCATTCGTTGCAGGTGCCCCACAGGCGAAGTAACACTTTCTTTACTGTTATACAAGAACAGACTAAATAAAACCAGGCAGCTTCCTTCCATGGTGGGTAAAGGGGATTGCTCCTGGAACCCACAGAGAACTTCCCCCCCCCCCACCGGAGGGAGGGGGGCACTGAAACCGGGGGAGCGGTCTCCACCACTTTAAAAAAAAGGTAAACACAGGAACACTTCCTTCTTCTTAGTGAGAGATCAAACAGCAGACGGATGCTTCCTTCTTGCTTAAGGACAAACGGAAGCATGACTTTGAATTTCCCAAAGTTCTAAACTCACTCCCTGAGCTGTAGATTCCAATGTGGCTCATGCAGCTGCAACAGTTCTATAGTGATGTCATCTCTCAAGTCTCAGCTGTGACTGAGGACAGAGTGAGACAGTGTGAAACCCATTTAACTGGAGTTTCACAAGCTGCCTTCCCTGCCTACCACTAGGTCTTACTGGGATTCTAGTAACCTCGGGTAACAAAGGGGTTACATGTAGTTGAAGCATATGTCACTCTGCAAGAGAGCAAGTTAGGGCTTCTTATTTTAAGGAATCATTTTACCATCATTCTGAAGGGGATCATGGTGCCCCTACTTGACCATCAATAATATTGAAAGGCATGGGTTTGAGAAGCTTCTTTTTTTGTGTGTTAGGAACAGACGCCCCATTTCCTCCTTTTAGTCCCTCTGTCCCCTCATCCAGTCCCTTGCAACAGGTGGAGAGTACTTGACCTTTTTGTACTTAAGACTAAATCGAAAGATTTATTTGCAGTGTGCTGCTTTTTGAGGACCTTCAGCTACCTTTGCCACTTTGCGCTCCTGCACCCCCTCTAAAACATGCGACCAAGTGTAGCATAGGAGCCCTCAGAGCTGTATGTTTCCTTTGAAAACACAGTCAAACCAAAACATTTGGCAGTTGATTTAAAGGGTAGGAAGTACAAATGTGCTGAAATTATCTTCATGATTTTGAACAGACTAGGTTATGTAAGTCTCTGTCAGCGTGGGAAGAATGGACAATTTTTTATCCCACACTGTTATACCTGCTCCAGTTCGACTGGATTTGATAGTGACTACCAGATCTGTTTAGTGTCACTATGCCCCTTCCCGAAAAAATCACACTGAAGAAAGGGCAAGATAGAGGTGAGTGGGACTGGCTAATTAGTTGGGGGAGCAAAATAAACAGATTTTTTTAAAAACACTTTATTTCTGCAATTTTTCAACCCAATAAAGTGTAAAAAATCTGATTACAAATGAATCTCTGACCATTGTTTTGAATCTGAAACACAATTAATACATTACATTTTTTAAGCAAAGCAAATGAATATGGTAATTCCCTAATTTGGGCAAAGAGTGGCTCTAATAGGGGATTCCTAGGTTCAAATAAATATACAGTACAAAAGAATGGGCTCTTTACTTACTGGAATCAAGCCACAAGATGCAACACAGATTAATTATATATAGGATAAAGTAGGGGTGCAGTGTGTTACGAGAATTTAACACACGCCCGAGTTGTTGGATGGCACATAAACCCCGAGGGTGAAGCCCGAGGTGGGAGCCTATATAACAATTTGGGGGGCTGTGGTTAGGCTAGATAGGTAGTGCTACGTAACAGACATAAGCAATATACACTACAGCAGTATCCAGTGTGCAAAAAGTTACTGGAATGGATTGATGCACTCGAGAACACAGGAATCAGTTCATAAGGTATATCAAAGTGCTTTATAATATTTAGTGAGCTTTACAAAACAATAAATAAGAGGCCACCAAAAACCACTTGACCTGGCATTTCAACCAAAAGGGAGACATAATCTTGTGCAAAATACATCATGTTAACAGTGGGCAGTAAGACCTGTCTATTAGCAATAATGCCTAGCACATTACAGTTCATAAACCTAGCAGAGGCAACAGCACATGCATAATTCCCCTATAGCAGTAAGAGGGGATGGGCCTCAACTTCTGGTGAATAGTAGGTGGATGCAGTACCTATCAAATAGGAAGAGCAACACATTAACAGGTATTCAGGTGTACAATAAATACTTACAGCATAACAAGATGGAAATCAGGCAGTCTCATGGCATCTTGGCATCTCCCTTCTGGTGACTCCCCTTGAGGAATCCCACTCCTGCTGTGCCACTCATGCTGGGACTACTCACATGGGACCGCTAGGAGGCCCATGGGTTAAGACACCTGGGGCACTCCTTCTCTCCAGCACCAGAAGCACTGATTGAATGGAAATACAGTCAATGAATTTGAGCAGCTCCTGCTGCTAAGTGGGGCTTACAAGTGGCAATCAGGTGGAAAACTGGGGAAATCTGGAAGATAGCAAGGCTCTTGACCCTTGGCTATGGAGATGGCACCCTCCCATGGCTCCTTATGAACTTGCCTGGTGATCGAGCTGTAGTGCACCTGGAGCACTCATTCTCTTGAGTGCTAGAAGCACTAATTGGATGGGTCCACAATCAATGAATTTTAGCAGCTCCTACTGCTAAACAGGGCTTGCAACTGGCAACTGGGTGGAAAGCTAGGTAGAATCTGAAAGGTGGCAAGGCTTCTAACCCCTGTCTGTAGAGATGGTGTCCTCCTTGTGGCTCCTTATGAATTGGCCTGGTGACTGGGCTGCAGGGCACCTGGGACATTCCTTCTCTCAAGTGCTGGAAGGGCTGACTTGCTGAAAAGACAGTCAAGAGTCAATGAATTTCAGTAGCTCCTACTGCTAAACGAAGCTTGCAAATGGCACTCTGGTTGAAAGCTGCAGGGAATTTGGAAGGTAGCAAGCCTTGAAAACCCCTGGCTGTATAGATGGCATCCTCCTCATGGTTCCTTATGAACTCTAAAATCCAAATTCTGAAAAAAACTTTTCAGATGCTGAGTCCAATTCAGTATCCTAAGATCTCTCTGTATTGCTTGAAAACTGTGTACAAACTTCTCTGCTAAGTTTGGTCCCCTTCTGTATAACATGCATGGTAATTCACTGACTTCTCCCTCCAACAGTGGCTCAGTTGATAATATATCCCAGTGCTTAGCCAATATCTATTTCAGCTTGTTAGACTGTGTGGTGTTATGATAAAATTTAAAGATTCTCTTTCCTTCCTCTGATGTTCTCTAAATTATTTATATTATGTATTCATGTATATTGTGTGTTCATTTTGTACCACGTATGAATCTTAATGTATTTTGTAAAATGCGTCACTTGTGAAAACGGGCAGCAATGCTCATCTTGCTTATAAATATATATAAAAAATTGATCGGTCTGCAATGAACCCCTTGAATAACAAGGTCTAGCAGCATAGCTCTACCAGATTCAATATCTAACAATTTCTGAACAGTATAATCAGGGAACGTGAAACAACTCCCTAAACCCTAACATACATCTGTACCCAGAGAGCAAAAAGAGTCCCCTCTGTACCATAATCTTGATGTCTCATGAGCATCCAAGTCAGTATACAGTCTAGTACCCCGTCAAAAGAAAATGCTAAAAGATAAAGAAGACAATACTGCATACGTAGCTTTTTTCTTGTACTCTGAACTTATACTATTCACATTAAAGCTAGCGAGATGTAAGGTTAAAGCTGACAGGAAAAGAGAAAAGAAATAAAAGAGAAAAAAAACATAAGTTTTTTTCTTGGTAGCCCTGGTGGATCTCTTCTTCACAGCAAGGAGGGGGTCCATGCCAGCCTGTCCACCTTTATTGACCAGAGGCTCTCTTTGGGTCAATTGGATAGAAACATCGGAGTCTTCATTCTCCATTATTATCGCCCCAACTCTGCAGAGGTCCGCATGGGTTAGGCACAACCGTAACAGCAGGTGCAGAGGTTTTCACATTCCGTTTGGGTAACATCTGCTTCTTAGGGATGGGTTTAAAGTCAGAAGTAACAGCCACTGAAACTGTAGGCACCAAGCCGGGATCTGGGTCAACAACATCAGTGGGGGGGGCATAACCCTATCAAGAGAGGGAGACTGTGTCATACCAACATCTGGTAGAAGATGCAAAATTGGGTCGGAAGCCTTCGGAGCATCCGTAGAGGAGGTAGGAGGGGGCCTAGGCGTATTGCCCATCTGAGAGGGGTGGGGTTTCAAAGGAAAAGAATTGTCCACTGTGGGGACCTTAGACTGTGAAAAATGGGCTTTCGACGATTTGTAATATAAAAATCGTGTTCAGCATAGTCCGAAGTATTGTGGGCAGCCCACGGACAGGAAGAATAAACATGATCTTTGGAGCCACAGAGATTGCACATGGGGGGTGACAGTACAAGTGGTAGCTGAATGGCACAAATCCCCACACACTGAACACTTCAGCTGATCACAATCAGAGTTCAGGTGCGTCATGGCTCCGCACCTATAGCAAAAGCAGGGTTGGCTGGGGTAGAATAATATCCCCCTATCCCTACCCAAATAGAAACAGTTGGGCAGGTGTTGTGTACCATCATCTGTGAGTCTGAGCTGAACAGCAAACTTCCACCCCCAGTGCAAAAACCATTATCATCAATAATGGCAGTAGATATGCCATTCACAGTGCACCTCTGCTCCAACCAATAAAGAATATCCAGGACACTGACCCCCTCATTGCAGAGTAAAACAGTTATTTGTTTAGTTGTAGGTCTGGTGATAGGAATAGCCATGAAAGATTTCCAAATAGATAAGTATTTCATCATATAGTTGGTGGCCCAGAATTTGTCCAGTAGGTTAGCCAACCGGAAGCTAACATTGAAACTGTGATCACCAGATGCGTGAATAAACACATAAACCTTCGCAGGCTTAAAGTGGAGGGAGTCCATAATCAAATGTTTCCCAACATAATTTTGGTCAGGGGGGAGATCAAGCCCTTCTTTATAGTATATACGGGCCATTAATCATTGTCTGGCTGCCTCAGTTTTCTTAAAAAGACTGGCATAACTGGCAGGCTTACTGTGAGCCTGACACCCCTCCATTTCCCCCAAATCAGTAGTAGCATGAGAAGACTATGAAAAAGAAAAATTCATACCTGCATTCACCTGAAGAAGTGGGCTGATAGTAGAATGCTGAGGTTCCTGCAAGACAAGGTTTCCAGGTAAACTATTTGACACCTACCGCTGCACCAGCAATGAGTCAGCATCTGACGCAGTATCATCAAAGGGATGAGCCGCACCCTTTGATCGTGTTGTCACAGGAACAACCGAAACTTGCTGGTCATTCAACTGAGCAAAAGCCACAGCACTTACTACAGGGGAAAAATTGGGTGCAACTGCAGGTAAAGATGTTCTGGGCAATGAAATGTCTGGATCAGGAATCTAAATGTCATCTTGTAAAATCCACCCAGCATGTTGTAACGCTGCTTCAGGTTTCCAGGTAGACTGATCCACAGTGAAAGGAAGCAAAATGGAATCTGAAAGTGGAGGGGGAGAAACAGAAGCCTGACGCGCCAGCGGGTCCAAATCCAGTCCAGGTTCATTGAAAATACCTTTCTTAACCATGGATACAGTAGGGCTTAGTCCAGAAAGTTTTCTTTTTTTTATCTTCCTCAAGACAAGATTGCCAGGAGTTAAACTCAGTCTCTGCCTCAACAAGCATATCCATCAAGTTGATTTCATCTTGCTGAAATTCTTCTTCTAACAAGCCCTCCGCAGGTACATTCACAGCCATATTTTCTGAAGCAGAAGCTGTAAGAAGTACAGGCCCAATTCCACAGTCAGCAGACTGCTGCAAAACATTTCCTTCCCCTTGCACACCCTCTTGCTGACTGAGAGGATCCATGGTGAACATGGACAAGGGTCCCTCTACTGGCTAGTAGAGGAATTTCCCTGGTGTCCTGGCCAAATTTCCCCCATTCACTCCAAAAAAAAAAAATACCACTACCAGCTTAATCTGGTTCATGGTCAGTTGGCATTCATCTGTGTGTGTGTGTGTGTGTGTGGGGGTAAGTGGGGAGGGGAAGGGGCAGCTGCAGAAAGTGGGGTGCTAGCTGCACACTCGAGCAGACTTGATAGACCATGTGGCCTGTTTCTGCTGGTAAGTAGTAAGTAAGTAAGTTTTTATTTTATACTAGCTTAAATATCAAAAAACTGTGGGTTTTTTTCGGATTTCTTCAAGGTGCTTAGGTGAGGCTTGAGAGACAAATGTCAGCCATGCACACCGTACCATAAACAAATGTGAATAACTCCTAAAGTATACATGCTAGAGACAAAGTATCAGTGGCAAAGTTGTTCAGCACAAAATTACCTTTCTTACGGTGCTATGCAATCAAATCTAAGCAATTCGGTTTGCTTTTAATATTTAGGTAAAAGCTGATGACTTCCTCAGACATTTCCTGGCCTCAGTGAAAGCCAACTGAGTACATTTACAGTCATTATTGTCCTCAGTGGCTGTACTTTCAGATGCCACCTACAGGAGTATCTAGGCCTCAGTGAGTTAAGAATACTGTAATTTAGTATATGTGAATAACTGGGATTATTTTGGCCAAAGTGCAACTAGACATTTATTGATATTGAAAGACATACCTTTTCTAGTTGACCATGCTTCAGTTTTACCCAGATCATTGATTAGGGATAGGTGTTTGCTTATTGTATTAACTTCACCCCTCAACTGTATCATCAGCAAACTTTATAAGATTATTTTTCAAATTCTTATTAACATCAGTGACAAATATACCAAATAATATCGGGCCCAGTACTGAGCCTTGAGGTACACCACTTCCAACTATAGGTATTAAAATAATAAAGTCCAAAATCCTGGTGGTCAGCGGACTGCTACTTAGCTGTCAGCGGGCAGAAGTATGATAAAAGGGATTAAATCCCATCCCTAGTGATCCAGTGGATCGCTCACGGCAATAAGGCAGAAGTATGAATAAAGAGTTAAATCCATCCCTGGTGATCCAGCAGTACCCCCTCCCACCCTCCCACTGGGCCCCGCCACCCCGCTCCCCCTGGTCAATGGCCGGGCAGCAGCTCCCCACCCCACAAGCAGCTCGACCGCCCACCGACTGACTGCCTACAGTACAGCTGATCGCCCATTGGTCCACAGCATGGGCCAATAGGTGTGCAGACCATACTGTGCTACACAGTCCAGATATGTGAATGGATTCATTCACATATCTGGACTGTAATAGTATAGTGATAGTCAGCATGCCATTGGCCCTGCAGACCATCGTAATCTCTAGCTGTACTGTCGCAGTCAGTCGGCGAAGTGGCCAGGCGGCTTACAGGTGGGAGCTGCCCACCGCTGACTGGGGAGAGGGGTGGTGGGCTCAGTGGGAGGGTGAGGAGGGGGTACCGCTGGACCACCAGGGATGGGATTTAATCATTTTATGTATAACTCTGCCCATGATCGGGCTGCGAGCGCACCACTGGACCACCAGGGATGGGAATTAATCCCTTTATTCATACTTCTGCCTGCGATCGGGCTGCGAGCAGTCAACTGGACCACCAGGGATGGGATTTAATCCCTTTATTCATACTTCTGCCCGTGATCGGGTTGTGAGCGGGCCACTGGACCACCAGGGATGGGATTTAATCCCTTTATTCATACTTCTGCCCGTGATTGGGTTGCGAGCGGTCCACTGGACCACCAGAGATGGGATTTAATCCCTTTATTCATACTTCTGCCTGTGATCGGGCTGCGAGCAGTCCACTGGACCACCAGGGATTTTGAACTGTTTATATCACTACATCTGCCCGCGACTGGGCATGGGGGAGCGCTACCCGACAGATGGTGCCACCGGAGCTCAGGTGGCCACCCACAGCTGGCAGCTGCCATGTTGCACCCTGCGATATGGCAGCTCACCTGTGGGCGGCCGGCTGTTGCTCCTTTATTTTTTGGAACAACTGTATGCAGCGCATGTAGGGGTTGTGCCTGCATGGGCTCTGCACATCCCGGGCTGAATATCGGGATGTGCGGGGCATCGATGGCACACCCATACGCCGCGTACAGTACTGATGGCCTGGCGATCGGGATCTGTGCCATGCACTTTCCCCTTTTGAATATCGTGCCGGAGCACATCAGTGGGTTGCGCCATGCACAACCCTTCTGAATATCCCACCCTCTGTCTCTTGTAGCAAGCTTGCAAGTCGAGGTCTCTCTCTCTCTCTCTCTCTCCTGTTGCAGGCCAGTCTGTATAGTCTCTGTTCCTCTCTCTTCTCCCCCCCCCCCGACCTGCCTGCCTATTCCAGCTCTCCCTTTGAAAGCCTGTACAGCTGGACTCTTTTTTTTTTCCCTCATTGCAGGTCAGTCTGTTCAATCTACGTCTCTTTCTAAGCCCCCTGCCATGTTCCATCTCAATCTCACTGTCTCTCTTCAGTGGGGCCTATCTGTCAAGTCTCTCAGTCCTGTAGCTGGTACCACCTCTGTGATCTCTCTCTTGCTTTCCTGTAGTGTGTCTGCTTGCTTGGTCTCTGTCTTTTTCCTTCTTGCAGTAGAACTGCCTGTTCAGTAGATCTCACTCTTATATTGAGACCTTCCTGTCCTGTCTCTCTGGCACCTGTCCAGCTTTTTCTCTATGCCCTGTAGCAAGTCATTTAATCATTCACTCTCCCCCTCTCTCCCCTGCAGCAGGACCTGCTGCTTATCTGGTCTACCCCTCTGATTCCCTCCCCCATTATCAGGTTCTGACAGTCGTCCTTTCTCTTGTTCTCTTTTACGTCATCAATCCTAGCTGTCCAATCTCTCTCTCTCTCTCTCTCGTATACTGTCCTGATTATCTGTTCCCTCCCTCCTCCTCTGGTATCAAGATCTACCTGTCCTATCTGCTTCTCACTCTTTCACATGTAGCAGGGCCTGGCTATCCAGTCTGTGCGTGTGTGTCCCTCCCCTGTTGCAGGACCTGGCTATCTAGTCTCTCTCTCATCTCTCTCTCTCTCTCTCTCTCTCCTATCACTTGCAGTGAAGCTTGCCGGTTTGGTCTCCCTCATTCCTGTAACACGGCCTGTCCAGTCTTTCCTCACTTTTGGCTAATGTCTTTATTTAGCAAGGCAATTCTACTTTGTACTACACAGGAGAGTAAAGAAACTGGAAGACCTGGGGGTGGGACACAAGCCTGCAGGACAGGTCCAGAACTGACTGGGTGAGAGAACACAAAGGGCAGTTTTAAATGGGAAGGACTGGAGTAAGCTAAGTCACCACTGGGGTTCCCCGCAATCAGTCTTAGGCCCAGATTTTTTTAGCCTCTTTATTTGTGACTTTTCAGAAGAGATCAAAGATGTTTTTCATGCATCTCTCCAAATTATACACACACGTCAAGCCTCAAGGAAGATGTGCCTATTTGTAGATGACACAAAAAATCTGTGGTACTGTAGACTATAAGGGAGTCAGGACACTGGGGAAGATCTGAAGAGACTGGAGAAATGGCCAAGGGCCTAGCAACTAAAATTCAGTTAAAAAAAGTTAAAACAGTTATGCACACAGGGGACAAGAACCCAAACATGAAGGGGTCAAGAACCTGAAAATGAAATACTGGTGAGAGACAAAGTATTAGAAAAAAACTGCAGAGGACAGAGGAGATGGACCTGGGGTGTTTAATAACACTGACAAGCAACTGGTGCAGTGCAACAGAGCAGTGTAGAAGGCAAATAGTTTGCTGGGGGTACAAAGACTGAGGCATCGCAGTAAAAGGAAGGTGGCGATCCTTCCCCTGGACAGATCCATGGTGCGACCACATTTGGATTCCTGCATGCAGTTCTGGATCCCAGAGCTCTTGGCAGGATTTTTTTGTTTGGGAGTCTGGGACTGGCTCTAAAAAACAGGGGGCCACAGTCCAAAAGTGGGAGTCCCCAGAAAAGTTCATGGGATCTCCATTCAAATATATGGGAGCTGTGCCCCCGCGCCAGCACTGCTTGTACTGTAATATTCTAGCATGGGGGGGGGGGCACACTCCATTGGTTTTTATTGCAGCATTTTAAACTAAATTTTATTTATATTTCAGAGGGTGAATTCAAACAAATTATGGCCACTGCTCAACTAACAAGGGCTTTGTTAGTTGAGCAGTGGTCATAATTTGTTTGCAATCACCCTCTGAAACATAAAACATGTAGTTTAAAATGCCCCAATAAAAACTAATGGAGCATGTTGCCACACTCTACAGAATATTACAATACAAGCAGTGCTGGGGCAGGGGCACAGCTCTCTAAAGTAACTCCCGGGGCTTGGTGACTGAGCGTCTTGGGGACTTTTGGAAAAAAAAATCCTGAGTGTCCCGATGCACAAAATGTGCATAAAGGACATGGGTACTTACATCCCCGAGATCCCTTGATTCACACTCAGAAAAGGACAGGAATAGAGTTAAGATGGTGCAGAGGAAGGTAACAAAAATAAGTGTGTGGGGCATTAAGTGAAGTCCTACATGGAGAGGATAAGAAGACCTCAACATGCCTACAGTGGAAGCCAGGATCTTTGGGTATGGACAGCAAATTTCAAAATCATTGCACTTTGTTCAGTACGCAAGCCCTAGGCTTCTTGTGTTGAAATTTTAACTTTTTCATTGCACATGGCTTTGGCATTCTGCAATCTCTATATGTTGAACTTTTGCTTTAGTCATTTGGAGCTACTCAATTTATCTGACTCCTGAATTGAGCTTTATACACTAATGTCTGGACTCCAGAGTTAAAGGAGCCTTAATTGTTGGTACAAAATGAAATTTACTTTTAAGTACGAAGTAGCCACAACTTGTGCTAAGTTCATATTGTCCCTTTAGTTTATATTAAATGTTTCAAATGTTGTAATATTATTATTTCAACTTTGAATATTGGGAAGTTTTAACTTGCATTAAGTGTCCTCTTTGAAAACTGATTTACTGATGTTTTAGGATGTTTTTTTCCTTTCTCAGTTCTTTACAGATCAACATTGTATGGCATGAAATGGCACCTTTATTCTTACAATTGCCTTTTTATGGGGAACTAATTGTGCTGAGTCCTTCTCGCTTTTGGAGAGGTTAACAAATGGGAAGCCTGTCGGATGGCAAAGTGAACTTTTGTGATGGTATCTGAGATGCAAAGCTCATTTAGTGATACACCAAAGTGTTGGCCTTTTGCCCATAAAGCTACACAATCTTAATTATGTGTGGTCTGAAGTAATGGACTTTTTTGGCTAATATTGTGTTTGTTCTAGGGGCTACTAGAGTGTCCTTGGGTTGTCAAGTCACAACTGGTATTCAAAGTAGCTTTCTGATATGGTCTTGACTGTTTATGACTGACTCTGATTAATAACTGGGAGCTGAGCTTAAATTTGATTCATGTTTGAAGACATGTTTTAATGTTATAAGGTGTCACAAGTGTTTATTCATGAAGGCAACATCAAGCAAAAATGAGAAAATTATTCCAACTTATTTAGGTAAATTCTGATACAGCCTAAATGTGATGTAAGTTTTGTGTACTTTCTGCATTTTATCATGTAATGTTATAATGGTTTTAACCAATCATCAATAAAAACCTTTGTACTTGTACCATCCATGGAGGTAGCATGGGGAAAATTGAATATCACAGCCTTGTTTTTTCTAGATATACAAAAGGTAATTTTAGGAACTTGGGGGGGACTTCACTATGAATTCTAGTTGCCTCCAGTTCCACATGTCAAAGTAGAATTCTAGACAATCCATCAAAACCCTCAGCTACAGATTTATACACCAGAACTCATTATATACTGTATCTCCTGGGTACTTCTCTTTTTCTACACATTGAAATGTAGAATTTGATGGCAGATAAGGACTGCTTGGCCCACCCAGCCATAGCTCATTTCTATCCATACTGAAATGTTTTAACATTATTAAGTACTAGTAACCTCCCCACTCCTCCTTCACCCACCCCATCTCGATACTAAGTCAAAGTAATCTCCAAACACGTCAGCTACCTAACACCCCCGATCTTCCACCTTCCACACCACTTATCAAGCATATTCTTCCCTGCAAGACTTGTTCCGTCATCACTTTTCAATAGCCTTGACTTTCACCGTGCACCACTTGCATACCCCCCACAGTTTTCTTACACTTCCTGTTTGAAATCTTGATACTCCATGCTGTTTAGAATATAGAATCTAGTCTTTCATCCAGCCAACTCACACTGTCCTGCATTGTTAGGGAGGCACCCTTCCTTTTGCTTATCTTCCCTACATCATAGCCTGCTACTGCAGCCAATTCTGACCATCCTCACCCTCCAACCTCTGTGACCTACAGCCTTCCCACCTAATTTCTACCACCTCCTCATGCCACTACCCTCCAGCCCTCCAAACCCTCCTTTCACTCCCCTCTTTCTCTTCACAAAGAGCCTCTCAATTCATTGCGCCCCCCCAAACATTTTCCCATTTGTTATCTGTTATTCCTCTCACACCTCCACCTCAGTGCACCTGCTCTCCCTTATCTCTTTCTGCTTTCTTCTACTCCACTCCACCCAACTTCCTACATCCATCACCTCCTCCTTACCATGTCTACATCTACTCTCTCACCCTGCCTCCCCCTGTCCCCCTCCTTTTTCCACACACTTGTCTAGCACCCCTCCTAGATCTCCTTGTCCCATCTCTCTACATGACTTCCTGTCACTGCCCATCCTTCCCACCTTCCAACCCAACTTTCTCCTCTCCTTTCCTCATACTTCCTGGCAGCCTAAACCACCTGCCTCCCCTCCTTCTCTTCCCACTCACCCTGGTTTGCTCTTCTCCTCCTCACTAAACTTTTAATCTCTTTTTTGATGCATCTGCCTCTCTTCATCTCCTCTCTATTCACAAACCTCCAAAAGGCACAAGTATCCCCCCAATTTTCTCTTTTCCTTCTCCTCTTACTCCTCTCTGGTGATTTCAAACCAAACCCTGGCCCTCCCAATCCCTTCTCTCTCTCTGTCCTACCAAATGGCTTTTGCATCTTTCAACTGAATGTTAGGAGCCTCCTACCTAAAATGGATGCCCTTAAAGTCTGGGTCACCCAACACACCTCAGGCATCCTGTGTGTCACTAAATCGTGGCTGTGTGCCAGAATTCTTGACTCCTCCCTATCCATCCCTGATTATAATCTCTACTGCCAAGATTGTGGCAAATGTGGTGGAGGCATAGCCCTATATGTAAGGCAATCCCTATCTTGCTCCATCACTTTCCACAAGGCTCATCCCTCCTCCCTTGAGCTTCTCGTAGTCCTCCTTTCTCTTCCTTCCTCCATCTCTGTCTATATCGGAGTACTTTACACTCACCCCAAAATGACTCATGACTTCCTTGTCTCATGCATCTCCTCCATACCCTCCCACATTGATAAGGGTGAGTTCTTTCTACTCGGTGATTTCAACTTGGACTGGCTTCCCCCTTCTTCAAAATCCAACTTCCTCAAGATTGCAGTGTTAAACCTCACACAATTGATCACTGAGCCAACCCACCTCAATCCTCATTCTCCAAACTATTCCATCCTTGACTGAGTTCTATCATCTCACCCCCACTGCATTGGAGCCATCAGCACCCTTACATATACCCTCAGAGAACAGTGTATCCCCTACTGTGTTAGAAAAGTCAACATCCCAAAATCAGCCCCCCAAGTGTAGCAAATGGCATGACAATCTCTGACCCTACCTCTATTGCTGAACCTTTAACAAATTCTTCACAACCTGCGCTCTTCCTGCCCATCCCACACCTTCCTCCTCAGAACACCTCCCTCCCTCTGGGAAATGGCTTCAACTTTCCCTCCATCTCTCGCACAGAAGTCTACCAGGCATCACTGTCTCTAAACCCTGCAAAATCCAGCCCCGAAAGGATCCACCCAAAGCTCCTCCGCACTTCAGCTCCAGTCATTGCCACACCCCTTGCCCGTCTCCTTAATGTCTTCATCTCCACTTGCACCATCCCACAGGCATGGAAACAGGCCAAGGTGATACCACTCCACAACGGAGGGGACCCTACCTCTCCCAGCAATTATAGGCCCATCTCTCTCCTGTCCTCAATCGCCAAACTACAAGAGGCACTGATCTACTCTAGGCTCTTGGAACATCTCACAGTTTGAGGCATCCTTTCCCCCTTCCAGTCAGGCTTCAGAAAACAGCACTCAACCATTACCTCCCTGCTATGAGTCACAGACTCTATTCATACAGCTAGAGATCAAGGCCAAGTCACCGCTGCCATTTTTGTAGACCTGGTGAAGGCCTTTGATTCTGTTTACACAACAGACAGCAATCAGTCCTAGTTGGAAATGTCCTATCCTCCTCCCTCACTATCCAAGCCAGAGTCCCTAAAGGATCCAAGGCAGTATAGCACAGTGGTTTAAGGCTCTGAGCTGCAAATCTGGTGACATCCAGCTGATCAGACCTGGCTTTAAATCCCACAGCTTCCACTTGCATACTGTGTGACCCTGAGCAAGTCACTTAACTTCCCTGTGCTCCCAGGTTGCACCTGTAAAAAAGCTTTCAGCTTAGTGTGTCTCACCTGGTTAAACAACTAAATAAAAAAATAAATAAAAGGATCCATACTAGGTCCTATTCTTTATTCAGTCTTTATAAATGACCTTCCTTCCATCTGCTCCATGTCCCGAATTTACTTG
This sequence comes from Neoceratodus forsteri, assembly GCA_016271365.2. Classification (NCBI taxonomy): domain Eukaryota; kingdom Metazoa; phylum Chordata; order Ceratodontiformes; family Ceratodontidae; genus Neoceratodus; species Neoceratodus forsteri. Next base: position 203,965,250 of record JADMNL010000023.1, on the reverse strand, counting down.
TATGTGGACTATACCATAATCTATACTGCTGGCTCCACCACCACCAATGTATTTATTCCCCCACAGCTTGATTTTGATAAAGTTCAACACTGGTTCCAAGACAACCTACTAAAACTTAACAAAAAGAAAACTGTCTCAATGATTTTTGGCTCCAAGTAGAGGTTATCTAGAATCCAGCCTACCCCAGTGTTCACTACCCTCAATGGCTCCCCCCTAGAGGTGATCCACACTTTTAAATACCTCAGGGTATGGCTTGACAGCAATCTTGATTGCTCTCACCATATAGATGCAATCTGCACTAAACTTCACCCAAAAGTTGCTATCATCTACCGCCATTAGGACTACCTCCCTCTACCCAACTGTCATGACCTAGTCAGGAAAATTATATTACCTATCATTGATTAAGCCGGCCTTATCTACGGCTCTGCCCCACAACCTCTCTCTCAAAATGTGACACTCTCCTTAACTCATTCTGTCATTTTACCACCTATTCTACCTCCCTTACTCTGTGCTCTCTCCTCTTCTCCTCCCTCTTCATCAAACCTGTATCCCATAGGTATGATGTCCATTGTCTAGCCCTGATTGCTAAATTCTGATTTGGCACACTTCCCTCCTATGACTCTTCCCACCTAGCTCCCATGTGCCTCTCTACTTATCCTCTTCATTCCTGAGACTCTCGCTGCTTCTCCCTCCCTCACCCTCACACTAGGGCAGGTCTGTCTGCCTTCTCCTACTGCCTCTCTTTCCAGTGGAACCTACTGCCATGGGACATTAGGCATCCCACTTCTTTCTCCTCCTTCAAATCTCTTCTACATCTCCTCCCTGACCCAAACTGCCCATGCCACTCCTCCTCCTCCTCTATCTCCCTCTTTCATCCCCCCGTAGCATCTACTGTACACCTGGATAGTGCTATCTTATGACTTGCTCCTAGAAGCTCTAGACTCCTGTGTATGGGCTCCTATGTACCAACTGTGTCCCAAATGTAATCTCATACTTGCCAATTGTGAACTTGGATTTTGGCTGCTTCGTCCACTGTAACTTGTTCTGTATTTTGTATGTATTTTTGTATTTTACTTTTTCCTTTTGTTGTATTTTCTCCGTTTGTTCCCTCGGGTCGCACTTGAAAATGAGCTTTGGCTCGGTGTGCTTTTCCTGGTTAACAACTTTTAAATACATTTTAAAAAAAATAGATAGGAGGTTGGCCTTTAAGGAGGCCTTTTGGATTTATGAACGTGGGGCTCTGTCCTGGCCTAAACTCAGTAAACAGATAGAGATTACATCTATTATGTAAAATGATTTTGACGACTGACATATTCGATTTTTTCAGGTTTTGTTCCCAGAACTGTGTTGGATCCATGAGAAAATAAGGACTATGGAAATTAAATTGCATTTAACAGTATAGAGTTTTGTATTTTATAGCCTGTCTATATAGAACAATGGTGTAATTGTTTTATAATTTACAGTTTGTGTGGTTGTCACTGTTCTTGCACTTTATTGATGGTATTTTAAATTCTGCCTGCTGTAAAATGAGCTGGCAACAAGAGACCCTATACCTTGACAAAGCAAGGGGAGCGCTGGGGGAGAGAAATGCTGGGGCTCCAGTGGTCCTCTCATCTGTAGGCCCTGTGCAGTTTTTGCTTGTTCTGGACATTTGGGACTTTGCAATAAAAAGCTAATTTTTGGCAACAGTATGAAACAACCTATGTGCATTTTTTTCACTCGAACAGCATGCTGAATCCACTTTCACTGAGAATATAATTCCACTGTTAACATTTCACTTTAAGAAAATGGGAATTCTGCCTCTGACAGAATTCCATGAAATTAATCTGTATTTCTAACTTCTGCAGAATTCCGCCAGAAATGGTATTTGAACATTCTGCATAGTTCCAGTGCACCCTCACCCTCACATGGTAAATCTTTGAAAAATGTACATTTCTTTCTGCCATAAATGGCCATTTTCTTACATTATCTCCTTGAAAAAGGAGCTTTCCTAGTCTTCCATATCAGAGCTGTAATGTGAATCAAGCTGAACCATCAAGTGTCAAAGTGGAACCCCATGGTTTGGTCCTAACTATGAACTACCTGAAGTGGCTTCTCTCCTATAGTGTGCATTGCCAAAATGAGCTTCTTTAAAACAAAGCGCTTCCACCTAGGAAATTCATAGCTGATTAACGGGGAGCATGCTAAGTGAGTGCCACACACATGCAAATGCTTATTCCAAATATGGCACACTCTGACCTTGTTTTATTCTTTCAAGTTTATTGAACAACATGGGCACAGCATTAATCAGTATGGTACTTCATTGCCATACAAAATAGAGGCGATCGTGGCATCCTCTAACAGTAGCCAGTTCATAAATCTCACATTACCACCCTTTGCATTGTAGATTTAGGCAATATACCATTACAAAGTGTGGGTTATGTCGGAATTTACCCATAACTGGTGTGATTTGGTCACAAGGCTGCAGGCCGAGTGAGTAAACCACACCAGAAGTGGGTAAATCCCAGGATCAGCCACACCCTTGAGTGGTACATTGCGATTATACAATGTCCCCCCTTTTTGACATAAAAAAACAAATAAATAAAAAGTTTGGGGTTTTTCTTTTGGCTTTTTAATTCATTTTTTTTGTATTTGTTACTTCGCCAGAAAAAAAAATTGTCCTTGGTTGCTAGTAGTGTTAGTCCAGGGTTGCTAACTTCTGCTTCTCTCCCTCTATCTCTGTCTCTGATATACACAAACACACATGAAGCTTCTGTTTTATTTTGGGGGTTTTCTCACTGAGCGTGAGGAGCAATCAGCGATTTGGCTCCAATTAAAGAGGCATGTTTGTTTTTGTTTTTTAGTAAAGGAAATGATTTATCAAAGAGTAGTAAATGGAAGACTAAACGGAGCTGGGAGCTGCCATTGGAATGGGAGAAGCTATTACTGTCTGCCTGGTGCTGTGAGTGGGAGATCGCTGGGGTATTTACTGTAATTTATTATTTATTTATTTAAGTGCACAGTTTTACCTGGAAAGACATGGTGAGTTGCTAAGACATCAGACAGCAGTCTGACTACTTGAAGTTTATTTTTGGGGTTGTTTTGAAGGAGTTGGTAGTGTTGGAGTTATCAGACTGCTGTCGAGGCTCAGAGGACTGGAGTGTGGTGGGTGAAGGGTTGCTGATTCACGGGCTGGAGTTGCAAAAGAGCCGTAGACTCCCTTAGGCCTGCATTCTGGAGCACTTTGCGGCAACATAAATTGATTAGAAACTGCTGAATATTTTAAAATAGAAAACATTTAGTGGTTTTTACAGTCAGTTTGGGGACTGTTGTGGTCTGGTCGGCTACTCTGAATAAACAAATGCAGAGCATTTTGAAATTCCTGCCGTAGCATGTCAGCTTAGCAGTGAGTCAGTACGGTGGTTTTCTGCCTTTGATTTTTGGGGGGTCGGATTGATATGAAAAGGGGGTCCCAGATGCAGCTGGCTGGCACTTTTTACCATGAGTCATGCTAGGATTTACCACGGGCACCTCTGTGGGCCATGGGGCTCTGGGGTGTAGTTGGGGTCCCAGTCACTCCAGGAAAGCACCCATCTCAACCATTTGGTTGTGAAGCTGGGCATTACAGTAGTTGGTCAACCTGGAATGTTAACTGTTCAATTAAGCAATAAGGCATGACAGGGTGTGTGTTATTGTGTAATAACATCACTTCTGGGGTGGGTTGAAGCACGAGGCAAAGCCGAGTGCTTCCACCACCCCAGGAGTGACGTTACTACACAATAACACACACTCTGGAGTGCCTTATTGCTATTTTACAATGGTTCATTGTTATACAAAATAAAAAAAATTTTTACAAATGTTTTTAATAGATTTTTAGTGAGTTTAAGAGATGAGGAAAAAAAAGGTACTGCTGGTTAATGATGACAGCAAGCAAAGCTAATGCTAATCAATGACAGTGATGTTATACTGCAATATCATCACTGTCTCGGACACACACTGACCAATCAGAATCCGGGATTCTTTCTTGCCATTGTATAATCCAGTATATCTCACCTATTATGTTTAGTAGTTCTGATGAGTCGGGAGTTCTGGTGTCAACCACTGTCTAGTTATGACCTTCTGGGCCACTACCAGCAGCACCCACCACAGATATACAGCATCTTTGCCCTTCATCCCACACCGTAACCCAACCCTTGTTTAATTCACAAAGATCAAATCACAATTCTCATGAGAGGTGCTGCTGGTTTTGAGACATGTAACAACAGACTGTGGTAAATCTTTGGAAAGCTAACAGTTCTTTCTGCCTAGATTTTCTTACTTTATCTCCAAGAAAAAGGGCCTTTCTTAGTCTTCCATATCAGAGCTCTAATGTGAGCCAAGACAAACCACTAGATGCCAAGGTGGAACCCCACGGTTTGATCCTAACTTTGAAATGACTGCAGTGGCTTCTCTTATATAGAGTGGATTGCCTAAACTGTTCTGAGGATTTAAAAATTACTTTGTCAGCGCCCTGGAAGAATCTGTAATCTCCATGACAGTTACCTAGTATTCTTGCAAACTTTGAATGGGCACAGTGTGGTCATTAAAACTGCTCTTGAAAGTCTGAATCAATAACATTATGTATTTAAAGGGGTACTACAGTCAAAATTTTCAGAAACATATAGCATGTTGTGCAGAGTATTTAGATTTATTTGTCTGCGGAGTTTTTATCTAAATCTGCCTACTAGTTTTATGGCCTCTGGGGGATCTCCATGTTAGAATAGTGTATTGCTCTTTTTTGTTCTACAATGCCTCCTGTCTCATGAGAGAGTGATGCATCTGGGACCAATGATTCAGTGAGAGAAAGTACTGCAGCAGTAATCTGAAGATAGAAGCCTGATGTGCTTGCCTCAACTAAATAATTCTAATTCAGTATTTCTGTTTTCTATATGTTTGTCTAGGTTTAGCCAGCAGAAGTAAATATTTTTCTTTAAAAGCTTTTAATTTCATGAAACTACATCCAGCCATAAAAAGCATACCAATAACCCTAGGTGATCAATGCTATAATTAGTAATAATTCCAGCTGTTTTCTTACAGTATACCCACTCAGTTAGACTTCAAGCGATTACTAAGCTGCAAAGATAGCCTTCAGTGCTCACTGCATAAAGAAAGTGACATAAAATAACAGCTGCATAGCTTTAAAATTGACTGTAACCCGGTATTTGCTGAATCTATGGTCTCATGCATATCACTGTCACATGTGACAAGAGGCATTGCACGAATAAAAGAGCAATAAACCATGGTAATATGGAGATCCCCAGAAGCCATAAAACTGATAGAAGAGTCCATGAAACTAGTAGGCAAATTGAGAAAAATTCCTAATAGAAAACAAAGGGAAGGACACACTAGGACTATTAATATAGCTCCACAGCTCCGGAGGTCATGAGGGATCGTTGCTGTCACCATCCCCCGCCCACCGACACACTAGGTGCTGAATTAAGCTCCAGAGGTCGTGAGGGATCGTTGATGTTGCCCTCCCCCGCCCACTGACACACTAGGCACTGAATTAAGCTCTGGAGGTCGTGAGAGATCGTTGATGTCGCCCTCCCCCACCCACCACCACACTAGGCGCTGAATTAAGGTAGACGCATTGTTCCGAGGTGCCAGTGCCCAGCTCTCATCACTTTATCTTTGTATTTTGGTGCCTTTTTCTGAATATCTAAAAGGACTCCAGTAACTTTAATTACTACAATTGCTTGCTTGTTGTCTTAACAAACAGATGACTTTAATTTCTACAATTGCCTGCTTGTTGCCTTAACAAACAGATGGCTTTAATTTTCACAAGTGCTTGCTTGTTGCCTTAACAAACAGAATTTAGAGCAATCCACCAAATGCAGTCACGTTAATTTCCTCTAAGACTTTAAACTCTGCAAGAGCCTGCTGCTTTTACAAAGTAAATGGATTGCTGCATTAATTTACTGTCATCGCACATGTGGAGATAGTTTTATTTCTCAGTTTTATTTCCCCTACTACTAACTTCTCTCACAATACTAGTAGATATTTTTGGTAACCTTAAGTTTGTTTGCATTCTGTGATAGTCTGCGATTGTTCACCTGTTTCTGAGCTGTCTCTGCCTTCAGTGCTAGCCCTCCCCAATCGCTGTATTTTCTCCTAACCCTCACCCTCTTTCCTGCTTGCCTCCTATAAATTACTGACCTCCTATCTTTGTGTTCCACAGCTCCGGAGGTCGTGAGGGATCATTGATGTCACCCTCCTCCTCCCACCAACACACTAGGTGCTGAATTAAGGTAGACACATTGTTCTGAGGCTCCACTGCCCAGCTCTCATCGCTTTGTCTTTGTTTGCCCCGCCAATGCAGAGCGTCGGCTCCCCACCACCCCCACCACCACCCTTGGTGGGCTCTTCATTATATAGCTAAACAAACTCCTCCCCTCTCCGTTTTTTAACCAATCACCCAACTTTTCCATTTGCAGGTTATTTTCTTTCACCACCAGAGGTCATACCGTCTCTTAGATCTCACTTACAACCTGCCCTAACCACATCTTTTCCCCTCTTGCTTCCCTGCTACTTATAGCTATAATATCACCCTCACAAGTTCAATATGTTACCGTCCATGATCATCTCTATCTCTATGCTACTATCCTTCCCTCCACTGATAAAGCAAAATTTCCTGCCGGTCCAAACTGACTGGCACTCTCCCTCCTGTCCTCCCCCCACTTGTTTCCCCCTGAATGGAGAGCTGTCAAATTGGCTGGCAGGCACCCCACTACCCATTCTACTCCTCCGCACTTTTACTGCGCTTTTACTGCACCTTACCACTCCCTACCGTCCTCCTCTCTACCATGGACCATGTGCAGTCCTGCTCTCCCAGCCAACCCCCAGTCACTCTCCCACCCCCCCAACTCTTGCCCCACCTCCTCCTCCTCCTGGCTGCGCCCCAAACCCCGAAGCTCTCGATTCCTACCCCACACCCACCCAAAGGGTCCACGATGCGTAAATGTCACCAACTTTATGCCCAAACGAGAAACTACCACCTCAGGACACTTGTCCTATTACTACTGCTTACAGGCAATGTACATCCCAACCCTGGCCCGTCAACTGCCCCCCAACCCACCACTACCACTTCCAATGGGTTGCGAATCGCCACGCTAAACATCTGTAGCCTGCAAAAAAAGTGGGACCCTTTCAGGGGTGGATACTCCAGCACCACCCTGACATAATCGGACGGAGTGAAACCTGGCTTTCCCCCTCAGTACCGGACTCTGCTGTTATCCTACCTGGTTACATCCTCTATTGCTCTGATAGAGTGGGTAAACGAGGTGGAGGCTGCGCTGCATACCTTAAAGACTCGCTGTCAGGCCAGCTGCTCCCTACCCCTCAAATAGCAACGAAAGCACAGACTCTAACACTAAAAATAGCTCCAGACAGGTTGACTGTCCCCCTCCTACTAACCATTGTCTATCTTCCACCAAACGAACACAGACTTTCCTTCCAGACTGTCCTGAGCTATATCGTGTCTCTTCCACCTCAACATGAAAAAATAGTCTTGGGCAACTTCAACATAAACTGGTTGTCCACGAAAGCGGCCCTTTACTCCAGTGATGCCTCAGCGTTCAACCTCACACAGGTTGCACCTCACCCACCAGAACAAATCCCTGCACAGGGACATCCTCCCTCCTGGATCTGGTCTTCACAAACCACCCGCACAGAATTACCAACACCCAAGTACTCCCAAATGCTCTAAGTGACCACTCCCCCATCCTCTGCTCTTGGTCTTGCAGGGCACCTAAACATCCCCCCAAAATTACCTTTCAGCGCACCCTTGGCCCTGGGAAACTCTCCCAACTCAAGGCCTTCCTTAGAAACTGGGACTGGACACCCCTCCTTAACACCCCAGACCCCAATCTTGCACTTGATCTATTCACCTCCACTTTCAATAGGATCTGTGATAAGTTCGCCCCCCCCCACCAAGAAATTGTTCAAAGGCTACCAGGTCCACTGGCTCTCTGATCATCTCCTGGGCCTAATGAAACATGCTTGACTCCCTCTGGCATATTGCTAATGAAGCAAAATGACAAGCTGACATGCAATGTTTTGGGAGGCTCATAACAAATGCAAGTGGTCCCTATGTACCGTCAAAGTGGACTATTACAAAGCATCCTTAACCTCCACCTGGGGAGATGGTCGGAAATTCTGGAACGATATTAAGGAACTCTGTGGCAAACCCCCAAACCAGCCCCCAGACCAATTAGAAATAGACAGTGACATTGCCAATGATCCCCACCTCATAGCCTCAGCCCTAAACCCTCTTTCACAAATCTCAACCATATTCTCCCCCCTAACTTCTTCGATCCACCGCCTAGCCGGGTCAACCCTCCTCCCCCTGCCCCTCTCTTCTGCCTTCACGTCCTGTCCCCTGCTGATACCAAACCCTACCTAAACAAAGCCCTTAGCCACTCTACAAACCTCAGTGGCCCCCTGGACCTGAAGCTTCTTCGCCTTACTCTCCAGGAAGTTCTCCTCCCTCTCACTCATATCCTAAATCGCTCCCTCTGTCAAGGGAAATTTCCCTCCCAGTGGAAACTGGCCAACATCACCCCTATCTTTAAGAGTGGGGACCGCACCTCCACCAACAACTACCATCCAATCTCCATTCTCCCCCCTCAAAGCCCTAGAATGAATCGTCACCAACCAAATCACTGACCACTTGACTAAATACAAACTTCTCTGCAACCAACAACATGGTTTCCGTAAGGGTCACAGTACCACCACTGCCCTCCTCACTTTCACCTCGCATGTCCACTCCACCTTGGATCGCGGTCACCTCACAGGTGCCATCTTTGTGGATCTCTCAAAAGCCTTTGACACTGTCAACCACGCCCTTCTCCTAAACACTCTCGCCTCCAGTGGCTTCTCCAGAGATACTTTAAAATGGTTCACCAGCTACCTGTCGGATAGAACACAACAGGTAAAGGTAGGCACTGTCCTGTCCCCTTGCCTCCCTGTCCACTCTGGAATACTGCAGGGGTCAATTCTTGGCCCTTTACTTTTCAGCCTATTCCTAAACTCCCTCCCGTCGGCTGCCCCAGTAACCTTCCCCTCTATGCGGATGACGCAGTACTTTTCTCCTCCAACTCCGACCCATGTAATCTCCACCAAACACTCCAACATAGCTTTCATGAAGCAGAACATTGGTTCTCCACCCAGTGGCTAACTATCAACTACAAGAAAAATAAAGTCATGATCTTCTCCCACCCGCAGAACCCTTGCAAGCATCGCTGTCCCCCCTTTTCTCACCATCAACCACACCCCCCTTGAGCAAGTTACCTACTTTAAATACTTAGGGATCACTCTGGACCCAGCCCTCAAATATAAGCAACACATTCTCCTCCGTGCCTCAGCCCTAAACTCGAGATTAGGTGTGCTTTATAGACACGAACATTGCCTCACCCCGGAAGCCCTACGGCTCACCGTCAACTCCTCCGTCCTTGCCCTCCTTAACTATGGCATTACCATATACTGTGCTGCCCCCAACTCGGCGCTAACCAGTCTCCGCCTTGTTCACAACAAAGCCTGCTGCCTCATCCTAGGCTGTGATCACCGCACCCACACCTGCACACTTTACAACTCCTCTAAATGGCTAAACCTTGATAGCAGAATCCAGTATCATTCATGCCTTATAACTAAGAAGATCCTCCTAGGACTTGCCCCTCCCTCTCTTTCCTCTAATATCCGCCCAGCTGACCCAACCAGACCCACGAGAAACTCGAACAGGCAGCTTCTACAGATTCCCCATCCACATACCTCCCAACTTCAAAGGACTTTCAGCTACCAAGCCCCTACTCTGACTAACTCCCTCCCTATCCAAATGGCTAATGAAACAAGGCTAGGCCCTTTCAAAGCTAGACTGAGGGAATTCCTCCAAAACTCTAACATATGTGATTGCACCTGACTTCCTCCTACATCTTCCTGTCCCACCATCCCCCATAATTATCTCTGTTCCCAGTGTTAACGCTCCCAAACCCGCTATCGACAATCAGCCAGGTACAGACCTTTCTGCAACTGTTCGACTGAGCTTGACTGGGACCCCTCTACTATTCTGATCTACCCTGTATCTCATGTTTTGAATTGTAATGTAATTCCTCATTATCTACTAATCCTGTACTGCCACTCTATGTTTTTATCAATTGTTTGTATTGTGCCCTGATGTTTGTATTGTACCTTGATGTATGACGTGGAACCTTTGTAAATGAGTCTCTGACTCAAAGGTCTTTCTGAATATTTTGCAATAAACAATAAACGATACAGATCTAAACACTCTGCACAACATATGTTTATCACACATTTTGACTGTAGTACTCCTTCAAATGAAAGCGTAAATCCTGTAGACTACAACTAATCAGAAAAGACAGTCTAGAGTTGCATAGATCCCTGGAAGACACAGATTGTCCTCACCTGAGAAATTCTGTTGCTCATAGCTTTATGAGCATACATACAAACACACAAAAAGCCAGCAGAAGAATGCCTTATGGCCTACTGAGTCTGCTCTATTCAGAGCTGCTGCAACATGTGTTACAAGATACTCCACCTCTGCCCCTGACATCTTTAGCTTCCCCATTACTTTATCCAATCCCCTCTTACAACGTCCAATCACTGACTTACCTCCTCTGGTAGTCTGTTCCACCATAGTGGTTGTAGACCACTCTTTCAGTTGCCTTCTATCCTTTGACTCTGTAGAATACAACTGAAAACCACAGGTCTGTCAATCAAAAGGAAGGACTGGCATAGAACAGGTTAATGGTTAATGTGATGCATTCTAGGCATTGTAGTTTTTAAGATGCCGGCACTTGTGGTTTAGGGGTCCTATCATGAAAACCGCTGTTGGACAATTACATTTCCCAGCGTAGCAGGTATTCAGTGTTTTATTTATTTATTTATTTACAATTTGGTTTCTAGGAAAGGCACACTGACCCAAGGTTCGTTTCTGGGTGTGACCCAGGTACAAGTGTACACTGAGTTAGACAGAGGTACAAAAGTATTTAAGAATACAGGCGGTATGTACAAACATCAGAAGAAGAACAAACAGTATTACAGATTACAGGCATTTAGTACAGCATCAGAAAAACAGTACAGGCATTTAAACAATTTGCAATATGGTAGAAACAAGTCCTGGAGTTATACGATAGAGAGACGTGAATTCACTGTGGGACCTGTTGCACAGTGATGGCCCTAGTAGCCTCTGAGAGTTTGGCCCGAGTAGTGGTGGGCCCCATGGAGCATCTATGGCAGGGAGGTGGTTGAGGAGCCTAAGGAGTTGTTTAACAGCTGAAAGGGAGGAGGCCTGATGAAGGTAAGGTGGAAAATTGTTCCATAGGAGGGGGAGATTGTGTGAAAAGGCAGCTTTGCTGGCAGCGTTGTGGGGGAGCAAGAGGTGGAAAGTGCGTGCGTCCCTGTGGCGGAGTGAGTAGTCTAGAGAATTTGCTGGTGAAAGGCGGGAAGTGAAGTAGGGGGTAAGGAGCCTATCCAATATTTAGCTATGAGGGAGATGCTGTGGACAATTCTCCTGTGTGAGAGCGGGGCCAGGGAAAGGGTGGTATATAGGAGGTAGTGATGAGTAAGTGGGGGGAAGCAGTGGGAAAATGACAAAAGAGTTGAATAGACTGTCTAGCTTGGAAAGGGATGAGGTGGGGGGCCATTCTGTAGATGATGTCCGCATAGTCCAGCACGGGCAGGATTGTTTTCCGCACGAGTTCACTATGGGTGGAAAGGGGAAGACTGGCTTTGTGGCGATAGAGAATGGTGAGCTTCGGTCGGAGTTTGGCGCAGATGGCCTCGACATGGGTGGAGAAGTTGAGGTGGCTGTCCAGCCAGACTCCCAGGTACTTGAAGGCAGGGACCAACTCGAGGGGGGAGTTGTCCAGAGTGGTGATTGCTGGAGGGGCAGGTAGGGAACAAGCTTTTGTCTGGAGCCAAAGACCATGGTTACAGTTTTTTTAACACTGAGTGTAAGCTGGTTTCTCTGGAACCAGGACTGGACTCTGTTGAAGTCATTTTGAAGAGTTGAGAGGACACTGTCGTGGGAGAGCCCGAGGCATGAATGATAGTGTCATCAGTGTACAGGTACACACTTGAGGAGAGACAGGTGAGGGGGAGATCATTTATGAAGTGGGAGAAGAGGACAGGGCCAAGGATGGAGCCTTGGGGGACGCCTGAGAGGATGGGTAGGGGGGGGAGAGGGTGTCTCCAATTTGTATGGACTGCTGTCTGTTCTGGAGATGAGTGGAACCAGCTGATGGCGGGTTGGGCGAGGCCAAAAGAGCTAAGTTTGCGGAGCAGCAGGGTGTGGGAGACGGAGTTGAAGACTTTTGGCAAGTCGATGAAAATGGCAGTGGTGGTTTGACTGTTGTCCATGGCAGTGAGGACAGAGTCAGTAACTCTCAGAAGGGTAGTGATAGTAGAGTGGTGTTTTCTAAATCCTGACTGAAAGGGTGAGAGGGAGCTGTTGGAGGAGAGAAAAGTAGACAGTTTTGAGAGCATAAGGGATTCCTGGATTTTTGCAAGGGAGGGGAGAAGTGAGATGGGCCTGTAGTTACCTGACAGGGAAGGGTCACTGCCTTTGTGCACAGGGAGGATCTTGGCCCTTTTCCAGTCCTTCGGAACTGTGGCTGTGACAAGCGAGAGGTTGAACAAGTGAGTTAAGGGTGCAGCTATGGCTGGGGCTGAGATGCAAAGCAGACTGGGGTGCATGCTGTCAGGGCTGGATTTGGACTGGTTTAGGGAGGTGAGAGCATTGTAGACTTCCAGGGAAATGAAGGGAGAAAAGTGGAAGCCAGAGGAAGTGGGAGAGGATGCATAATAGTTGGATAGTGGAGGGGGGGAGTCAGGCAGGGCACAAGAAGCGAAAAACGAGTTGAGCAGCTCTGCTGCTGAGGCAGGATCAGAGACAGATTTGCCATCAATGTTTAGGACAGGACAGGTCTGCTTTGGGGGTGGGTTGGTGAAGGAGTTGATTACCTTCCAAAAGGATGTGGGGTTATTTTGGTTCCGTGTAAGCTGTGCTTTGAAGTAGGAGGACTTGGATAGCTGAATGGCTTTTGTACAATTGTTTCTAAGATGTTTGTGAGCTAGGAGGTCACGGGTGGCAAGGGAGGCTTTATATAGCCTCCAAGCCTTGTCCCTAGAATGGCACAAGGCAATGAGGTTGGATGTTATACAGGGGTGGTGGTGCCATTTAACTCTAGCTTTCCTGAGAGGAGCATGGGCATCCCAGGTACTGTGTAGGATGCTGCAGAAGTGGGATAGGGCAAGGTCCACATCTGTCGCGGAAAAGACTGGAGACCAGTCTGCTAATGTTAGGTCATGCTGTAGGGCCGCCTCATTTAGGTGGTGTAGGGGACAAGACCAGATGAATTTAGGAGGAGAGTGTGGGGAGTAGAGTTTATGGGTGCAATAAGTTATACAGTGGTCACTAAGGGCATCCGAGAGGATGCCTGAGGAGGTGAGCCTGTGGGGATGGGTAGATAGAATCCAGTCCAGAAGGGAATGGTTTTGGGACCTGTGGTTTAGGCAGGTAGGTTCTAGGATTAACTGGGAGAGATTTAGGGCCTCAATCCTTAGGGCAGTGGGTTTGTCGGAGGAGAAGAGCCAGTCGAGGTTGAAATTGCCTAGTAAAATGAGTTTACCATTAGAGGTACTTGAGAAAATAGATGAGATGGCCTTGACAAGGGAGTTGGGCGAGGATTTTGGCAGGGCGTACAGAACCCCAATGTAGAGGGGGCTGGACAATGGAAAGGATAGGTGAGCAACCATGGATTCATGGGAGGAAGGGCAGGATTCCTTGAATATTATGGAGCATGTGATGGTGTGTCTGATGTACAATGCTAAGCCCCCTCTACACTTCCCGCGGTCCTGTTGGAACAGGGTATAGTTAGGGATGTCGAGGGTGGGGTGGGAGATTCTTGCGGATAGCCAGGATTCCGTGATGCAAAGTATGTCTTGTTGGTACTGGGTGGCCTGGACGGTGAGGGCGTCAAGTTTGGGAAGGAGGCGTCTGCATTGAGGTGAAATATACAGAGGCCCTTGGAGAGGGAGCCAGGGGGCAGGGTAGGTGGGGGAGTGGGGCTCGGTGAGGTTGGTGAGGGTGCTAAAGGCCCTGGGTTTTGATGTATGTCACCAGCCAGGAGTAGGAACAGGAGTGGTATGGTGAGAAGGGGGGATTGTTTGCATTTACCTGATCTGCTCCTGGAGGGTGGGTCTTGGAGGTTTAAGTATTGAAGAAGAGCCTCAAGATTTAGTAGGTTCGACTGAAGCAGTGACGGGTATATGGAGTGGAAGTGGGAGTATAGGGGTGGGCCAGGCAGGGGTAGAGAAGAAGTGGAGGATGGGAGAGTGTGAGGTGGGTGCTCACCGGAGTAGGGAACAGAGTGTGGGATAGTTGGGGGGGTGGAGAATGGAATAAAAAGAAGAAGGCACAATGGAAGGGACTGGAGCATGGTGGATTTAAATAGGCAAGCAGTGGAAACTGTGATAAAATGCAGTGGCGGCCACTAGTGGCAAAGCAGGATGGCTTGCTAATGGGAAACACAGTTGATTGGTTCTGAACATCATGTGTCTGCTACTATATAGATCAATGTTGATCAAGGGTGGAAGTGGAGGCGGTGGAGACCTCCACAGCCGAGCGCGGAGAAAAGCCGATCGGGTCAACTGCCTACCTGTGGGAGTGACACGTATCTTCAATACATGTACATGCAATTCAACTGGCTAGTACAGGGACAGTTACCATTATCTACTTTAGGTAGGCTAAGTATATTAAATAAATTAAAGAGAGCAGCTGGTATGAAGTTTAAGGCGCACAGTCTGGTTTTGAAAAAAAGGCGCCAGATGTCCTTTGTCCGCCACAGCTGAGTGTGGAGAAAAACCAATCAGGTCAACTGCCTACCTGTGGGACTGACTGCTGTGGGGGAGGGCTTCTTCCTTCAGCCCTCATGACCTTCGGGGGCTTGATCTGTGGGACTGACTGCTGTGGAGGAGGGCTTCTTCCTTCAGTCCTCACGACCTTTGGGGGCACAATCTGTTGGACTGACTGCTGTGGGGAAGGGCTTCTTCCTTCAGTCCTCACGACCTTTGGGGGCACAATCTGTTGGACTGACTGCTGTGGGGAAGGGCTTCTTCCTTCAGTCCTCACAACCTTTGGGGGCACAATCTGTTGGACTGACTGCTGTGGGAAAGGACTTCTTCCTTCAGTCCTCACAACCCTCAGGGGCGCGAGCTGTGGGACTGACTGCTGTGGGGGAGGGCTTCTTCCTTCAGCCCTCACAACCATCTGGGGCGCGATCTGTGGGACTGACTGCTGTGGGGGAAAGCTTCTTCCTTCAGCCCTCATGACCCTCGGGGGCACAATCTGTGGGACTGACTGCTGTGGGGAGGCTTCTTTCTTCAGCCCTCACGACCCTTGGGGGCACAATCTGTGGGACTGACTGCTGTAGGGGAGGGCTTCTTCCTTCAGCCCTCACGACCCTCGGGGGGCACGATCTGTGGGATTGACTGCTGTGGGGGAGGGCTTCTTCCTTCAGCCCTCACGACCCTTGGGGGCGTGATCTGTGGAGGTATTCAGTGTTACTTATGAGGTGAATAAATATGGGACTACAGTGTATGAAACAAAACAACAATTTATCACCAGCAAAGGTTTTTGATTTTTATATATGCTTATAAAGACATATAGTGTACCAGTTCACTACCTGTCATATCAGTCATGTCTCTGTGAAATACCAAGACATTTTCTGTTATAAACATCCGGGGTAAACTAAAAAAAAAAAAGTCCTTCTTTTGGGGACCTCAATCTTCTACAGTACTGAAACTCCGTTTCAAGTGTTACTTCCTTAACTGGAAGCATGTGTTAGCTGTTACGCGACACTATGTTTTGCCATGCTAGGTTACGGTTAATAAGACTTAGCAATGATTTAATGATGTACTCTCTGTGCATACTGTAGTTGCTTTCAGCCTTATGGAAAGATTAAAATAATCTAGTATGTGTGAACTTGCCATCAGACGTTTCTTCAATACATACTGCCAGTGCTGTCCATATTACTACTGTATTTATTGTCAAAGCAAAAAAACTGCCAAGTGAAAGAATTTAGGGTGCCTAAGCCAGAATTACTGTTGCCTAATCAAGCTGACTACTGGAGTATAACTGTGCACCCTCTGCAAAAAGTATAAAAAGATGTTAATGTCATACATATATTTTACTACATTCTTTAATATGACCAAGTTAGCATGCTATCCTTACAGCCTGCCTTATGGGATGATCTAAAGAAGAAACAAACATACCAAACTGCTGAAAGACTACTTCCACAGCATACCAGCAACATTAAAATTTTTTACAGCTGCATAGGCGGAGTCATGCCAACATATTGCTGTGTCGTAGAAGAGAGAAGGGACTGTGGAAGCACGGGACCAGATACACTTCTGGTTCACTTCCAGGTTCTGGTGCCAGAGTGGGATCAAAGAAACAATGGTTTCAAAGTTCCCTTTATTGCACTGACTCATGCTACAGATGATAACTGTTAGCCAAATAGCATTGTATCAATTGGCAACAGCCTAAATGCTACATAAATTTAGTCTGCCAGTTTTAAACGCTGCATGTCCCCTGCCCTAGCAGTTTGTTTTATCCATAAGTGACAACACAAAAAGTATATATGAGGGGGAAAAAGAACCCCCTAACAAGTGAAGCTAGTAAGAGTTACTAAGAAACTGCACAGTACCATAAAATAGTTCCTGTCATTATAGCTCTATCTGAGAATAAAAGCCTATATATTCAGTAGATGCAGCATGCAGGTTAAGTTCCCTATACATACATTACCTTACTCATGGCTATCACAGCAGAGAGATATCCAGGAAACATAAGTGTAGCAATGCTGTCTGAACCTGGTTGGTTTGAGCACCACATATTTATACAACTGTTAGCCAATATGTATCTCAGCAGAAAGTATGGGGAAAAGACACCAAGAAGTAGCCCACAGTTAGATCCATATGCCTCTCTCTCTCTCTCTCTCTCTCTCTCTCTCTCTCTCTCTCACTCTCACTCTTGCTCCTTCGGTCTGACAACTTGTGCCTCCTATAAAGTAACATGAGGTCTCTGCATCTGTCACTCCTACTACCCAATAAGTTGGGGAGACTGCCAACAGTCATCAGAAGTAAGGCTAATAAAAAACAACGGATACTTATAATTATTCAAAAAAGGGAAAATCAAACCCTCCCTCAGTCGCCTACGGCAGGCTGGATGAAATCACCCTCTCAGACGTGCTTGACATTTGTGACCAGCAGTGACACTACTTCAGTGCTCTCATGCCAAAAGGAAAGGTGAGGATTGCCGTCGATTGATTTCTAATGACTTCAGAATTATAATGTACAGTGTAAATAATCTTTTTGACTATACGTGTCCACTTTATTGATCCAATACTTAACTAAGTTTTCCACCTGTCACTTCATATGGATGAAGTCATAGGCACAACAGGTGAAGGGGATGGACCCCCCAACTTTTTGACTTATAATCTAAGATTATCTAAACCCCACCATTCATTTCTATCACCCCCGATGCCCCCTTCAGTTTGTTCCATGTTGCTGACTGACATGCAACCTGGAAATCAGCAGGCATGATGACGATGTAATGTGTTGCAGGATTTCTAGTTGTATCACACACTCATGGTTGCTCACTAATGCACAACACGGGAACAAAGAAACTCAGTCAGTATGTGAAAAAAACAGGTTAATACCCCTGTCCAAATCTTTCTTTGGCAGACAAATCAAATACAACTCTTAAAACAAGGGGACACTGGTACTTTCTATATGGAGCAGAGCACATTAGGGAAATGAGGAATTTAAATTGGCAAGGTGGGACAGTTAAGGTATTCCTCTAGGCAATTTTGTTTAGGAAGGTGTCTTACCTCCCAACCCCAAACCAAGCAAAACACGAGCCTGGCTATTGCCTCACCCCCCAACTGCTTAATATGGCAAGATGGTCCCAGTTGTCTCTCTGTGAAAATCGCAGGCACAGAAGGCTGGTCCACAGGTGCAAAAGCGTTCATGGTTTATGTGTTCTGTGAATATACACAGGACATTATACAGGTAAGGTGTGTGTGTGTGTGTGTGTGTGTGTGTGTGTGTGCATGTGTGCATGTGTGTGTGTTTGACTCACTCACTCACTGAAAAACACAAGAGCTGAAGATTCTGTCTGTGAACCCGGGACCACAAGACCGTGATGGAGAAAAGCAACAAAAATGGGGAGAGGGGGCATGCATATCTACATCCCCAACAGTTACCTGAAATATTTAAGTAAGTATGCGGCCCACATACTCCTGCTTATAGGTGTGGGTGGGTTACTCTGACTGAATCTGAGGGAGATTACAGTTTTATTCTGTGAAAATTAGATTATTATGATGATGTGCCTGGTTGATGCTTCTTTCTTCACTAGAAGGCATGCACACCCAGTGCTCAACAGATTGCAGTAAAGGGTACTCTAATCAGTCTAAGTAGATTGTTTGTTTTTGTCCTTCCACTCCTTGTATTTATTCACCATGGCCAAGTCTTTAGTTATGTTCTAGAAGCAGTCACATGAAGCAAAGCAGGGCTGCGTGTTCCCTGCTCTGCTGGTTTACTGTCCGCTCTCATACATTCTCCAGCAGTAGTTATAGTTACATAAGTGTTGTCATCATCATCATATCCCTCTTCCAAATGAGGTTAAGTTGGGAGCTACTGGACTCCTGAGGGAAAGGGAACTGATCTGGCAGGGGGACCCGATCTGACCTGATATTGGCACCAGCACAAACCCTGTAAGGCAGTAAGAGAGCTTTGTTTAGAATGACCACATATTTGCAAAAATCTCTGACTGAAAAACTGATATGTCATAAATTATGTGTAACTTAATACCGGACACTGTACAATTTGCTCCTTCAGGTTTGTCGATTTCATGTGTGCCATTTAACTACATATCTTTCTGACACATTCAGTATACCTCTCAAACATCATTCTGATCCTTTAAATGTGGGAGAAAGAGACCAAAAAAGGCAAACAATCCCAGCAGCATAGCATGCTTGGACTAAAGCCCCTCTGAAAATAATAGTTTAGTGCCCATCAGCATTAAGGGTCCTGTTTATAGTTACGCCTCATTTACTGTACATTATTCGGAATGTCTGCTCAGCTCAGTGCATAATGTATGACCAGCACCTAATCCATGTTGGATAGAAGTGCTGCAACGAGAGAGTCCCTTCCTAATGTGGGGTGTGTTCTGATACATACAAAGATAATAGATGAAAATATGATAACTGAGAAAAGCCCCCCCCCCCCGGCAACATGAATCTCTTCTTCCTACTACTGTACTTGGATCCTATGGTTTGGGTGAGATTGTACAGAGCTGAGGGACTCGATCTTTATGCAGTATGAAATACAGGAGTCCAGAAGTCTGCCACTCTATGTTGCCTAATGAATACATTCAACACAAATCCGTGAGTAACCTGCTCACTGCCTTATCCAGACCATCTCTGAACAAACTGCATATCCAATCCAGATGCAGCACCCCCCCACACACACACACACACACTCTCCCCGGCTACTGTATCTTAACAGTGTTTTGTATTTTATTGTTGCCAAATATATATGGTTTGAGAAATAAAAATACAACATCATGACCAGCACTGGAAGAGTTTAATCTTAAGTTTGGCACAAGTAACAGCTGAAGACAGCTAAAGGATTCAAACCACAATGCTTTTTGGTGAACTGTTTAGTGGATTATTAGGTAGCACTAGTGACTGTGCACGGTAAGGTTTGTGGGCAGCAGAAAGACCACACTTTGGCATGAATTTTCTTTCAGTCATTATCCTGATCCAGGTGCAGTCTGCACTTTCTTCCATGATACCACTTTTTTTTTCTGTGTAGCCACCCCACCTCCCCATTTGTCTAGGAGCACCCGATGTTTCAAGAGGGGGCCTACCCTGAAGGAACCCAGAGCAGCACATTAATAACCATGGAGAATAAAATGGTGTTATCTTATCACAGCCTGGGTTCTTCTGCAGAATAATGGAAACCACTACCCCTCATCACTCCTCTGGATACTCAGGATCAGGACAGGAGACCTCTACTTTTTTCTTTCTTCTCTCAAAGTCCCCCACCAGCATCCAGACCCAGGAAGCACCGATATCAAGTGGGCTGTGAACTTTAAAACACCCCCCAAAGACATCTGGTTAGTAATTCTTTAGATTCTCTGCAATTCATCTATTTAGTAAACTTTAAAAACACTCTTGCACACTCAGGAATAAGCAACAACTCAATTTATTGCACCGGAGGTCCCAATGATTTTGCAAGGACCCAGGGGTTCCCATTGCTTACTTAAAACCTTATTTGCCATCCAGCTCCATGGAGCATAAACTATTTACAAACGAGGGTGCTTGAACTGGGAGACAAGATGTCCTAAGCAGCATTCCACTCCAGGCAGCTGATGAAACCTCGAATGTTACACCTGAAACCTCCCCAGAACCTGCACGGGACCTCCGAGCTAAACCTACCCTCTGGCACTGATATGTTGGTCTCTGAATTATTCCATTCCTTTCCTTTTTCCCTGGTCAGCTTCTACCCTTATGGAGAAGCAAGATGCTTCTCCCACTTGGTCCCTTGCCAACAGGATCACAGAACTTTTCCCTCCCTGACCAGTCCCTTTGTTGAAAATGTCTTCTCCCCTTCTAGCCCGCATCCCTTCCAGCCATCACTCCTCTGCTTGATTTAAGCTTACCGGGTCCGGAGTGCTTCGCAAGGCCTTTTCCTTGACCTGCGGCCTGCCCAAACAGCTTCTGACTGGTGCCCGAGAGCCTGCCCCTCCAAGCAGGCCCTTATAGTGGGTGAGAAGCCTCTGGTACCCCCTTAACCAGGCCTGGACCACCCTGCAATGCCGGGAACTGGGAGGGAAGCTGCCACCACCCCTTCCCTGGAGGAATCCTGCCACAAAACCTCTAGCCCTAGCAATTGTGGCCTACTTCCTAATGGGCCTGGAACCCCATCAAACTACCTCCTAGTGCACTCTCACCACTCCTTTCTCCCCCCCAGAGCCCCAGTTGTCCCAACCCAAAGTTGGCAGACTGTCTAAGGCCTTCCCCAAGCATTACCCACTACCAGCACCATGTCGCATTACTCACGACACTACCTTGCACTTACAAGGGGGCAGTCCCCCTCAAAATTAGGCCCCAACCCAGACCAATAAGCTCCTCCCTGCCTGCCTGTCCTGCCACCTCCCAGCCAGCCACCTATCTCTCCCCTCAGCTAGCTGTGCTCCTTTCTTTTATGGGCTAAGAAGCCTGCCCATAGTGGCAGTCTCTGTGTATAGCCCACAAAGGTGCCTTCCCAAAACACCTAACAAACCCATAAACTGGGGGGAAGGCACCAAAGCAGGGCCCTTAATAGTGAACATAAGCCCTTCTCCAGGAGGAGGGGGCTTACATTTGATCAATTTCCAACAGTGCTGTCGATGAACAAAAGTGAAATTGGGACATTTCAGAAAGATGCTGGCATGACACAACAATGGTAACACTTGAAATTCAGAGAGGGAGGGATTGCCAGTAGCATTAGCATTAGGTCACACTCTGGAACTGCAACTGCTCTGGATTACTGTTGGGAGGGGGACTGATGGCAGTCTTAACTAAAAAACACGTACAAAAGTAAGCAGACGGAATAACAGAACACAGTTTAACATAGAAGTTTTCATTGTTTGCATTTTAAGAGTCCCACTATTTCCCAATTGTTTAACCAGGAGTAGCACACTAAGCTGAAAGCTTGTTTACAGGTGTGACCTGGGAGCGCAGGGAAGTTAAGTGACTTGCTCAGGGTCACACAGTATGCAAGTGGGGGCTGTGGGATTCAAACCCAGGTCTCCAGATTTGCAGCTCAGAGCCTTAAACCACTGTGCTATACTGCCTCCCTATTGATTATGTTGATAGTGGATGTGTGGGTAAGGGACAAGAAAATAAGGACTACTGTTCACGGCAAATCTAAATAACAAGAACAATTTGACTACCTGTAGTTTTTTTTATTTATATTTTACACTATATTTATTTCTGCTGTATGTGATCAGAGGGTTTTAGTTTGTCTAGATTGATAAGTACAGTATGTCCGTTTTTGGGGTGGGGTGGGACACTGCCAGTGTATCCTCAAGGGCCATATGTTGGCTGGGGGGAGCTAGTCATCTTTGCTTGGGTGGGGTCGGGTGGGTGGGACTGACAGTTTTCTGCAGGGGTAGCTTGTGTTGCCACAGGGGTGTTTTGTGTTGGAGTTACGGGTAGGGGAACTGGTCAGCTCAGGTGGGGTGGGGCAGGGAGATCGGCAGTGTTTCCTCAGGGTCTGTCTGTCTGATGCAGGGTTGATCTGTGTTGGAGCTGCGGGCAGGGGAGCTGGCCAGGTTGGCTTGGGTGGGGTAGGGCAGGGGGACCAAGAGTGTTTCTGCAGGGTCTGTCTGTTTGCCACAGGGCTGGTCTGTGTTGGCACAACAAAAGAGTCTGTGCGTACACTGCTACTTGAGGTGGAGTTTTATGTCAGGGTGCCTGCCCCTTAGACACAGCACTCAGATGCTGAAAATCAAACCACAGACCTCGCAGTATAAACTTGAATACTTTTATTGCTACAATAGCAGGATCTGTGTTCACAACCCTCCACGACCACTAACGTCTCAGTGTTTGTTCTTTCGAGCGTCCTCAGGAGACGCTTTCTGATGAAGCTCGAAAGAGCAAAGTGCCAAGCGTTGGAAAATGAGTCATGAAGTAACAAAGAGCTGCCAGCATGAGTTTAATATGATACGTAAGCTGGTGTCAGTCGATGCTGGTTAGGGGCAGATGGGAAAGAGAATGTGTAATATTGTCTAATGGAACAGGAATTGAGAGGTTTCCTGCCAGCAGAAGGGGTCAATGGATAAACAGCAAGTAGGCCTACACTGGAACACTACGGCTATACTAAATTCAACTACAGGGTGCTGATGGGTAAACCTGCCCCCTTACCTCCCCACCTTTTATTTATTTTTACGGCTGCAGGGGCGGAGCTCTGCAGATGTCTTTCTATCACTTGGGAAAAAAGGGCACTTCAGGCTCCTTCCGAAGTACAATTTCAGAGTTGACCATGATCCTTCCACTACCTGAAATCACTACGCTGAGGCAAGGAGTGAGAAAGAGTTCCTTTCCTGCATGTAGCATTCTCCTGCCAGCTCAGATTACAGTCAGTGGAGTATAAACAGCACAAGCAGCTTGTTTTAGTCTGAAAGAACACCTAAACCCTCTTTTTACACATTTTTATTGAAACAATGCCTTGTTGGCAGGGGCATAGTGCTCCCATACTTCTTAAAGTCTTCAATGGTGGGTTTTTTCCTGTAGTTATCCAGACAGCAGTCTTAAATCAGCAAGTGAACATTCTTGAAGCAGAGCTGTAAGAGAACTTTGTTTTATCTCTCTTCTGAATTCCTTCACAGAAGAGTACAAGGTGATTTGAGATCAGGTTTTGGCTTGTGGCAGTGGGGTCCCTGGGCTGGGACAGGCAGACACTCATTGCCTTTCCTACATGTAGCATTCTCCTACCAGTTCAAATTACTATCAGTGCAGTGTAAACAGCACATGCAGCTTGTTTTAGTCTGAAAGAACACCTAAACTCTCTTTTTACACATTTTTATCTAAACAATGCATTGTTGGTAGGGGTGTAGTGCTCCCATACTTGTTAAAGTCTTCAATTATGTTTTTTTTAAGTAGTTCTCCAGGCAGCAGTCTTAAATCAGCAACATAATAGTCTTGAAAAACAGCTGTAAGGGAACTTTGTTTTATCTCTCTGCTGAATTCCTTCACAGAGGAGCACAAGGTGATTTGAGATCAGATTTCAGCTTGTGGCAGTGGCATCGCTGGGCTGGATAGGCAGACAGTCATTGTGATGAGCTTCCAAATGAGTAAAATAGGCAGACTCATTTTTTTGTAAATCTGTTTGCTAAGTTAAAGGTACTTTCCCTACTAAGACAAATAAAGATCACGTAACCCTCTGTCCGGGTTTTGTATTGACAATCCTGTAGAAGAATTTAGGTGGTTACACTTTATTTGCATTTGTAAGGAGTTTGTTTGGAAATGCTGCTTGATTGCTAATAAAGTTACAGTTTTATTGGTGCCTGTATCTAATGGCTATCTTCCTTCTGATACTTGTAAGGTACTGTAAGCAAGAGTGTCCTCCATTTAGTACTATAATCAAACATGTAAACAGTAAGATAGAGTAACTGTGATATTAAACTGGGATTACACTAGGCTGTTACCTGCCTTATGGTGGTGCCTAATTATGCACTTGTGATAGCACGGACCCTGGAGTTGAATGCACTGCTCTGTTTTGACTTGTTATATTGTCTCCTATGTATCTACTTGTGTGATATTTTTCTGTTTGTAGTAAATGAAGCATTTGGCTGATGTGGTAATGCTATGTATGTTTTGCTGTCCAAATAAACAAACATAAGTCAGTGCCAAACATACGAACATACAAAACTTGCCAGCTGAAACAGGTCTCATGGTCTATCAAGTCTGCTTGAATGTGCAGCTAGCACCCCTGTACTGCAGTTGCCCCACCCCCATCCCCCCTCACTCTTGGAAACTGCTCAGTGTTGTTTACCCAGCCCCCTCTCCTTGACCTCTTCCATGCTCTTTTAAAACTGCCCACCATCCTGCATGCCACCACCTCCTCTGGAAGAGCATTCCATTTCAACACCTCCCTCTCAGTGAAATAATGCCTCCTCATCTCCCTCCTGCATCTGTCACCATTCAGTCTTAGCCCATGCCCCCTCGTGTCCCTTTGCTTCCTCAGTTTAAACAACCCCCTCTGTGCCAGATTTGTTGAGCCCCCTCAAGTATTTGAAATTTTTAATCATATCTTCCTGATCCCCTCTCTCCTCCAGGGTGTACAGCCTCAAGTGTCTCAGCCTTTCTTCATAGATTCTGCCTTCCATCCCCTGTATTATTTTTGTTGCCCTACACTGCACCACCTCGAGCAGCCTGATATCCTTCATCGGATACGGATGCCAGTACTGCATGCAGTACTCTAAATGTGGCCTGATCAAGGACCTGTACAGGGGCAGGATCACATCCTTGTGTTTGGACAAGAACCCCACACAATGCACCCCAGCATCCTATTGGCCTTAGCTGCAGCCTTCCTGCACTGAGTAGAGTTGTTCATGCTCCCCGTAAGTATGACCTTTAGATCCTTCTCCTCCTCAGTGACACCTAACCACACCCCACCCAAACAATATTCCCCCCTCGGGTTCTTCACCCCAAAATGCATAACTTTGCACTTCTTTGCATTAAAACCCAATTGCCACCTTGCCGACCACTCCTCAAGTCTGGTTAGGTCACCCTGTAGCTTCTGCCAACCCTCTGTCATCCACAACAGCCCCCATCTTGGTGTCTCCAGTGAACAAACTGATCTTGCTCCCAACCCTGTGTGCAATATCCAATATGAACAGACCAAACAACACCAGCTCCAGCACAGAGCTCTGCGACACACTGCTGGTCACTAGCCTAGGAGATGAGAGCCCGCCCCCCACAACCACCTATTGCAGTCTATCTTCCAGCCAATTCACAATCCAATTAGCCATCTTAGCCCCCACTCCTACAATATTTCAGCTTTGCCCCCAGTCACCCAGGAGGGACTGAATCAAAGGCCTTGCTGAAATCCAAATATAGGACATCCACTGTGTGGCCCTTGTCCAACCCTTTTGTGACCCAGTCATAGTATTCTATTAGGTTGGTCTGGCATGATCTCCCAGAGATGAACCCATGCTGCTGCCCATCCTGGAGCTCGTTGACCTCCAGGAAGGTTAACAGTCTCTCCTTCAAGATTGCTTCCATAAGTTTAATCACTATGGAAGTGAGACTGACAGGTCTGTAATTACCTCGCTCATCCTTTGGGCTGCTCTTGTGGATAGACACCACATGAGCCAACTTCCAGTCCTGCAGCATGCACCCCATGTCCAGAGAGGTGTTGAACAGGTCAGCCAACAGTCCAACCAACACCTCCGTCATCTCCTTCAGCATCCTAGGGTGAATGCCATCTGGACCTGAAGCCTTATCCATCCTAACTGCCTTCAGACCTTCCAATACGTTGCTTTCCAGAATCACCCCATCAGTCACCTCCTCCCCCCTCGTCCCCACCATCCCAGTCCAGAGAGGTAGTGAGTCTCCTACCTCCCTCATGAACACAGAGCAGAAGTATTTATTCAGTACTTCTTCCTGTTTCTCCTTCTTCTCCACCCCCCCATCCTTCTTGATCAGACTATCCAGTCCCTGCAGTTCCTTTTCTCCCTTACGTATCTATAGAATTCCTTCTTTCCTTCCCTGATGCCCCGAGCCAGCCTCAGCTCCATGTTTGCTTTCATGCTGTTTCAAGTTAGAACAACAGTATCTTGAGGCTATAGGCAGGCCTTTCTTACCCCCATGAGCCATAGTTTCATGGACTTTGGGTTCCACTGGGCTAAGGAGCATAGGCCCCCAGATTCAGAGCTGGCCATGTGCAGCCTGTGGCAGTTTGTGCACAGCCTGCCTGGAAGGTAATATTCCGACAATTAGCTCACTGCAACTGGAGTGTGCAAACTGTCTAAATATGGGGCCATTTCAGTATAGTGCATAGTGGCTTTGTGCTATGCTGACACAGGCCCAGACTGAATATGGCTAACAGGAGCACAATGGAGGTAGCGCAGATCAAATGGGATCACGGCAGGACTCCAGTGGGCCATATTTAGCCCTAACATGCTAATGGCCCTTTTGGGCATGGAAGGTGCTATGGTCTATTTGCATGCCCATTAAGGGCTCATTAACATGTGTGAGTGGCCCCCACATTCTGTAGCTGTCTTACATATTCCTTGTGGTCTAGTGGTCCCATTCACCTGTCCTGTAGCTGTCTCAAATATTCGTGGTGGTGGTGTGGTTCCTGTACCCCCAACTGACTGTCCTGTAGCTGTCTTGAATATTCCTGGTAGTCTAGTGGTCTCCCACCACCTGATCCTCTGTCCTGTTGCTGGATCGAATATTCCTGGTGGTGTAGTGGTTCCTGCACCCCCAATCAACCATCCTGTAGCTGTCTTGAATATCCCTGGTAGTCTAGTGGTCCACCCCCCACCATAAGGGCATCTGATCCTCTGTCAACCCTCCTGCTCAGGACCCTTCTTCCAACAATCCCCCCCATTCAGGTCACCTAAGCTGAAGTACAGCAATAGTGACAGTGACCTACACAGCCATCTGCTCACCACCTTGGCTGTCCACTGTCTGATTGCCAGTGAGTGATCATGAGTACAGTAGACACAGGTGTTTGTACAATACTTGTGATTGCTCAGAGATCGTCAGATTGAAACCAGTTGAGGTGGTGAGCAGAGGGCTGTGCCAGTTGTCACTATTGCTGCAGTTTGCATTATGTGACCAGGGCTGGGGAGTGCCTGAGAGGGTGAGTCAGGAGGGGGTCAGATTACCTTATGGGGGGACCACTAGACCACCAGGAATATACCAGACAGCTACAAGATAGGTGATCTGGATGCTTTTACAATGTATTTTCCCAGGACAGAATCAGCTTGCACGCAACATCTGCTTTTCAGTGGGCTTCTGCTGTAGGATCCTGCTTTTACAATTTTACAATATATTTACTCAGGATAGCACATATGAGCTGTGATAAAGAATGCACCACTTTCAACAGATTAGTTTGACATGTGGCATTACGTCCGTTACAAGCAGCATCTGATACATCAATGTGGCTGCTTCTGGGGATCTTGCATAGGAGGATCTTGCCAACGACAAACAACACAATGACATAAACATAGATACATGGATGTGATTACAGCCCCTTTATGATTATTGTTGCTAGCAACGCAAATACTGTTTACTTTAGCTCCTGAAGCTCTCTGGTCCAACCCCAAAACTCCTCTATTGCTAGGCAAATCAGCAAAGTTTCTCACTGGCAGCAAAGCAAAAACCTCCATGGAGAGCTGGGCACAAAAGCAAGCTTTCTCTGGTACAGGTGGAGGACTTTTTTGAAAAATTCGGGCAAAGTTAAGATCAACATCAATTTTGTCCTCCTTTCCCTGTGTTCTCAGTGACTCCGGTGGCTGAACTGATTGAGAGAGCAGCAAAACTTCTCCAAGGCAGCAAAGCAAAAACCTCCATGGAGAGCTGAGCACAAAAGCAAGCTCCCTCCAGTGCAGGGCGAGGACTTTCACAATTCAAACAAAGTTAAGATCAAGATCAATTTTGTCTTTCTTGCCATGTGTTCTGATGATTACAGTGGCTGAACTGATTTGAAGTGCAGCAAATCCTAATTTGCACAAGGCGCAGCCATTTGAACTTGGCGCCCTAGCTCCCGATGCTCTCTGATACTTTAGCTCCGGAAGCCTCCATGGAGAGCTGGGCACAAAAGCAAGCTAACTGTGAATTAACAAGAGCATATTGGTGGCAGCTGAAAAAACAGACTGCAAATTGACATCGATCAGGAGGTGTGAATGCGGTTTTTGGCAGCCGCTAAATGCGGAATTATAGGTCCGCCTAATTGGGGTATTTTAGTACTGCACAATATAGTGAATGGCTTTTGGTAATGCAGTTTCATCCATTAGAAGCATCCGTTCACTACATCCATGTCTGTTAAAGTTGGCACATACTGTATCTTGTTTGCAGTGGAGTTCTGTTTGACCCAGTTTTTACACTTTATTTACCTACAGTAGGATAGTACAGCAGAGATGCAAGATCATTTTTTTCAGTGGGGCCTCTATTTATCCATTTTTATAATGCATTTACCCAGGATAGCCCAAGTGAGAGGCAATTTCTTATTTTCAGTAGAGTCCAGCTTTTACTATATATTTTTCCAGGATAGAGCAGTATAGTGGACTTATTTATGTAATTAACATATTTAATGTGGCAAAGCAGTAGTGCATGTTTAAATGCCTTCTCCATGAAGGATTAGTAACTTAACAACCTGACAGTGATAACTTAGTTCTCATCTTGAAGTTGGTACTTTTTGTTCATGTGAAAGATAGATCTGCAATCTGGGGAATGTCCTGCAGAAATCCTCTAACTCAGCGAGCAGCTAGCTGTACCTGTGTGACTGGAGGTGTGGCTGGTACTACGTGGAATGCGAACGGGAAACAACTGACTAGTCATGCCGTATGAGCCTGTGAGGGATTAATTCTCACAAGCTGGGAGTCAGGACTTGGCCAGGAGTGAGTGAGTTAGACGGTCAGTGCTAAAAAAACAATATAAATTAATAACCAGCCTGGCTTTATCATAAAAGGAGCAGTGAGGTAAGTGTGCTGTTTTGTATTAATAATTTTGTTTGTATTGAATGGTCTTATCTGACAGTGAGGGTTGGGGCTGGGCTGCGTCCAGTGACTCGAGTGATCTCTCTCTCTTTCCCCCAAGCTTGCCCCATCCCCCACTGCGAGCGAGCATGTAACCCATGAAGGGAAGTCCACATGCATCTAATGGTGGATGACAATTCTTCAGCATTAAAGCCTGTGCTACATTCGGATGAGGCATTAGATCATGTGTGATTTTTGGCTTTGGTGTCTGGGATGACTTCTGAGTGGGTGTTTAGAGTGGAATGAGCCTATCACTCGCATTGTCCCTGCCCTTGTCATGTGACTGGGCTGTGTACATGCCACAGAGAGTGCATGGCATTAGGTCATCCTCTATTACAGTTGGTTGTGCACCCCTGCAGGTTGGCTGTCTTGTGTGGGTTATGCTGGAGTGCTTGATGGTGTTGTGATAGTAGTAGTAGTAATATATTTTATTCAAGGCAGTCATGAATTTGGATAAAAACTCCATTGAGCGAACTCATTTTCGGCACTGGGTCATAATGTCGCAAGACATTATGCCGCATGGCAAAATCGCGCTGCCAATACGGTGCAATATTGCCATGTGGCATAAGTCTTTTTTCTGTGGGGGGCTCTGCCCCCACACACCCTGATACAGGGGGCTATGCCCCCCAGAACCTCCCACACTAAAGATTCTCATCTCTGGGGGGGGTCCAACTTGGGGAGCACACAAAGTAGTAGATTGTTGTTGTTGTGGAGGTATCTATGTTTGATCAATTTTATTCCCGATGTTTCCAGATTCAATAAAATATTTATTGAATGCTTCGGAAACCACTGGACCTATTGGAGTATATTGATTATCAATCAGAAAGTTACCCTCATAGCTAGTTTTTTGACTACCCATTAAGCCTGAGATGATATTCCAAAATGCACCAAAGGTTCATTTTACTATTAGCAGATAATTTTCTCCTGAAATACTCTTGTTTAGTTTCTCTAATGGTTTTACTATATGCATTAACCTATATGCCAACCAATTACTTTCATTAGAGGTGCATTTTGCCAACATTTATCTCTTTGCTGTTTTAATTTATGTAAATTTGAATTGTACCATTTTGGACTCATAGCCTTTACTTTTCTTTTAATAATAGGTGCATGATTATTAAAAACCTGTGTAAACTCCTGGAAAAAATAACTCCAGGCATCTGATATATTAGGGATGATGTACAATCTATTCCAGTCAATACCCTCTATGTCCAGCATTAAATTAACATAGTCAACATTTTTGAAATTTCTCAGATATATATATTTGGGAGTTTGGCCAATTGTTTTTACTTTTTTACGAACTGTGAAAATGATTTGATGATCAGAAAAGGTGTCAGGTAGAACACCACTAATTGAGTAGTAACTTGGACAGTTTGTAAAGATGAGATCCAAAGTGGTAGAGTTCACATATTCCTTATTATTTAATCTTGTAGGGCCCTGAATTAATTGGCTCAGACCTAGACTAATTTGGAGACATAACAGGCTATGCAAGTCTTGCACTGTTGTCCAATTTACATTAAAATCTCCAAGAAGTAAGATTTCATGTGAATTTTTGTATGATTGTAGAAAGACCTGGAAAGAAGTAAATACATTAAGGTTAATTTTAGGGGGTTTGTAAAATACGCCTAAAAGCATAGACTTGCCAAATGGGATTTTTTAATTCAAGCATTAGAGTTTCTAAGCCTACCTCAATGTTGTTTGTCTGTAACTTAATAGAAGCCAAATTTGATTTAACATAAATCAGAATCCCTCCACCCTTTTTTTCCTATAATTTCTAAACATTTGATAATTGTCCAACTGAATCTGGGAATCCTCAATCCTACTGTGCAACCAGGTTTCAGTAATTACTTTTACCTTTGGCTGAGACATAATAACCCTGTTCTGCTATAAGACATACAGTATGGGGATTTGGGGGCTGGTTGCCATGTACTAGATGTGAATGGCAAACATCATTGCACTGTAGAGCAGTGATAATTATGGTCATAGAATTGTCCGAGGTCTCACACAGGTTGCGGAACCCTTGCTGCATGTCAAGTCTGTGGACTGTAATGCCACTGTATATGTCCCGTATTTCATGCAACTGTCCCTGCTGAGCCTTAACCTCCCTGCTCCAACTGTCTCAGTTCAGGGTACATGCAGATAAAGCATTCATGACCTGGTATACATCCTGTGTCAGTGTTGGGCCTTAAAGGATCCTCTAGTGGTCCCTGTGTATCAGTTCCATTCTCTGGCATGGATGATCTGTGTATGTGTCTGCTGTGTGACAGACACATGCACCCCAGGCTGGTGTTTTGTGTGCCCTTCTCGCTGCCTTGTATGTCTGACTGTGTGGTGCACTGTTGGGGCAGAGTCTTCTGTTCGGGTTGCAAGGTAACAAATGCAGTGCCTGCTGCAGTGATAGCTGACTGTACTCAAGAGAAGTGGTATATAGTCAGATGTTTGAAGAGTGGCCGGAGTGGGATTTTTTGCTTTTGTTTTGACAATTTCTTTTTAAAGAAAATAAAAAGTAGTTATTTTGATAGTGATATTGGTTGTTTGTAACAAGTCAAAGAAGGCTTTAAAAGCAGCTAAATAGTCTCCAAATGACCCTCAAAATGCACCAGAATGCATATAAAGCCTGATAGCTTCTGGGGGCTTAGGTCGACCCCAGACCCCCAGCCTGTGGGGAGGGGGTTGGAGACATTGTATTTCATGGAGACCCCATGCTTCTAAATTTAGCACTACACCACTGCTTGTTGGTCAAAACTGAGTTTGTAATGAGATTGCATTACTCCAGTAGAGATTCAGATTACACTTCTCTCTCTCTCTCTCTCTCTCTCTCTCTCCCAACTGTGTGTGTGTCTGGCAGTGTACAATGATTTACTGCTATCTGTAGGGTTTGTTAACCCTTTCAGGACTGATCTAAGACTAAATGATGACTAGAGCTCCACTATTCCTCCTCCCCTCTCTCTCCCCCCATCTCTCTCTTCTCTCTTTCTCTCTATCTAGGAACCAAACTTATACAAGGAAATGCTGAAAGGTGAAGATGACCAAACATGATAACTTACTTGACTTTTTTGTCAGCTTAAACTTATAAATTATTTCCTAGCCTTTTAAAAAAAAGCTTACTATGTGCACTGAATGGAAGCTGATGGCTTGAATAAAGAAATTATGTATTTCTGAAATCACTGACTGCAACCTACAGAATATGTATATAATGTTCATCACTGCTGGGCTTGATGGAGTGCATAGTACTACAGTATATGGCACAGGTATTTAATTTGTTTTGTTTTTAGTTTTGTTTAATCCTCAAGCCTGCATCTCCATACCCCCCCTCCAACAACCACCACACACATTTGTATCCAAACGTGCACTATAGAACAACTGTGTAAGTGCAAAACTGAAACAGCTGTGTGCCTTATCCATTTGAATCACATAATCTGTCATACATGGAAATTTAGCCCTCTCTCCCCCCATGTCTAGGGGTTTGGATTAAATATGTTCCTGAGAAAGGGGCACCCATAACAGCAGAAACACTTCCAGTGGCCACATTACCCAGGCCCAGATGTTACACACAGGGTCTCTTTTCCTTGTTGGTGCCGAATGAAAACAACAGGTTAATTCATAGTAAACAGTTCCTTTCAATAACAGAATGTCCACACGGAACCTGAAGAAACAACAGGTATCCCACATTCATTAAACATATTCACACATAGCTACAGGTAGCATCAGTTAATTCGTGGGGAACACATTCAGCTTTCACACCATCAATATGGGCATAATAACAGCTTTAACCTGGACCGTGAAGGTCACATAGTCTTTAGAGCAAAATTAACTCAGGACCGCTATGGTCACAAAAGTTTGAAGGCAGTACAAGTCCCAAAACAGTACACAGTTCACATTTCACAGCGCATAACAGCCCATTATTCTTAACAGACACCCAAACTCTCAATGATACCCATCTCTCTCTCTCTCTCTCACACTCTCTCTGTCTCTGCACTGGTTCAGTGGGTCCCCCAGAACATGCAAACCTCACAGCTTGAGGATTTGCGGGTTCCCTCATGACTCCTGCATCCTTTCCCAGAACTGGCAGCAGCTGTCCCCAAATTAAGAGAGGGGATATGTCCCACTCTAAGGCAACTCGCTCTCTGGACACTACAAGCCCTGCCACATTCTTGCCTGCTGGATCCCTACATGAATCTGCACAGGCTGCCAGCGCACTCTGTGACTTGCAGCTGCTGGCTCCCTCTTGACTTTAGCTGCCCTCCAAGATACTGTGCAGCTTGTGGCTACTGGCTCCCACTTCTTCCTCTGTGCTTCCCAAGTGGCACTAGCCAGGGGCCAGAGTGAGCTATCACCCCTGCCTGGCCCATACTCACTCTCACTCCCTCACCACTCACCCCTCCAACTATAACTCCACCTCCCACCCAAACTGCTGGGATGTATCTCCCCATGCACCCGTGGTGACCTCCTGACCCACAGGAGGCTCCACCTGAGTGCTGAGAAGAATTAACCCTTTTTTCTACTGGGCCAAATTAGGACAAAAACCCAAGGAAGGGTGAGTAGACTAGTAATCTCCTAAGGGGGGGGGGTTACATTAACATAGAAACTGATGGAAGATAATGACAGCTGGGCCCATCTTGTCTGCCCATTTTTTAGTTACGATTACTTTTGCTGCAGATTCAACTTGCCCTACAGCACTGTCTCTTCCACCTTCCACTGTCTTCCTTCCTCCTAGGATTCCTTTGTGCCTGTCCCAGGCATTTTTGAAACCCACCACTGGTTTCAGCCCCACTGCCTCTCATGGAAGGCTTTTCTAGGAATACACCACCCTTTCTGTGAAGAACTACTTCCTCACATCTCTCCTGAATCTACCTTCATCCAGCTTCATATCATGACCCCTTGTTATACAGCACCTTTTTCTCTGAAACATTTCTCCTGCCTGTATCTTATTAGCCCCCAGGAGGTATTTCAAGGTCTGCATAACATCCCCACTCTCCCTCCTCTCCTCCAGGGTGTACATATTGGACTCTTTCAGTCTCTCTTAAAAGGGCTTCTGATGCAGACCTTGCATCATTTTGATAGCTTTCACCTCTCTTCTTGCCACTTTCTCCATTTTGCAATTGTTCCCTTCCACATCTTTCTCCTTTGACTGCTTCTTCCCCCCCTTCCTTTGCTAACCCCTTGCTTTCTTGAATAACTTGTATCCTGGTGGTACCCTCTCCCACTAGAATCTCCCTACTTTTTATCTCAACTTGTAGTGGCCCACTTTCTGTGTCCCCTATTTCTTCCATCACCCCTCCCCTTCCCTCCAGCTACTTTAAATATCTATCGAAGTAATATAGGAATCGTCCACTGAGAACTGTGGTTGCCTCCTGGATGAAAGCATACCATCACCTCACTATAGGTTCTTATTCATCTAGCTTGGCCCACAGTCCCCAGTGTAGACATACCTCTCCTCCCTGCACCATTCCTTCTACTGTTACTTGAAGACCTTGGTGCAGTGCTGCCTCTCCTTCTACATATAGTACAACACACACTTGCCACTCACATTTAAACACATGGGAAACACAGAATCAACCAGATAAATGATCTACCTTTACCAAAAATGAAATTTACACATAGAGCTGACTACGGCAATTCATCTTTACTTTTAAGGCCATGAAACACCCTTATCAAGTTAATGTATTAACAGCCCTAGTTCCTCTGACCTGAGTTTGTTTTCTTGCCTCTGTCTCTTTATCGTCTTACTTCTTTTCTTACTTTCCAGTTTGCTGTTGTCACTTATATTTCTCAATCTCACTTTCAACAGTGCCTTTGCTCTAAAATTCCTTTTTCCTAATTTCTATGCTCATCATAAGCCTCTTGTAACTCTCTTACTCTTATCGCTACTTTTGCTTCTACTTTTTCCCCATACTAACCCATTCTCCCCTTCATTTCTGCAGGTCTGCCAGGACCTAGTCTATCAGATAAGTATTGTTTAATGTTTAACCTTCCTTGTGCGTCATATTTTCTCCCTACAGAATTATGGATACTTTGTAACCCCCATCACTGTTTTTATTTTACAGGTATGACCAAACATTGACCCAAGACCCCCATCCCTCAGTCTGCATAGTGCAAGTAAGAGATCCCCTACATATCAACTATGCTAGGTGGGTAACTGTCAACTACAGACCCCTTTTCTGTCCAATGAGTCCCAGGCTGAGAGCATGACCAGAGTCCCTCCCATGGCAACTTCATGGTAGCCATAAACAACATGATCACAAAATGTCTCACAAAAAAAATCCTATTTTAATGAAAATGTGTCTTCAGTAATAAACAACTTCTGGTCAGAGCCAAAGTGGCTGCTATTTAATATGAGGGACAAAAGTCAGACAACAGCGGATA
Organism: Neoceratodus forsteri; assembly: GCA_016271365.2. NCBI lineage: Eukaryota > Metazoa > Chordata > Ceratodontiformes > Ceratodontidae > Neoceratodus > Neoceratodus forsteri. Next base: position 203,929,534 of record JADMNL010000023.1, on the reverse strand, counting down.
GTGTCCCTTTAAAGCAGCATAGCAGCCGTGTTGGCTCTGACCAGAATTTGTTATTAATAGTATTATGTGTTTTATTTATTCATTTATCATTTGACAATTTCTTTGATATGAATAACCCAGCTGATATGTAACACTTTCTTTTTAGTGGAATACTGCATCTACTTTTGTAACCCTTAAACACCCTTACCCTTAGTTTTTACAGGTGGTACTGTAGTACTAAAGCACAGAAAGGTCACATATTGCAGCAGTGACTGACGGGATTTGGACCTTCAATCTTTGGGTCTCAGTCCTGGCCTCTAACCACTGGACAATGCTGATTTTCTTAGTAGACTCATAGATTCTTTGAAATTTTACCAAATCACATGTACACAAAAAGCTCAAGTTATTTTGAATATATTTTGAAGCATACCTCTCAGGCTGTCCCTGATTTTAGGGATTTCCTTGATTTTGCCTCAAAACTTTCCACTGTCCCTCTTAAAACTGTAGTTTCTGTCACAAAAAAAGTAGGGATTTGAAGTATAAAATGATGGAAAACATCAGTGTTACAGTCTGGAATTCTATCAGAAAATGTTTTTTTTTATATTAGGCTACACATTGTAGTGGGCTTTCTGAGCTAATATCACTGTTTTTAAGATGTGCCTCTGATTTTGGTAATTTGTCCCTGATTTAAGCCCTGTCCTTGATTTGTAAAGCAGGAGGTTGAGAGGTATGTTTTTAAGTAGCATTATTTGTTATTAGTCAGCATGTAATTTGTTAGTTTTAATGCATTTCTGGGAAAAAAAGATCACTATACCAGTTTTTATTTTCATTCTCCTTCATTTCTGAACTGAGAGATATGATTTTAAAGTTTGTAATACTCATTACAAACCTTGCAATTCCCACCATGGAAACATGAAACATTTTGGTGTAGTGTGGTACTATTTTACAATCAGAAACACATACCTGCATAATAATACAGTCACAGTATCAATTTATTATTAAAAGTAAAAAGGTACCCTCACCAGAAAAGATTTTTAAATATTGTGAGTGGTGGCCAGCTTTAATGATTTAAGTCATTAATTAAAAATAGTTATAAAAGCTATTTTTAAATGTCTGTGGAAATTAAAAAGTACTGATTATGAATCTAAGGATGTCAGAAATATATTTTTGCTAAAAAAAAACTATATGATGAACACTTTTTTCCAGCTAACTAATACTGCTCCTTTAAGGTGTTTATGAGATGGGCATCTTTGATATGTGCAAAAGAAAAGCCTGAATCAATATTTTTTTCTCAAAGGGAAGAAAATGTGATCATTGTAATAAAACCAACTTAAGTACTACTATTAAAGTAGCCCACGTATCATAGACAGCACTAGTACAGCAGAAGCAAAATTCTGGGACCTTGGAAAACAGAAAAACATATCAAACTGTACTCAGCTAAAAAACACAGGCACAGACAAAGGAATTTTGTTTTTATTCAATGCCATAACTTACTATGTTCTCAGAATATTGTAAGATTGCCTCCAGTATCAATCAGGTGCCTAATGATTTAGCTTATAAAGCACTGTGTTATTTATATTTCCAGTGAAGCATTGTTTACGTTGTCAGGCAGAATGAAGACATATAATTTTCTTTGTACTTACATTATTATCAGCTGGAATGGCTCTATTAGATTTAATTTTTTTCACTGCGTTTTGCCTTGACAGTCTGACATGTAATTGCACAATGGTGTAATCCACAAGGATCTAAGTTGTGCAGCAATGTGTCCAATAAACCTAAATTCCAATAATAATTTTCAACCTAGTCATTTTAAATAATTTCAACATTTTCTAAGGCTGTAACTGTGGTTTGAGCAAACACTACAGCCTTTTAACATCTTCTGCTGTAAAGCAAGGGGAAGTAAGTATGCTTAAATATTACATGGACGAGCCCTCTTCCACATTGAAAAAGATATATATTTCTCCATAACTGATGGTGCTTGTTTGAAAATACCCATCCAATTAACCACTACCACTTAATTGCCAGCTTTGAACTCCTTCATAACACATTAATGCCTTATGAACACACTACAGATCACCTTACTGCAACCTTAATACACGCAACAACTGCCTTATTAACACAATGTCACAACCATCTTATGAACATAGTGTAAAACTGCCCTAAACACCTCACAACTTTTCACAATTAGAAAAAGGATCTGAGAAATAGAGCTTTCTGATTGGTTGTAAACATTCTATCAGCCCTGTGTTGATCTTTGATTAACCTACACGTACAGCCTAATCATATGCTGAACAAGGTTTAACACTGCTTAAAAAATGTTTTTATTATAATAGCAATAAGGCACTCCCAGTGGTTATGTTAATGGTCAGTTAATCACTCCCTAGGGGCATGTAGCACTCGGCTGCTCCTTGTGCCATGTTACACCCCTAGAGGGTGATTAACAGACCATTAGCATAACCCCGGTCATGCTTTATTGCTTAAATATAGCCCATACCAGACCGCAGAAATATAAATCATCTACCTACAAAGATGAACTAGCTTAAGAACCCTGTCACTAAATAACACCTCCCTTCAACCTCACTAACCCAACGTCCACGTCCTGTGAGACTCCGGCTCTCTCTGCCACGTGAAAGCCTCCATGCTGCTGCTGCCATCTCCATGCTGCTTTTGTTGCCATCACCATGGTGCCAGTACTGACTGCCAGCTGATCCACAGCATGACACCATATCACTCCCAGTCACAAGCTCAGTGCCACGACAACCACTGCTCCTCACCACACACACACTGTGCCACTCTGAACCGCAGATGCCATGTCGCTTCTGAGCACCATTTTGAATGCCTTACTAAAGAGTGAACCACCTCAGCCACTCCTTTTTTTGTAGGAGGCTTCTACATTACAGATACACTAAAGAGGCAAAAAGAGGCCACACCAACAATGTCAGTACACTAACAAAAAAATGAAAAACACTATAACAAAAACACCAATGTTAAACCAAAAAATAATTGTAAAAGTGGTCTATATTCAAAATGTCTCCACCTATATTTAATATATAAAATATCTCCTGGCAAAGACCCATATACTCAGGAAGTATTACCATCTTGTGGCTAATGAGCTTATAAAGGCCTCTTGACATTCAGACTCATTGCTTTATGTTCTCATTAGCCCTTTGATGAAAATATTTTCTTGTAAATGACACTTTGCCATCAGATTTTCTCTAGGTTTAAAAGTATACTGTAACAAAATGTTAAAATGGCAAGCAGAGTTTACTGGTATTATCAAATGAAGTCCTCTTGTGCATGCTGATCAGTGTGGGTACAGGAGAATGTTTGGTCTCCCCTCATGGCTGCAGCTACATAACTCCAATCCTACCACTGCACAAGAGGGTGAATATCTAGAATGTGTACCTGGTATACAAGACTTGTCATGGGGTGGAAAGTGAAGACTACCCCCAGTGAAGATATATTTACTTCACAGCACTGCAAACAGTGTTAATCTATAAAGGTCTCTCTCTCTCCAAAAACATGGGTCGGTATGCAGTCCATGATGCAGTCCACGATGCAGAGCTCCTCTTCCTACCTTTGTATCATGTCAGCTATACCAGTCCTATATAGTAATATTCAGGCCTTAAAAATGCACTGCATAAAGCCCCACAAAGTGATATTGGAGGTGCTAGTGGTGGAGCACTTAATCATTGGCTTTTCAGTTGGAAGCTCCAGCTCTGTCCCTTTGTCCCATATTTTTTTTTGCCTTATTACTTTATCCTCCATCAGTGTCCACCAGCACCCCACTCCTGCGAGCCTTCTAATGCTGTCCCTTCTACTCACCAGACTTGCTCCATCTGCCTTCTATGGAGACCAATTCAGACCTGCAACCACTTCTCCAGGGTGTACTTGTACTTGCTGGGAGCCCCCTTTTGTCATCGAACAGAAGCGTCTCCTGAACTCCACTAAACTTTCCATTCCTTATGTTAGCTTGTTCCTACCTGGTACCTCTCTGCAACCTGGAGAACGAGAGTACACTGGTGATGCTGGTCGAGGAGCTCCCGTACTGGTGCAGTGGAGGAGACCATTGGTGTGGGAGGACTGCAAGGCCATCATCTGGCATACCAGTGTGGCATTTTTTACTTTTCTCCCTTGCCCTCCAGTGAGCTCATGCATTCTGTGGCTGGCCTTGGGGAAGGTGTCTGGTGGCTCATGCTTACCCATGCCATCAAAGGTACAGTCAATTCCTGCTATATGCACAAGGTCGGACAGCCTGATGCATGAGCCAGAGCATGCCATCTCTATAATGTATCATAAAATACGGAGCTCCATGCCACACCACTGTAACTCCCCCTCAGACTACTGGCCCACAGCTCCGAAGTGGAATCCTACCCAGCAACATAATGTTTAGCTCTCGAGGTCCTTGTTGTCATGGTAACCACTCAGTGTAGGAATAGTCTTATAGTGTATGGTGGAATGCTGTTGAGCATGGAAATCCATGCTCCCAACAGCGTTGTTGTGCTCACCTCAGTGTGTCATGATCTTGTTGTGCTGCACTGGGTACGTCACCGGTGCAGCATGACAAGATTGAATGCATTCGCGCATGCACGATTTAAAAGCCGCATTGGAAAGGGAGCTAGTAGCACTGGAGCGAGTCTCAACACGGAAGCCAAGTAAGGCATTATTTTAAAAAATGCTGCTTCCATTTGCTGTTTTGAAATGAATAGACTCCCCTATACACTATAAAAGATTGTCTATGAGGGGTCATTCATAAATAAGGATCTTCTCGGATCTCGAAGTATTCTTAGCAATGGACAACCTCTCTCTCGAGGTTGAACGTTGCTAAGGATACCTCTTGATCGAGAATATCCTTGTTGTGAATGCCTCCCCATAGACAATCCTCTATGTTGTGCATAGGCTACCATACACTATTCAATATACAGCATATGGTAGAACATTTAGAAATCCATACCTAGAACAATGTTCTTGTGCTGCAGTAGCTACATCATCTAGTTTCTTGTGTTGCACGAGATACATACTGTCACTACTGCAACAAAACAACTTAGAATGTGCTTGCCCATGTGCATTCTGACCCTCTGGTCTTGATGAAATGACCACAGCAGTGAGTGACAGACCCGGAAGTGAGCAGCAGTGAACAAAACCCACAAAAATAAGAGCATACTTGTCAACTTATTGTTGTCCATACACTATAATGGGATACTGTCTGAACTGTTTGGCATGTTCTGTTGTGCTAATTGTTGTAGTGTGTTTAGTTCTAGGGGTGGTGTCTGATCAATTGGGTTGCATCCTAGTGCCATAAACATTTGCTGCAGTTGCATATAGGCGAAGGTTTCTCTGTTGTGAATATAAAATTTAGCCTGAAACTGATGAATAGTAGCTCAGCCTCTAAGATGAAGAAAATGTTTGGCCTGTGTGATTGCTCTAGCTTGCCATGATTTGTTTAACACTGGTTTGTTGTTTATCTTAAAATTTGGATTGCGTCCTATAGGCTGGTTTTGTGTCTCTACAGACAGGTATAATCTGCACTCGCTGAACAATACTTGGAAAAATAAAAAAAAATTGAGCAGATTCCAAGTATATGGTTGTCCAACACAATTTTATTAAATTCTGTGACAATAGCTACAGGCACTTGTTGATACAATGCAATCCATTACCACACCAGGTGCCTCAGCACTTTGCTCGTTACAGATTTGTCAGGCAGCAGGTACCTGGACAAGCAGACAGCCGTTTTATACTAGTAACCATTGTCATAAACCAATAAAATTAGCCATGTTCCAAGTCTTTTGGTTCAACACAGTACAAAGGAAGTTCAAACAAAAGACTCAGTGAATATATAAACTGTAATTTTCTGAAATGTGAGTAAAATCACACAGTATGAATTATGCAGGCAATTATACCCAACAGGGTGGGTGGTAGTGGGCAATATTGGACTGCCCAGGGGCATAATGAGGCCCAGTACCCCAGGCAGAGGGACTTATAGCCCCTGGGAGGTACAGTATTGCCCATACTGCCCACTCTAGCAGGTATTCTTGCGCTTAGAAGATGGGCTATATGTATAATTTTTATAGCGTTTTAAAAATAAAATAATGCTTAAAAATAAGTAAAAAAAATTTTTAGTCATGTTTGAGTAAAGTAGTCTCTCTTCTGATACATCTACTAGTAGAGGATACTGCACTGTTTCATAGTTTTTTTTCTCGTAATATAGAACTGCCTTCTACAGATGTCATTTGCATTTGTTTAAAAGTCTTACATTGTCAGCCACATCCCATTTACCAGTATGGAGACACAACTATGGTTGCAATGTGATCACAAATTAGGTAGGGTCATTTTGTGGGTTTTTTTTGGAAGTGCACCTCTTTTTGTTTACAGTCTGCATGTCCCTCATATACTGCAGTTCAGAGGATGTGGCCATAAGCACCGAGTGAAGGGCAAGCGCCACATTCTACTGCTCGCTCCATGATCAGAAGAGTGGTGTTTTGTTCACTTTGTCTCCCACTGATGGACACTTGCTGCTGACTTGCAGCATTTAAACAGGTGGGTGGGAGACTGGAGGAGGATGAACCAAGTACTGGTTAGAGTTAGCAATGCTCTGTGCCACTGCTAAATGGTAACATTTTTGAAAACTCAGTGTTTCATTTGTGTCACATAGTGGCTTTTTATGATTACTGAAAGTATTTTGGGGAATTGTGCAAGGGGGGGCCTTGTGTCGCCTGGTAAGCAAGAGGAAAAAAACAGAGGAAATGGTGGCATAAGGATCTGGCCATGAGGTTGGCAAGGCTGGCACTTGTTGTTAGCAGGGCTCTACTGGTACTTAAATGTATTCCCCTACCATAGCTCAATCAGATAGCTCAAAATCTCTAGCTCATTTTCTAATTTATAGTAATACTGTTTGAAAAAAGAACAAATGAAAATGAATTGGCTTACAGCTTACAAAATCAACTGGTTTACATGATTGGCAGTTTCTATTTTCACATGAACATATATTAAGATACGTCAAAACTGCATCTATTTTATGGACCCTATAGACAGAGTATGATAGCAATGAGAATGAGCATGAAGCCAGGAGAAGACTTCCCTCCAAGCAAGGTTTTGTATACGTCTGTTCTCCAAGTTGATGAAAGTTTGAGGTCTGCGTGCTAGCATGTGGATACTGAGTATATTGCTGTAAGCCAGTTTGAAGCTCTGAAACTTGAAACAGGATGACCAAAAATAGGCTAGTTATACAAGCAACCCTGAATTCTTTTATGTGTTTGTGTTCTTACTTCTGGCCCTGCCAAGCATGGGTCTTTCTGTGTACTTGTTTGATGGTAGTTATCAGGTGTGTGCAGTTATTACTTACCATTTGAGACACTGATGTTGATACTGTAACTTAATACCAAGATAAAATTAACTTTTGTTGGACCAGTTCAACCAAAAGTGTTCAAGGTTCTGTCATCTGGTGAGATACTTGAGTGACAGAAGAGTGGCTTTCCCAATATTCAGCTTGTACAAGGAAATGTTTCCAAATTTTTATATTTCCCCCAGGGCAACAGGAGTAGAAATCATGGGATTCTGGACATGTAGCAGAATGTCATCTGCGTATAGGTATATTTTATATCGTTTTTTCCCAAAGGCAGACCTTGGACATCTGATTCCTGTTGAGTCTTAAGGCCAAGGAATCCAAGTACAAATTGAAGAGGAAAGGGAACAGCGGGCACCCCTACTGTGTGCCATTTTTAAACAAAAAACAAATGACAGAAACCTGTTACAGCAGACACTGACAGAAGGGCCAGAGCATAAAAGCTTGACTCATTTGATAAAGTCCGGTAGAATATTGTAGTGTCCCATTACTCAGAACAAGTATTGCCATAACACTCAGTCAAAGGCTTTCTTCGTATCCAGAGAGTCCAGCACCATGGGGTGGGGGGGCTCCCTGGATGTGGAGATAATATGCAAGAGCTTCCTCAGGGGGTCTGAGGACACCCTGCCTCCCATGGACCTGACCTGTTTTGCTCCTCTCAGTGGGGTCCAGACTTTTTGCAACCTATTGGGTAAGACTTTGACTAAGAATTTTAAGTTAAGATTTAAAAGGGAGATTACTCTATAATTGGAGACCTGATTCTCTTCCTTTCCTGGCTTTGCCAGCACTGATGTTAATGCTTGCTGTATTATAGCCCCTAGCATGCCCTGTCCATAGGCATCTATGTATAGTTCCTTGAGCTATTTCAGGAGCACCCCTTCAGTGCTTTGTTAAAATTTGTGGGCAGCCCATCCAGTCCAGGGGTCTTGTCTACTGTCATAGTGTCTAGGGCCATCCCCAGTTCCTGCTCTGTTAGGGGATGTTTGAGGGCTTCCTGGGTGTCTGGGCTAATTGTGGGGAATAGTGTCTGGCTTAGATGGTTATCTATCCTTTCTATATTCGTATATGTTTGCTATGCATGGTTGTGCATAATAGATCTGAGATGTCTCTATTATTTGTCTCAGCTGAGTGAGGATTTCTTGCATCTGTGTATGTCTGACAGGTCCTTGTTTCTTTAATCTGAGTGCCAGCAGTTTCCCTGCTCTCTCTCATTCAGATATACATCCCACCTTTGCTCTCAGTAGAGCCATCTTGGCCTGGTCTCTGTTTAGTTCATGGCACTGCTCACTAAGTAGGGTGAGTTGTTTTTTGGAGTGGTCTGTTTTGGTCTGTGAGAGAGTCTTTTTCAGTTCCCTGATCTGACACAAAATGGAGGCCGCTTTAGATTGTTTTTGTCTTTTAGCTCTAAATGTAATGCGGATGATTTCACCTCTAATAGCACACTGTAGGTGCACCAGACTGCATCAGGCCTTGGTATTGTTCCTTTATTTTCTAGAAAAAATTTCTCCAAGAATTCCTTCAGGTGTGTGACTGTTTTAGGATCCTTCAAAATGTTAGCATTAAATCCCACAGTCTGCAGTCCCACAGTCTGCATATTTCTGTTTGGGAGTCTAGTTCTCTCCCATGTCAGGGGGAAGGAATGGACAAGGATATGATAGAAGGCATTCTTAGAATGGCAGAGAAAGGGGAGATACTGTTTATGGGAGACCTGAATATGCCAGATGTTAACTGGAGCACATTTGCTGCAGCCACATCCAAGAGCAGGGCCATTCTTGATGCCCTACAGGTGGCAGGCATTAGACAGCTAGTTTCAGAACCCACTCGTGAGGGAGCAATCTTAGACCTCATACTCTTAAACAGGGGCAGTGAGAGGATCTCAGATCTAGAAGTGGGTTGCCACCTGGGGACAAGTGACCATCAAACAGTGTGGCTCACATTAAACTCAGCTACAGAGTCAAGCCATACAAAAGTGAGGGTACTGGACTTTAGGAGGGCTGACTTTGGCAAGATGGGAGAGTGCCTCAGAAAAGCACTAGCAAACAGGCTAGAAGGAGGTGTGGAGCAACAATGGGGAATCATCAAAACTGCCATCACAGAGGCAACAAGCCTGTGTGAAGCAAATAAACAAATCAAAATGACAGAAAAAGCCACTATGGTTCTCAAAAGAGGTGGCTGTGAAAGTCAGGAAGAAAAAGATAGCATTCAAGTATAAGGAAACACAGAAGGAGCAGGACAGAGAGTTGTACCAGTTAAGGCAGAAGGAAGCAGGGAGGGAAGTCAGAATAGCAAAGGCCCAAACTGAGGAAAGGATAGCCAACTCAGTTAAGAAGGGGGATAAAACCTTTTATAGGTACAATAGCGAGCATAGAAAGACAAAGGGAGGGATAGTGAGGCTGAACAGAATGAACGGTGGGTGGGTAGAATGGGAAAAGTGAAAAAGCAGGGATACTGAACAAATATTTTGGCTCAGTATTCACAAAAGAGGAGGGGGAAGTGCCTAATCCAATTAACAGAAGCACTCTTGATAGGGGTGTCGATCCCAGTCCTTTCACAGAAGAAAGGGTTCTGCAAGAACTCCTAAAACTGAAGGCAGACAAAGCAATGGGTCCTGATGGAATTCACCCAGAATTCTAAAAAATTAAGGGAGGAACTAGTGAAACCACTGGCTACTCTTTTTAATAAATCATGGGAGGATGGTGTGGTACCCGAGGACTGGAGGAAGGCGGATGTGATTCCCCTTCACAAAAGTGGGACCAAGACAGAGGCAGGAAACTACAGACCTGTCAGTCTGACCTCTGTGGTAGGAAAGTGATGGAGTCACTTCTGAAGGAAAGAATAGTTGAGTACCTAGAGGCCAGTGGAGCACAGGACCCAAGGCAGCATGGGTTCACAGTGGAAGGTCATGTCAGACGAATCTAATAGATTTCTTTGACTGGGTGACCAAAGTAGTAGACCAGGGAGGGGCTGTGGACATGGTCTACCTAGACTTTAGCAAGGCATTTGACACAGTCCCACACAAAAGATTAATAGTCAAATTAACCAGCCTGGGAGTGGGTCCCAGGGTGGTAGCCTGGGTAAAACATTGGCTGCACAACAGGACACAGAAGGTAATTGTAAATGGAGTCCACTCTGAAGAAAGAGGGGTTACTAGTGGGGTACCGCAGGGTTCAGTATTGGGTCCAGTCCTTTTTAATGTCTTCATCAGTGACATTGCAGAGGGACTGGAAGGAAAAGTATGCCTTTTTGCAGATGACACAAAGATCTGCAACAGGGTTGATACACAAGGAAGCGTGGAAAGGATGAAAAGGGACTTGGCAAGGTTGGAGGAATGGTCAGAAGTATGGCAGCTAGGTTCAATGCAAAGTGCAAAATAATGCACCTGGGAAATAAGAACCCAGGGGAAGAATACACAATGGGTGGGGAGGTAGTAACAAAAACAAAAAAGGAAAGAGACCTGGGGGTAATCATATCAGATGACCTTAAGGTTAGCAAGCAATGTGAGAAGGCAGTAGGGAGGGCTGGGGGTATACTGGGATGTATAGCGAGAGGCATCAGCAGCAGAAAACAGGAAGTTGTTATCCCTCTGTACAGACAGTTGGTGAAACCCCATCTGGAGTACTGTGTCCAGTTCTGGAGACCCCATCTCCGCAAGGACATAGACAGGATAGAGGTAGTCCAGAGGAGGGCAACTAAAATGGCGCAGGGTCTGCAAGAGAAGCTGTATGAGGAGAGACTAAAGGAGCTTAATATGTATACCCTTGAGGAAAGAAGGGAGAGGGGGACATGATAGAAACTTTTAAGTACCTCAGTGGAATCAACAAAGTCCAAGAGGGTAGCATCTTTCAGAAAAAGAGACGTGCAAGAACAAGGGGACACAATTTAAAGATAGAAGGAGGGCGGTTCAGGGGCAATGTGAGGAAGTATTATTTCACAGAGAGGGTAGTGGATGCATGGAACAGCCTTCCTGAGGAGGTTGTGGAGTCTAAAACTGTGGGAGAATTCAAGAATGCATGGGACAGACATAAGGCAATTCTTGTGGGGGGTAGGAAGAAATAGGCTGTTGGTTAACTAGGATCTGCGGCTTATCCTGTAGGTAGGGAAATGGGCAGACTAGATGGGCCAAGTGGTCCTTATCTGCCGACAAAGTCTATGTTTCTATGTTTCTATGTATTAGTTCCATTTTGACAGGGTATGACCTGAGATCACATATGGCAGTATCTCAGTAGTGCTTAGTTCTGAAAAGAGGGTGTGACTGATCAAGAAGAAATCTAATCTGTAGCTAGTGTCATGAGGAGTGGAGTAGAAGGTATACTCCCTCTCCAAGGGATGGAGAGTTCTTCAAGGTTCCACCAGATTCAGGGAGGCCAAAATATCCCTTATGGCCCTTTGATTTGGGGATAGTTCTGCTTTGGTTTTGCTCGACCTTTCTAGATCTGTATCTGCTGTGCTATTCCAATCCACAGTTAGGATCGGTGTGATGTCTGGCCAGGTTGCTAGATGCATCATAAGTGTTGTGAAGACTCTGGGGTCGTCTTTGTTTGGGCCATAAAAATTGGCCAGTACTAGTTTACACCAGTCAAGTATGCCCATAACTATTATAAATCTCCCTTCTGGGTTGGTAATTTCCTGTAACAATGTGAAAGGTGTGCCTCTCGCAAATTGAAGGGTAAATCCCATATGTTTTGAGTCCACACCCACCCATTTCCTTCCCATGATCTCCTGAGGAGATGTACCTGCTGGCTGGTCAGCTGTGTTTTCTTGTAGAAACATGACTGAAGGCTGTACATTTTTAGGTGGGTAAAGATTCAGGACCTTTACCCTGGTGAAGTGACCCCCTTAATGTTCCAGGACATACATTTTAGGATATAAATTTCAAGGAGGCATAGGTATCATTATGGTTTTGCAGATCCTGCTGCATTCTTGGGGCATCCTTTCCAATGTAAGGGCCTGGGCATTAATAGAGAGAGTGTGTGTGTGTGTGCTGATAACATCTGCGCTGTTGTAATGTTGATTCTGTGAGCCCTGCCCTCCCACTCCCCCTCTCACCCCCCCAAACACATGGATAACACATAACATCCCCCGTAGTCCCCAACTGTGGCCTAATTCTTTGCCATTCCCATTGGGAGATCTGCTGGCCTGGGTTGTGAACTTAATGTCCATTTGGGGTGGAAATATCAGGAGGCTGATGGCTTTTCAAGTATGAGGGGGTCACATACAACTACTGAAACTGTCAGAAGGTACTGTAGCTTATACTACCTTATTATGGGGGCTGTGACCAATCTATGGCCTAGAGTACCCTTTTGGGTGAGGGGTGAGTCCAATTTCTTTATTGTCTAACCAGTTGTTTGCTTATTTTTCCTTTTTTTGTCATTTCAGGCTCCCTGTATTTCATCTGAGTTTGTGCTGAGTGTTCATCTTTCACTATAGTGACTGTATATAATCTAATATATTGAACAACCTCTATTTACTGTAGCTATTTAATTCATTTATTTAGGAGCAATTAATGGCATTAGTCAGCCCTCAAACAGCTTGCTGCCAGCTTGTAATTTATAGTAATGTTATTATATCTGTGTGTGTGTGTATATGTGTGTGTGTGTATATATATATATAATATATATATGTATACACACAGGGCCGGATATTCAAACTGCACTATTTTGTGGCTCAAGCCCTTGCACTGCACAGAATAGTTGCACAGCGGTGTGTCCAGAGCGATATTCAAAAGAGTTGCGCCCTTGAGCAACTCCTTTGAATATCACCCCCCAGCCACAGCCACTGTGCATGGCGCAGTGGAACTTGCGCCACCGCAAGTTGTCAGAGTGGAGCATTCAACTTGTGGTGGCGCAAGTACCATTGCGCCATGCGCAAAATCCTGATATTTAAAGGTGACATGCAAATGGGGCCATAATGCATGCAAGGCACAGGGGGGCCATTTGCATCTGATTATGGCCCCATTTGCATGCCATTAGCATGCAGGTGCGCCGATCCCCGAGGACTTGAGCCTGGCACCCTGCCAGGCAGCAGCTGTCAGGGACCGATGCCCCTGCAGCCCTAATCGGAGCAAAACAGTGTAGAATCCCACCACCACCCCCACTGGCCCGATCGCGGGCATAGTGTAATCTCCACCAGCCTCCGATCGCAGGCAGCAATGTGTCCTCCCCAAACGTATCCCTGGTGCTCCAGTGGACCGTAATCCCGATCGCGGGATTGAGTATTAACTCCCCACCTCCCGATTCTATCCCTGGTGGTCCAGTGGACCAAAGATCCCGATCGCAGAATGGAGTATTAACCCCCACCTCCCGATTATATCCCTGGTGGTCCAGTGGACTGAAGACCTGATTGCAGGATGGAGTGTGCAAACAACCCCCAAAACATCCCTGGTGACCTAGTGTCCCCACCCACCACCACAGCTCCACCACCCGCTCCCGGGCGGCGGGCAGCAGCATCCACCTGCGCCTGCCTGCGCCGCCCGCCGACTGACTGGCCGGTAGGGCTGCACGCCCATTGGTGCAGAGCAAGAGCCAATAGGCGTGCAGCCCATACCGTATAAGACAGTCAACTTTGCAACCTTTCAACAGATTTGCATGAAAGTTTGCATGCACTGTCCCCAGGGTAGATCTCTGGATGTGGCAAGTTATATTCCAGTCAGATGTATGGTTTCCATGTTCTGGAGAGGTGAATAATGCACTTTTTCGCTCATTGACTTTGCTGGGGTTTTCTGTGAACTTTCCTACAGCCCAGACAGTTTGGAATCTTGGTCTGAAATGTTTAGAGCAGAAATGAACCAGCCCACAGATGTGCCTTTTGCTATTCTGGTGAAAAAATTAATAATCCGTTCCAATGTTATTTAATTTGTAAATGAAAAAAGGTTTTAAGCATGCTCAGTAAGCATTTCAGGATAGCTGTATGAAACGAAGAAGGAATCCTGTTTTTGCATTGGAATATTCCTTTTTCATTTGCTGACATCTTGTATCCATTTTTTTCAAAAACGAATTGAAAAGTTATAAAACTGGCAACGTTGAGAGACACCAACACATCTGCCTGTGTGATCAGAACCCTTTTTGGTATAATCTGCACTTCACAGTTGCAGACATGCCCTAGAAATGTTTTTTTTATATATTATGATTTTTTTTATGACCATATGATATGAAAAAAGAATCCTTTTTCATATCACAAGTCATGAAAGAGGATCCTTTTTCACAAGGGAGAATCTTTCTCTATCATTTCAATTGCCCTCCTGGTACTGTTATGCATTTCCCTGGTGTCTAGTGGCATCCCTGACCCTCCAATACTCATACCCATTCATTTGCCTGGTGTATAGTGGCACTCCCACCCACCGATTGTCATCCACCTTAACAAAAACACATTTCCTTGTGTCTAGTGGCACCCCTCACCCACCAATCATTGTTCCCCTAGTGTAAGCAATAATGCCTGATGGGGTGGGTGTTATTGGGCTATACCAGCCTGCCCAGGGGCATAATGAGGCCAATGCCATAGGTGGAGGGCCTTATAGCCCCTGGGAGGTCCGGTATAGCCCAATACCATCCACCCTGGAGGGTATTATTATGCTTAGAAAATGGGCCATTATGTTATATATGTTTGAAAAAAAATTCTTGTTCAAATGTTAAACGCTTACCTGTTTGATTTATTTAGTAATAACCTAGTTCTTTCACCTGCATTAAAATGCTTTTTTTGTTTACCTGGGTACTTTTGTCCCACTGCAGCATCTGTACTGTAGAGGTGGTTGTCATGGTAACTCTGCCCCCCCCACACACACACACACGAGGCCTAAATTAAAATACTCTAGATGTGGTGTTTTTTGGTTTTACAATTCAGTCATTCATTTATTTTTTATATACTGATTTGTTCAACAATTTTCTTTGTTTATCTATGGAACAGGAAATCTGGCTGAGGAGCAGTGGTGACAAGTGATTAAGCTGTGAGTGAAAACAAAGCTGGGCAGGTATATTTCAGTGCTTTTATGTATGGTTAATGTTTCATTTTACTGTTCAGTTACTGAGCAGGGCTGCTTTTCAAAAAGATGAATACACTGGGGAACCGGGCCAAGGAGCAGAGCGATGTTTTTTTTTTTTAATTTAGTTATTTAACCAGGAGTAGCACACTAAGCTGAAAGCTTTATACATGACCAACCTGGAAGCACAGGGAAGTTAAATGACTTGTTCAGGGTCACACAGTATGCAAGTGGAAGCTGTGGGACTCAAACCCAGGTCTGGTCTGCTGGATGTCACCAGATTTACAGCTCAGAGCCTTGAACCACTGTGCTATACTGCCTCCCTAAATGTGGATATGGAGGTGGTAGGCGGGCAGTCGCACTGTGGAGCAGGCAAGTATGGACAGAAGGTCCATACATTTATTTATGAGGGAGATCAATTGAGGAGGGTTTAATAAGAAAACTCAGCCTGCAAAAAACAAGTAGATTTCTTTGGTTTTGTGTTTTTTTTTTTAGAATTGGCCCAAACTCGAATGTTGACGGGTTCACGGGGGGGGGGGCAGTCTCTCATTAACAGGAAAACACATGGTAGATTTAAAACAATGAAAATTCCATTGACCCAGAAATACTTATAATGATATGAGGCAATGGAGGCTGGGACTAGTTATTTCACAGTCTCTGTTGCCCATACCAGCCTGGCTGATTGGTGCCTTTAGCCAATCAGGACATATATTTACATCTGTCCATTTTCTAAATAACTACGGCCCTACTGGAATTCACGGGTTTCATTCACCATACTCTTGATCAGGGTCAACTTGTTAGCACAACCTTTATTGACCTGTTTAAAGCATTTGACATGGTCAATCACCATTTGTTGACACATAAACTTGCTGGGCTTGATATATCTTCAAACTCCCTAAAGTGGTTCACCAGCTATCTAGCAAACCATATGCAACAGGTGAGAATAGGGTCTACTCTTTCTGCTAAACTGCTTGTCTGCTCTGGGGTTCCTCAAAGATCAATACTGGGACCCCTTCTATTTAGCACCTTCCTCAGTACTCTTCCGGCATCCTGTTCTGAACCAGTACTCCTCTATGCAGATGACGCGGTCATTTTCTCAAAGACTGCTGACCCTACCCTCCTTCAGGCCCAACTTCAGAAAAGTTTTACTGAAGTTCTGTCCTGGTTCACCTCTCATAAATTGGTGCTCAATTGCAAAAAAACTAAGGCCATGCTCTTCCATGGTACCCACAGCAAGCACAAAGCCAAATAATTGGTGATTAGAAACAGCGCGGGTGTTGTCCTTGATCAGACTAAATATTTTAAATACCTAGGAGTTACTCTGGATAGTATGCTGTCCTACTCCCACCATACTGAGAATGTTGCCAAGGCAGTTAACATTCGCCTAAGCCTTCTACACCAACACAAACATTGCCTTCTTACCAAAGCCCTCAAACTGACTATCAAAAGTTCAATTGTGTCTATTATTGACTACGGTTTGGTCATTTATGGTACCACCATGGACACAACCTTACGGCAGTTCACCACTGCTCTGAATAAGGCATGCCATCTACTAACTGGTACAGCATATCATACTCACACTTGTGACCTTTACAGACAAGCAAACTGGCTTCAGCTCCAGGCTAGCATTGAATATCAAGCCTGTCTTCTGACTAAGAAGGCAGCTCTTGGTCTCCTACCACCAAGTTCCCTTCAGCTTTTCAGTCCCTTCCAGGGCACTCATAACACACGAAGTTCTGAAAACCAAACTTTTACTGTCCCTTGCTGTCAAACTTCACTGCGACAGTGATCCATTGCAGTTAGAGCGGCTAATTTATTTAATTCCCTTCCTCCTGAGATTGCAACAACTGCAACCTTGAGACCATTTAAGCAGAAGCTGCATCAATTCCTAGTTTTCAGAGCATCTTGTGACTGCTATACCTAATCTTTGCAAACAGCTAAATGCACTGGGACCTCCCTCTTTCACCACTCGCCCCTGTATAGCTCTACCATGTTGCTGAGCTAGTCCACATACAGTACTTCCTTCCTTCATCTCTTTCTCATCCCTATCCCTGCCCTCTTTTCATCCTACCTCATCCCCCTTCCTCTACCCCTCTACTTCCTCCCCCTTCCTCTCCTCCCCTCTGTTTCCTCACCTTGTTCTCTCCCTCTAACCCATCTGTCTTTTCCTACATAAGCTACATTTTGGCAGATCCCTCCTTGCTCTTATTTTGCTCCTTCCACACTCCCCCCCAATTCATCCCCTATCCTTCTCTCCTTATAATCCCTTCCACCCCACTTCAGACAAGGCCACTGGCTGCATGTGACACAATATTTATCTTGCCATATTATTCTTTTGTTTATGTAATTACTTTCCTCACGTTATACTACTTTCTGAAACCATTGTAATTTGCTATTCTTGTTACTTGACGTGGAACCTCTTCTAAAGAGCGTTTGGCTCAAAGGTCTTTCTGATTTGTTAAATAAGTAAAAAAAATTTGATATCACCAGCACTTGGTCGGCACCCGGCACAGCGTTCTGACAATCTGCCGTCTGGCAGATGAAGGGACAGTGATTGTCAGGGGCTATGCCCCCCCCCCCCCCGCACTCCACATATATTTTCATAACAAACTCCAGGTCACACTCTGGTGGCAAGAAGGGTGATCCAAAGATTGGCAAGTCTGCCTGTTGGCAAGAAACCCAGGTCACACAATATGCATGCAACAGTATTGCCTCGACAACATTCCAGCGGAAAGATTATGTCGACACACTAACAGACTACCTTTACATGTAATTCCTGATGAAGAATCTGCCTTGCACTTCCTGACAAGTGAATTTAATAGAATGTTCAATATTCATATTCCGGTTTGAAAAATAAGAGTCAGTGGTAACAATCAAAATTGGTTAACAACTGAACTGTGAATACTCATGACTTCCTGTGACAGGGTAAGATATGAATATAAAATAAAACAATGATTCTAGGCTTTTGACTGTATATAAGGAACTTCGCAATAAAGGCTAATGCTTACTCAGAAAGTGCAAGGTTGAGTTCTACAAGGGCAAACAAACTAGTTCTTTTGTTGATCCAGCTCAGACATGGAAATGTATTAACTTACTCATTAATAAGAATTTTATGACTTCTGAAGTAGATGGTAAATCCTTTGTTGATAATGTTCATATTTCTGCAAAATGTTCTGAATATTTTGGAAACACTGCAAGAAAAACATTGGCTAACTCACATTTAATTAATGCTACCAATGGTTCATCAGGTGAATATGCTAATATTCTTAATACATTTTGAATCTGATTAATCTTCTGGTCCCATCTTTTATTTTAAAGGTCTGTCTACATAGGATACAGTACATTGAAGTATTTAAGATCTATGAAGGCCTCCTCTGCCATTGGCATGGGTTGACTCAACATCTCCCTTTTTCATGTTGCCTTGGAAGAGTAGCTTATTCTAATAAGTGTCTTATTCCATATATTGTATCTCTTTATGCTAGTCAGGTACCTCAGTCTTGGGAGCAGGTGACTGCAGTTCTGATCTACAAGTCTGGGTCTCATACTAATGTTGCCAACTATTATCCAATATCCCTTTTGCATTCTCTTTCAAAGGCTCTAGAATGTGTTGTTTATGATCAAGTTGTTGATTATTTGGATTCTAATGGTTCGTTAACTCCAAGATAACACAACTTCAGGATAATTATGGAATGCTAACTACCTTATTATTAACAGACTAGAATATCTGGGGGGCATTTTCTCGCATAGGAAACCTAGGTTATAATTCACCATTATAACCTCCAGGTTATAACGGCAAACATGCAACAGGTTTCCAGTGCTCCATGCATGCACCTCCTTTGCTCTCTCTTCTCCATGAGACAACGGATACTTCAGGCCACTGTCGACGGGATACCACCACTCCAGTATCACTCGGTGGTAAGCAAATAAAAAGAAAATTGCCTCAGCTGCTTGCTTTCCAATCCTCACTAGTCACTTGAGAAATGTAGAAAAAAAGAAAAGTAAAGATTTTGTCAGCTGCCTGGCTACAGACAGACCGCCGACTGTGCTTCATCCACACCAGACTGTGGCAGTTTTTTTTATATAACTGCTGTGGCGAGAAAACACTCCCCAGCAATTATAGAAAATAAAACATGGAGTGGTGTGTTTAACTTGAGATTATATACACGCCTCTTGGCATTGGATGCTTAAATAACCCCCTTGAGCTTCACTCTCAGGGTTTAGGCAGCATCCAGCACCTTGGGGTGTGTGTAAAATCTCATCAAACACACCACCCCATGCATTATTCTATATATATTCATAACCCTTTGGATATGGGTGGCTTATCATTGGCAGCTTTTCTAGATCTTACAAAAGCATTTGATCTTGCAAACAGCACTCACCTGTTATACATGTTTATGGCACTGGCATTGCTATAGGTAAACAATATAGTTCTATTCTTGGGGGCAAAGACCTATCTGTTAGTCAGAGTAACATTCAAAAGGCATTCGCCTGTGTTCAAAAATGGCTTATTGAGAATCAGCTAATCTTGAATGTTACGAAAACTGAAGGTACAGTATACTTTTCCTGGGACCAAATAAAAGCTGTGCCACTGTCCCCTATGATCAGAACTATGGAGGGTCAGCTGACTGAGTTTGTTCAGGAGTTCAGATATTTAGGACTCATCCTGGACTGCTATCTTAGTCATTCTAAACATATTGACACCCTCGTCAAGACAACTTATACAGTCCTGGCCTGCTGTATCAAGTAAGGAACTGCCTTTATTAGTGACTTGTAAAAGTGAAGCACATCGAGTCCTCATAAAAGGAGCATGCATAATAGAATGTGATTAGCATCATGAAAGTGAGACGAGTGCAGTGTCCAAAATAGCGAGGTGACTTAACCATGCAACCTCAAATTTCACTCGAGTGGTAACCAATGGTGTTGTGGTATTGTAATAGTAGTAAATCCAGACTTCCCTCGAATTGAACACTGGAGTGGTGATCCGTGGCTATATGATGTAATAATAGTAAATCTGCACTTGAGGCAACTGTGTGCTGTTTTTGCCGTAGCTGTTTTTCAGTCATGTGGTTTTG
This sequence comes from Neoceratodus forsteri, assembly GCA_016271365.2. Classification (NCBI taxonomy): domain Eukaryota; kingdom Metazoa; phylum Chordata; order Ceratodontiformes; family Ceratodontidae; genus Neoceratodus; species Neoceratodus forsteri. The sequence goes on along the minus strand of JADMNL010000023.1, from coordinate 203,909,169 downwards.
TCTTGCAGTGTTTTGACCACGCTGTATTTTATTGTGTTGGATAGTATTTCACTCAGTTGACATGGAACCTTGTAAAAGTGCTACTGACCATGCACTTTCCCATCTGCTCTGCTGCTTCTGATACATGTGCAAATAGGGTTTCTGTTCTGTTAAACAGTGCATGTTGTTTTGTTCTGGGAGTTAATTGGAAGACTTATCACTGTGGTGTTTGTAGTGACCTACATTGGTTACCACTTGAACAGTGTGTGTCAAGTACCTGGACTCAACAGTTGCATAGAAAATTAGTCAGGGGATAGTTTTACTTCCCTGTCTAATTTGTTTTCAATTTCAAGGCTTGTGTGCAGCACTCACAGGTCTACTTGTTTATCACTGGGTGTCCCCTATAGAAACAACTAAACCAAGTCAAAGGACTTTTACTTGTATCATGGTTAAAAAAAATTGAACACAATTTCACCAGTTGTGTTTGATGCTAAAAATGCCAATGTATTTAAATATTGTTATAAAACATAATAACTGTTTCAATGTGCCTGTAAATGTTTTACAGGAGTGGGTTTTTTTTTGTTTTTGTTTTTACCATGTTTTATTTCTAGGTATTGCTCTATTTTCCAGACCCACATTAAAATGGAAAGTTGTTTGCCTTTGGAATCTTTCCAAGTGATCAAAATTTTACATATGAACGTACAAACAAGCCAGCAGAAGAAGGCCATTTGGTCTATCTTAAAAGTGTGTCTGCTCGTATTGCAGGGTCCACAGCTTGAGCTAATGTCCTTGCCCTCCCTTCCCACTCCTCCCATCCTCCCTACCCATGATTCTTATCTTCCCCCTATGCCTCCCCCAGCCTCTCTTAAAGCTACTCACTGTTTTTAATGAGATTACCTCTTCTGGCAGCGCATTCCAAGTGTCCATCACCCTTTCTGTGAAGAAATGCTTCCTGGCATCCCTCCTAAACCTCCCACCTTCCAGTTTAAGACTTGTGATATGTTTGCCACTCAGCTTAAAGAAACTTTCCTTATCAACATTATTTAGCCCTTTCAAGTACTGAATATCCCAATCATGTCCCCTCTCTCTCTCTCCTGTCTTCCAGGCAGTACATGTTCAGTGTCGTCAACCTCTCGTCATATGCCTTGCCCTGCTGACCAGCTATCATCTTTGTAGCCCTCCTCTGTACCTTCTCCAGCAGATTAATGTCCTTTTAGAGGTGTGGGCACCAGTACTGAACTCCATACTCTAGATACAGCCTTACCAGTGACCTGTACAAGGGCAGTATAACCTCCTCTCTCCTAATACTGATCCTCCTAGCTATGCATCCCAGCATCTTGTTTGCCTTTGCTGCTGCTTTCTTGCACTGCATGGAGTGCTGCAGGTCACTAGTGATCATCACTCCCAGGTCCTTCTCCTCCTCCTCTGATGGAGCTACTCGGACTCCACCCAATTAATACTCTGTCCTGGGATTCTTGGCTCCAATATGCATAACTTTACCTTTCTTGGCATTAAAGCCAAGCTGCCAGATCCTGGACCACCTCGCCAGCTTTTCCAGATCTTCCTGTAGGTCCTGTATCCCTTCAGCTGTGTCCACTCTCCCACAGAGCTAGGTGTCATCTGTGAATAGGCACATTTTGCCTTTAATGCCATCCCCAATGTCACTGATGAAGACATTGAACACCACTGGCCCCAGCATGGAGCCCTGTGGGACCCCCCTGGTTACATCTCTGGTGCCAGATAACTCTTCCCCCACCATCACCCTCTGGGTTCTGCACCTCAGCCAGTTTTCCACCCATCTGGCCATCTTCTCCCCAATTCCAAGATCCACCAACTTCCTGGTCAACCTTTTTGTGGGGCACAGAGTCAGATGCCTTACTGAAATCAAGATAGAGGATGTCTACTGCTTGGTCCCTGTCTACTGTGTTAGTGACACAGTCAAAGAAGTCAATCAGATTTGTTTGACACGATCCCCCCCCCCCGTGAACCCATGATGCTTCTCATCATGGAGACCATGTTCCTCTAGATATGCCACCAACCGTTTCTTTAGTATGGTTTCCATGAGTTTTCCCACATTGGAGGTCAGACTGACTGGTCTGTAATTCCCTGGATCATCCTTGGGACCACCTTTGTGAAGGGGCACTACATGTGCTGTTCTCCAGTCCTGCGGTACCACGCCTGACTCTAGTGAACTATTAAATAGGTCTTCTAGTGGCCCTGCCAGCTCCTCAGCCAGTTCCTTTAGTACACTTGGATGTACTCTGTCCGGGCCTGGTGATTTGTCCACTTTCAATGTCAGCAGACCCTCCCTCACTCTATCCTCCTCTATCACTATGTCTGTGTCCCCCCCCCCGCTCCTCTTTTCCCTCCTGAAGGCATTTGTCCATCCTTCTCCATTTTAAATAAATAAAGAAGAAAATCCAGAACTTTAAGTCCCTATGAGATACACTTCTAGACAGTTTAAGCAGAACATTTTGATTTCTTATGTGCCGAAAATAGAGATCAAGATAGCATTGTCCAGTTGTTTAAGTCAGGATAGATTTATGCTGAAAGGTCTCAATGGTGAAAGGAAAATGACTTTAGAAAGTATGATCATCTTAGTAGAGTTTATCCTGTGCAAGAGACCTAGGAGTGGTTGACTGCACCTTTCAAAGTCTGTTTGAACTGTGTTTTTCGAAGTCTGTTTGAACTGTGTTATGCAGAAGTTCAAAATTCCTTTCAGTAATGTCTGCAATGTTTCTGATCATTTTATTTTAACATTTGTATATCAAGCTATTTCTTTTTGGCCCAGTTATGACCAACTTTGTCTATCAATTTTGTAGCAATTAGATGTGATTGCTAATACTTCAGATTTATCAGTACTGAGTTTTTATCCTAAGAAAACACAAAACATGTTTATGATTTTCTTCACTGTTACTACTGAAGTGAGGAGAAATGCTAAACTTCCTAATATATCATCTGAATAAACAGAACATTTGCAGTTCACCTGGGTTCCTAGATGTTAACAGATCTGATAATTTGTTAGACCTGTTGGTTAGTATGACAAAATCTCTCTATAACTCTCTCTCACCCCCTCTCTCTCCCTCTCTCTCTCTCTCTCTCTCTCTCTCTCTCACTCTCTCTCCAGCTCTCTCTTTCATATCTTTGTGATTACAATGAAACAAATCATTTTAAACATCTATTTTCTGTCCAATTTGATGCATACTTAAACTGTTATATGTCCTCTTTTATTTTGTTTATATACATGATTTTATATATTTAAAAGTGTGTCTTCTAAACATCTGGAAATTAACTGTCCCTTTGTTATCCAAACAAAAGCCCCCTTTTGAAATACAGGTATTTACTACCAGCAAAATAGAAATCATCCCACATGCCCATTTCTCTTAAGACAATGGTTTTGGAAGTAACATTAAATCTGTGACAGACAGCACATTAATTGGAGCTAGAGCATGAGATACATACAAAAGATTGACAAATGGAGGGGCAGGTTTTCTACACTCGGTGTACTGTATGGAAATATGTTGATGGGCCAGTAAAGAGACTGCTGAATAGAGGGATTCAGTGCAATCTGCCACCTAAAATTATCGACTTTCATTGCCTTGGTATTTCCATAGAAATAAATCTTTTAGCCTTCCTTCCAATCCTGTAATTTTATTGGTCTAAGCATTGACAGTGTGATTGTCAGAAAATGCAATACACTGCGTTGCCTAGGATTAGCTATATTTTTCTGTAAAATTATACCATTTCAGAGATGCTTCCTGCTGGTTGTTTTGTGAAACATATGTTGAGGGCTGTAACTGGAATTTAGAGATATAGGCACACCAAATGACAGTGCTTCCTCATAGTTAATTGTTGATAAGTAGAGTCATATTAGTTGGATAAAGCCTACAGCTGGAAATCCCACTCCCTTTGGGAGGAAAGCAGAAATGTGTTTATTCAATGTGGATCACTTGTCTTTAAAACAGCTCACCTGCAGGTTATGTATGACTAAGAAGCAATATACTATTTTCACTAATGTTCTTTATTGTCATATTTAATCATCTACAATATTTAGAATTATACACTGTTGTTGAAACTCTGTTTACACTTCCTGTATGTCCATTTTAGAAAAGCAAATCCTGTTTTCCTGCCCAGATCAAAACAAATCTATTTTAAGTCAACCCAAGTTAACACACAGTGAGGTGGATTAGCAGGGTTTGATCTGCCCCTGCATTTGAAACCTTGCAAACTAAATTCAAGTATATGCAGTAGGGAAATCCATAGAGAGTGCAACGTAAAATCTTCCTAAATGGTTACGTGTTGCTAGTGCTGCATCTCATTTGGAGAGCTAAATGGGCAATAATGGAGGACTCTGGACCCATGCAAGTAGCCTAGTGGTAGATAATAGAATTAGTGTGCATGCAAGCAACGTAGCGCTATACTACTGCTACGCTACTTGTATGACTTAGAGCTGAGTGCTACCTGATTGATCACCACCATTGTGAGTTTGGGAGGAGCTGTCTCACTGAAAAAAAATATGAGGGGTGGAGCCCCCCCCCTTGTAACAAAGCATAAAAGCTGGTTTTGTCAAGAAAGATGGGGGGCTTCACTCCCCTCACCACCTTTTTTAAATGTAAAGGGTAGCATATTGGTTGTGTATGCCAGTACACCAGTACTCCTACACCACAACATGTGCAGTTCTCCCGTAGAATTGCAGACATGGTACAGCACTTTGCTAGTTAAGAGCATACCAGGTAAGTGGGTCAAGAGTCCTACACTATCACCGACAAATGAGTATTTCTGTGGCAGTATGGAACTTTCTACTTTCAGAGCTGATATCTACTTTGGTATGTACTGTAGACATGATGAACCCAATTCTCAGTCACAGTGGACTGGTGGTAAATCGTTGTGCCAGAATTTAATGCCTGTCACTTGTCTGCAACCCACTGACTTCTGTTCAATGCAGGACACACACTGCCTTCTGAACCAGTGCACATCAAAGTGCACTGGTGTGTGGAAGGGGGCAAGATCACTATGAAAATGACATGCAGTACTATATTCAGAAGCAAGGCAACTCCTGCCTAACCAGGCGCAGAGTTCTGCGATGCCACCACACTAAGACCTATTTTGGGCAGCTGGTGGGGCACTGGAACTCAGCATGGTCAGTGCAAATAGACATTGGGGACCTCAGATTGTCATGGAAACATAAAAAGGATGCACAAGGTGAAATGGTGCTAGCGATGGGGTCCACATGATACCAGGAACTGTTTATGGGATGGTGTTTGGGGGAGGCCACTGGACAGAAGGGGAGGGACTGAATGATGGCCATAACCACTGGGCCAAGAAGGGGGTCAAAGGTATGGGCAGGTGGGGTGATGTGAATGTGTGCCAAATAGGCTCTTGCATGTCTGTGCCTGAGTCAGTAATCTGTATTGTCATTGTGCACAAATCCAGTTAGCTCAGGTTTGTGCCCAGTAACAACTGGAATGCCTCATTTGCATTCCAAGAGTTGTGTCAGGAGTTTTCTGCACCTAGCACATACCTTTGATTCTGTGTATTATAATTTTATGGGTTTGTGCAAAAAGGCACTCTTTGCTCCCCATTTAGCAGCCTTAAAACTAGAAACGAGAATCAGACCCAGTGTGTTCAGCTATTACCACACAGCAGAGAACTTATTTGTATTTATTTGTGAAGGACCTCAACATGTACTCATTGGAGGAGAGAAGGGAAAGGGGTAATATGATCGAAACCTTCAAGTACTTAAAGGGCATCAACAGGGTTAGTACACAGGGCATGTTTCAATTAATGGGAGAATGGATTACTAGGGGGCACAACCTGAAGTTGGTGGGGGGTAGAGTCAGGAGGGAGGTGAGGAAGCATTACTTCATGAATGTGGATTTTTCTTTTCTGCCATGTTTATTTATTCATATATTTAAAAATCTTTTTGTCTCAGCTTTGCGGCTGCCTCCTGATCCTAATCTCAAGAAATCAAGCACCACCCACCACAAAGGAGTCAACAAATGTGATGTTATTCACAGCATTTATTAAAGGCAAAATATATAAAAGGCAAATAAAGGAGTACAAACCCACAAAAGTGCAAAAATGTACCAAGACAAGATAGCACAGGCAGAGCCCTCACAAACACTCCAACCGGTTTCGCCCAAGGGTCTCCTGATCCTGACATCAGACCTTTCACCTTCCAGTCCCATCTGCCCCCCACCCGTTCTCACAATATGGGGTGGGACCCAACAGTACTGGTGCCATCATACCTTATATTCCTATCCCTTTAACCTTGTAAGGTGCCCAAGGGGGAGGGGATTTTCAAAGCATATGTTTCTTGGGCCAGCTCATTAAAATACCATATTGAACCAAAATGTAAGGGACTTTATAAAACTTCATTTTGGATATCAGCTTAGGCCAAGGTACCTGAAAGGCACACCTGTTGCAATACAAAACATGTGTCTATAGTGGTTACATAGTGTTGCTCTTTTTCCTATGGGACTAGCTTTCATTCTTGCAGGGCTCTTCAGGAAGGTACTGTGGTTTGGGGAGTTTCCAACATATGTTAAATGTAAGCTTATCCTGAACCCCAAAAGAAAGCACTCAAAATCGTAGATGAGAACCAAAGTCACAGAGCATTTATCCATGGACTTGGAACTTTCTTGCATTTTATGTTAAAATATCCAAGTCATACAAAATATACAGTACACACTGTTACATACAAAAATTTTTAAATCTGGTTGTCGGAAACATGAACTGAAAGTGGCAGCCAGGTTCTTTGTTAGGTAACCTTAAACGTCAATCTGTCTAAAATATCATATTAGTGAAATCAATACCCTTGTGGTTGGGAAAGTTTTGGAAATTAATTCATTCTGACTTCCAAAACTGTGTAGACGAGATGTGTCTAGTAATACTCTATACTGTACGTACACAGGTGTGTAATGCTGAGGAACTGTGATGTCAGTTGTATACTGACAGATGTCTGTGAAAGGGTATAAGAATGAGGTTCTCAGTAATAATTGGTTGTCATCCAAAAATCATCATGCAATATCGAAGACACGGGGAGTGTCTGTTGCGCCGTGCTGACGGCCCGCCGTACTGCATCAATAAGTAGTAAATGAACAGGTCAGTCTGTGACGCCAAAGGCTGCTCTGAACATGAACTGATAAAGACAGCCCATAATCCTTAAAAACATGCAGGAAAAATAGCTTGCTGCCATCATAATGGCCACAGCTGGTCCCCAGATGCAGATGGCAGATACAGATTGGTCAATACCAGCAGAAACATCTGCCAGAACTAGACACATGGTGGATTCCCTGCAGAGGGAGGGCCTCAAACAACTGGTACAACAACCCACAAGAGACAGGGCTATCCTAGATCTAGTACTGACTAACAGGGAAAGTATCACAGATCTCCAGGTAGAAGGTCACATGGGGGCCAGTGACCATCACATGGTATGGTTCAGTTTGGCCACTACAACTAAATCATCCCATTCCAAGGCAAAAATATGGGACTTCAGAGGAGCTAACTTCGATAAGATGGCCAACAGAGTTAAGCTAGCCCTGGCAAAAAGAAATACAGGTGAGGGGGTACAGGCAAAGTGGACAAGCATTAAGGATGCAATACTTGAAGCAACATTCCATTGTGTTAGAGAGAAAAGGAAGTGCAAAAGAAGAAGGACACCACTCTGGTTCTCAAAAACAGTAGCAGAAAAGGTCAGAGCCAAAAGGCTGGCCTTCAGGAAATATAAGGGAACACAGGGGGGTGAAGATAGGAAGGCATACCAAACTTCCCTAAGGGAAGCAGGGAAGGCAGTAAGGCAGGCAAAGACCCAAACTGAGGAAACACTAGCACAGACAGTAAAAGAAGGTGACAAGACTTTCTATAGATACATTAGTGAAAGGAGAAAGTCCAGAGGGGGTATTGCTAAGATCAAAGAAGTTAAGGGGGCATGTGAGGAGGAGGACCATGTAAAAGCATCTATCCTAAGTAGATACTTCTGCTCAGTATTTACTGAAGAGAAGGTAGGGCAGGGCCCACAGCTCAGCACCATGGACACAGGGGGGAGGGAGGTCAGCAGTAGTCCCTTCACAAAAGAAAGGGTCCTACAAAAGCTCGATAAGCTCAGGGTGGACAAGGCAATGGGACCCGATAGCATACATCCCAGGGTACTAAAGGAGCTAAGGGTGGAACTAGCAGAGCCATTATCAGAACTGTTTAGTGAGTCTCTGAGAACAGGAGAGTTCCCAGAAGACTGGAGAAGGGCTCATGTAATCCCGCTCCACAGGAGTGGAAGCAGGAAGGAGGCAGGAAACTACAGACCAGTCAGTCTTAGCTCAGTAGTGGGCAAGATTATGGAGGCACTCCTTAAGGAAAGGCTAGTGCAACACCTGGAATCCATAGGAGCACAGGATCCAGGACAGCATGGGTTTACAAAAAGAATGTCCTGTCAAACTAATCTCCTAGATTTCTTTGACTGGGTAACCAGAGTGGTGGACCAAGGGAGAGCAGCTGATATTGCCTACCTTGACTTCAGCAAAGCTTTCGATACTATTCCACATAGAAGATTGATTAATAAACTGGGTAGGCTCAAGGTGGGTCAGAAATTGGTCAACTGTGAGGGGGGCGCTGTGGAGCCCGAGCTAGACAGACTCAGGAGGCACAGCTCAGCATCAAAAAACTACAAAATAAGATTTTAAATACTTTACAACTCAACTTGAATGGGTAAAAAATACATATATCGATAGTTTAACTATTCAGGATCAAAATGGGCAATCCTAAGAAAAAAGATCATGCCCATACAGCTTCAGATGCTTCAACAAGCTCGACGCGGTCGGTACCTACTACTAGCAGTGAAGGAGAGGAAACCATACAGACTCTAGGCCATAAGCTACAAACACTGATCTCTTCAGTAACGGCTATGAATACAAAATTGGATGGTCTTGCAGGGAAGATCACCTTGGTCGAGACAACCGTAGAGCAGTTATCGAACACAGTGGATGACTTACAGCAGCAGGCGACTAAGTGCAATGCTTTAAAAGCGGGTCACCAGAAGGAGGTACAGCACCTTACCAATCAACTCGAGCAGTTGGAAAACCAAGTTAGGAGTGCCAATATCAGGATGATCGGCTTACCGGAGGTGCTAGAAGGAGACCACCTTTTGTTATTCTTTAAAAAATGGATCCAGGAGCAGTTTAAGGGCCAAGGAGAATTTTCGGACTGGCGCTTCTCTAAGGCCTATAGAATCCGGCCATGCGGTAAGCAATCCACAGAGGCACCGCGAGTACTGATGGTGGTCGCAGATAGTATGAGCACCGGGGATTCTGTTCTCGGACTGGCAAGGAGATTGGTACCGCTTGGTGTTTCAAGATCACACAGTGTACCTATTTCCGGATCTCTCTCTTTCCACCCAGCAACGCCATAAAATATTTGACGGAGCATGACGAAAACTTCAGGATCTTGCTGTACCTCACGCGGTTCTCTGCCCAGCAAAACTACGCATTGTATACCAAGATAAAGTCTATGTCTTTACTGACCCGATTGATGCCGGGAAGTGGGTTACCAAGGTAGAAACTCTGCAATCCAAAGTTCGTGAGCAACCATTGGATGATGAATCTGCTGAAGAAACCTGAAAGGGATTTAATTGGTGACATTTTTCCATCTTTTGTTGTGGGACTATGATCTTTTGACTCTAGGTTAGGGCCAACTTGTTGTTGCCAGTTATTAAAAATGTGATCAATGCCCAGAAATATAAGCTTATAAGTTTATAAATGAATGATGTTCCTAGTAAAGTAGTTATAAATCGAGGATGTGGCCACAGAGCCCCAGTATTACCTTAAGTAAAATCAATTTGTAAATAATCGGGAGAATTAAGCTGTACTCTCCCGAGGTTTGTATTTAATCCTTTAGGATTTTGATGCAGGAAGTGCTTATCTTAGACATCTGAAAGTCCAATTAAGAGGATTATATATGTTTTCTGTAGGTATAAGGGTGGACCCTAAGCTCAGTTGAGCAAGACAATTTGAATTAAACTTCAGGAGTAATTGAAGTTTCTATATCCGCCTGCTCTTGGGCTACAGCTACACAGATTATTTGAATTTCAGAAGGTATCTGTTTTGTTTTATTTTAGATTTCCCCCCTCAATTTTAGCACTAGCTTGGAGAGACCGTAATCCTGAATATCATAGGAAAGATTTATTTCCTTGCTGTGTGTATCAATTATATGATTTCCAAGACGTATGATGTACTTGCACCTGTCTACATGTAAACTAATAAATACAAAGTAACAAAAAAAAAAAGAAATTGGTCAACTGGGTGACAAACTGGTTGACGGGCAGAAAACAGAGAGTGGTAGTAAACGGTATACAGTCAGAAGAGATGCAAGTCACAAGTGGGGTACCTCAGGGATCAGTCCTGGGACCAGTTTTCTTCAATATCTTCATCAATGACATTGCAGATGGACTGGAGGGTAAGGTTTGTCTGTTTGCAGATGACACCAAGATCTGCAACAGAGTAGATGATCCAGATGGTGTGGGCAGACTGAGAAGAGATCTGGATAAACTGGCAAAATTGTCAGAAGAGTGGCAACTGGTGTTTAACGCAAAGAAGTGCAAGATCATGCACATAGGGAAAAGAAACCCTGAAGCCACCTATAGGCTGGGAGGGGAGTTGCTGGCAGTCACAAGGGAAGAAAGAGATTTGGGCATCATCATCACTGATTACCTGAAATCATCCAAGCAGACCACTAAAGCAGTAGGTAAGGCTAGGGGATGTTGGGGTGTATTAGTAGGGGTATCACAAGTGGAAGAGGGAGGTAATAATCCCTTTTTACAAGACACTGGTTAGGCCCTATCTGGAGTACTGCATGAAGTACTGGAGGCCATACCTTCACAAGGATATTAACCAAACTGAGGCAGTCCAGAGAAGGGCAACCAAAATGGTGCAGGGACTGCATCAGAAAACATATGAGGACAGATTAACGGAGCTCAATATGTATACCCTACAGCAAAGGAGGGAGAGCGGTGATATGATCAAAACATTCAAACACCTTAAGTTCATTAACAAGGTGAAAGAGTCTAACATGTTTCAATATAAGAAAAATAGCAGGACAAGAGGACACAGCATGATATTAGAGGGAGGCCGATTGAGGGGTAATGTGAGGAAGTTCTTTTTCACAGAAAGGGTGCTGGATGCATGGAACGGCTTATCTCAGAAAGTGGTGGATATGAATACAGTGCAGGGCTTCAAACAGGCATGGGATAGGCATAAGGGAGAAATAAAGATGAGTATGAATAGATAGGCCATTGACAGAGCAAAGGCCGATGGCACATTTATAAGGTAGAAAAAGAAATGGGTAGACTGGATGGGCCTTGCGGTCCTTATCTGCCATCAACTTCTATGTTTCTATGTTTCATCCTTCCAGCCACTTGTTGGTTGAACCCCCTCCCCCCGCTATTATTATCTGGTGTTTCCTGTTCATTTTCTTCTGTTTTGCTGGTCTGTCCTAGCCTGGCTCACAGTTTTCTGCCTCTAGTACGCTGCTTGGTTTGGCAGCCTTCCTCTGGTGCTTGTCCCTTGTTGTCCTCTCTCCCGCACAACTCTGATCCATGGCTTCCTTGTGTTGTGATTCCTGCTTGTGCTCTGCTTACTAGTTATTTTGGGGTTGTCTTCCCTCTGCCTCAGTGCAGCAGCCACTGCCTCGGTTATGCTGCTGCTGTGGCCGTGCTTTACCCGCCTGGGTTGTTTGCACTTCTCTCACAGATTTTGGGCCTTCAGTTTTTCAACTCGCTGTTCTACTCCCTGTCAAGTACTGTCCATCAGAACTGAAAACTGTAAAAACACATGGAACACTCACTCTGGACACTTAGATAACACTGCAAGTTGAGTAAATTCAGTAAAATATTTTAACCTTTCACCAAACCACAGTGTGAAGTGCCAAGGCAATCAACCATTGGTTGCTATGTTATTCCTAAACTGGAACCTCAGAGTGGGTTTACTCAAATGTAATAGACAGGAGTACTTTAGGCATGGAGCTGTGTGGCATTTCATCTCACTTTAGAAGCAAAAGGGAACCACAAAGCCCTGGGAAAAGTTTCCCTTTTACACTGACTTGCTTCATGCTGTGATTTAAGGAAGTATTTAACCTTCTATTGAATTTATTTAGCTTGCAGTGTTATCTAAGTGTCCAAAGTGAGGGCTCGATGTCTTTTTTACAATCCTGGTTAGGAGGTATATCCTTATCTATGGCAGTACCTCTTGCAGACTGTTTGCACAATCCAGACTTTGTGGTTATTAGAACTGTCTATAAGCCTGCCCAGGAGGTCATCCAGCTCATCTTTTCAGGGTGCAACACTCATACCAGTAGTAGTTTACTTATAGACCTACAAAAAGGGGTTTACCCAATCAAGCCACTGCTCATTTTCAGTAGGTTCCTACATTCAAACATAGACAAAATTACAAACAGAAAAAGGTATAAATATATACACAATAAGAGCATGGAATTACAAAGTTACAATAAACATTCAATAAATTACAAAATTTATCAACCAGAAAATATCAAAACTAGTTACAACTATCAAAAATTCCCATTATTCTTCCCTTGATTTATCTGCCTGTTTACCACATCACACCTTACTGTAGTGCTTTTTTATTTTTGGGTACACCCCCAATGACAATGGAGAACGAGCCCAGCTCTACTAGGCTCGCTCCCAAATGACTAATGCACATACCCCAGTGACTACTGGATACATGCCTCAGTGACTTCTGGGCTCTTGCCTATTGCTGAGCTGTCCCTAAGGGCTTTGTATGGTCTTTGGGCCATGTCCCTCCTGGGCTTAGCTCAAACAGTTACACCATGGGATTTGTAGTGCAGAAGAGAGAGCTTGGGCAACTAAGCATAACATAGCAGTCATGTAAGTTGTCTTCTTCTCCTTGGGTATATTTACATCCTCAGGTTCCTTTAGTGATGGGGCATGGACTTACAGTACCTGCACCTCTCTAAGGGTGAATTCCTTATCTGAAATTATTCCTTTATCTGCAGTGCCAAGACCTAAAGCACCTTGGCAAGGGTGACAGTCTCATCAGGACAGAAGGAAATAACAATTATCCCCATATAATTGAGCAGCATGTCCGATATTTGGAATCCTGTTAGAGGTAATAATTGTAATCTTAGTGTAAATCCATAGTAGATGTTAAATCTCAATAAATGGCAACCTAAGGCTTTGAATCCCTAGAGGTTTTCTCCACAAGGGTGTTTTCCTCTCTTCCGTGCTGTTTATTTTATTTACTTAATTTTGCACACCAGCATAGTATCATTTAGATAAAACACCTATGTTTCAAACGGGTTCTGGGTGACATTACAGCAGCAGAGTTGTTACAGATAAGTTACACAAAAAAATGTTGCATTCATACACATAAATTTGAGTAACTATATACAAATATATACATAATGTATTCTACAACACTTTAAGTGACAGTAGTTTCTATGTAGTAATGCAATATTTTGGGGTTAGTATAAATATGAGTATACAGAAATATAGATATGGAGAATTCAAAGAAGTTACTTGGTAGAAATACAAGAGTAAATCAGTGCATGAGCACAGTGGGTGGTCATGTCAGTTTTGCTTATGCCCAGTGTTCAACAAGTCTATAGGATGTGTAGATGAGTAAATGAGGGTCACTTGACGATCATGATATTCTTGGATTCTTTAACACTGTTTGGAGGGAGTTTCAGCTGACAAGATTGTCAACTGCTAAGGCTTTGTCACAACTCCTGTATGAAATCTTGTACATGATTAATGTGACTGAAAATTGATCTGAGATGGTAGATATGCCTAGGCGGTGTTAACAAGCAGCCAGGGTATCCAAGGTATTTGCATTTTTATGTTCACCGGGTACACATGTGCAGTGAACATTTTGTTAGCAGAGTGGATTTTTGGGGGTGTGACACTGTCAGTCCAATGTAGATTGGCCTGCAAGGGGCTTGTCAGTGTCACACCAATCATCAGCCAGGCTGATCATGAAACTATTCTGGCTTGCTGGGTGGAAACTTTGTGTATTTCAAAGGAAAGAGCTGACCCAATCAGAGGTCTGCTCTTTCCTTTAATCTACACCACCCAGCAAGTGCAGCTAATCTGTCATGATCAGCCTGCTGAGGACTTATACCCTGCTGACACAGGAGGTGCCAAATCCCCTAGTTTTGCCACCTGAAATAAAGAAAACCATCCCTCATAGTTTTTTTTTTAAATACATCCTGCAAACAAGAAAATCATCCATCAATGTCTGTTGCAGCCACTTCCATAACTGTCACCTCCCCCCCCAAGCCCAACCCATGTTAATATTCCAGCATGGTGGTGTCTAATCCCCCATGCTGGCTTTTACCCCCTACCATACCCATTTTAGTTAAAACTGACTCTAAAGTGCCCAATCCCCCAGTGTTGTCTCCTGAAATAAAGGAAACCGTCCCTTAAATGTTTTTTTTAATAGACCCTGCAAAAGAGAAAAACTTGCATTAATGTCTGTTGCAGCTGCCGCCATAACTGCCATCCCCCAAGCTCAACAAAAACTTAACCTTGACACTGGGAGTGCCCAATTCCTCAGTGTCACCACCTGAAATAAAGAAAACCATTCCTCTTTAAGTTTTTTTTTTGTTAATTATATACCCCGTGAAAGAGAAAATTATCCATCGAGGTCTGTTGCACTGTTAATCCCCCCACCCAACCCTCCCACTCGGCACCCACCACCCCACACTTCCCCAAGCCTTTACTTACCCAACGGGGGTCCAACATCGTCATCTTCTCTGGATGACATACATGTCTTCACTCTTCAACACCGCACCGCAAACTGAGAAAATCAGATATGCGGTTCAATGTATTTCAAAGGGGTTTTGAATTTAGTGGCATAACTTGGCCATGTTTGAATATTTTTGCCCCAAATTTTCAACACGTCTATTTTGGGACCACAACTCATGAACAATGGTGGTGAAATTAGGCAAACCTGTTCTGAAAGGTGATTTTGCAGTCAATGCACAGAATCACATTTAGAGCAGGAGTTCAGAATTTTCTCCACCCTTTTTTATGAGGTGGAGTCGTAAGAAGGCTATATTGAAAATATGGGGTATACATATTAAAAAACAGTAAAGTTATGAGCCTACATTGAGATTTGCGAATGCAGGCTCATAACTTTGGAAATTTTCAGTACTCTGACTCCAAATTTTCAACATAGCCATTTAATGACAGCACCACTTGACTGTGACAGATATCATTTTTCAAATCCTGACCAAAATGTTTCACGCTCCGAAAGGTGATTTTGCAGTTGCTTCATGAAATCACCTTTTGGGCTGGAGCTGAACATTTTCTTTGCCCTTGTTCATGAGGTGGAGTCATAAGAAGGCTATGGGGGTACTTGGGTGTTACACTTGACAGTACCATGTCATTTGTCTACCATATAGACAACACACAGTAGTAAAATTACTCAATATATGCTTTGGCCTCCTACACAGGCATAAGCACAGTCTCACCCCATGAAAACACTAAACCTTGCCATCCTCAGCTCAGTCATCTCTCTTGTCTAGTATGGTATTGCAATCGATGGATCTGCAACAGACACAGCCCTCCACCATATCAAAGTCGCCTTAAATAAGGCATGACGCCTCTCCACTGGTTCAGAACATCAAACCCACACCTGTGACCTTTATACCTGCACCAACTGGCTCCAGTTTAATAGCAGATTTCAGTACCAGACCTGCCTGCTGGTCAAAAAGGCAAGTCTAGGCATGCTACCCATAGGTGTCCAGAAGCTTCTCACCCCCTTTGAATGCATCTGCACCACAAGAAGCTCTGGGAGCATGGTCTTCAAGGTTCCAAGATGTTGCACCACTCTAGGACAAAGAGCCTTTACCCCACCAGGCACCTAAATAGATTAACAACCTGTCACCAAGCCTCTTTGTTATTCCAATGCTGGGCCCTTTCAAACGTGGGCTACGATCATATCTGGTTACCAAAGCAAGTTGCAACTGTTTCCACTAAGGCCTCCAGCCCCTGGCAGTTCATCAACCTAAGTACCTCCTGGTGCCATCTATACCCCCATTTCTTCCCTCCCTAAACTGTGCCACCCTCCTCCGTTTCACTTTTATCCCCGTACTGCTGAGTGCCTCTCCACTCCTACTACTTCCCTCCCTAACTGACCCAACCTCTTCCTCACACCTTCTGCCCGACCTCTCCTCATCCCCTCTCCACCACTCCTATTCTGCTCCCATTCTCTCTTCCCCTTCTTATACTGACATCCTGCTCTGATCCTGCACTGCCCCCTCACCCTCTCACCTGACACCCTCTGTTAACACTTCCCACTACTGGCACTGCCAGTATGCTTAGTATAAGCCTCCCTCGCCAGTGATGAGGCCCACCTTCTGGGCTGATTTTCAGTATATATTCTCTCTCTCTTCAGTTTGCCTTCTCACTATTACCCCTCTCTTCCTGAGCCAACCCCTCCCCTTGTTCACTTTCTCTCCCTCCCTTTTTTCCTTTCGTGTTGGCAAGTACCATTGTATATAGAGTTTGCTTATTTCAGTCACACATGTAACCTCTTGCCTAATTTGCCTTAATTGTTGTTGTTCTCTTACAACCTCCCATAAGCTGTAATTTTGTTTGTTACTGTAATGACCCTGATGTGGAACCTATGTAATAAGCCTGTACTCAAAGGTTAATCCAAGATCTTAATAAAGAAAAATTAAATGTTGAAAATGTGGAGTAAAAATATTAAAAACAGCAAAGTTTTGAGCCTACATTGAAATTTACAAATGCAGGCTCATAACTTTGGTAATTTTTCAATATTCTGACCCCAAATTTTCAACATAGCTAGTTCTTCACAGCACCTCATGATTGTGATAGCTGCCATTTTTCAAATTCAGTCCAAAATGTGTTTTCATGCTTGTGGCACAAAAATTACATTTTGGGCAGGATTTGAAAATGTTCACCACCCTTGTTCATGAGGTGGGCTCATAAGAAGGCTATGTGGGGGTAATAAGAAGGCTATGTTGAAAATGTTGGGTAAAAATATGAGAAAACAACAACGTTATGAGTCTATGTTGTCATTTTTCAGCGCACGCTCATAACTGTGGTAATTTCTAATATTTTGACTCAAACTTTTCAACATAGCCATTTTTTCAAACCACCTCATGAATGTGACAGCTGTCACCTCTCAAATCCAACCTAAAATGTGTTTTAACACTTGTGGTGCAAAATGACATTTCAGCCATTGTTTTATAAACGACACCAGTCATGCTCAGGAGGAGTGGTCAGAAAAACATAGTGTTGAAAATTTGGGTAAAATGTGAAAAGCCATCTAAGGTATGAGGAAACAAATTGCTCCAGCATTTACTCATAACTTTATTTTTTGCAGATTTTGGCCCCTAATGTTCAACATATCCCTCGTGTTACCCCACCTCCTGAACAAGGCAGGTGTCATTTTTCAAATCCCCTCTGAAACTTGCTTCACCAGTCACATAGCAAAATCATATTTCAGATGAGAATTAAAAAAACTCCTCCTGTCTTAATCATAATGTCAGGTCATAAAAAGACTGTTGGACATTTGGGGTCAAAATATGGGAGCCCACTTAGAAGGAGAATATCGTCTCTCAGTTGCCATATCCTGGGTAATTGCAGTCTAACAATGTGTCAAAGCAGGATACCACTGAAAATGAGATACTACATCTCATCTGCTCTATTCTGGATAAATATATAGTCAAAATGTGTAAAACAGTACCTGAGCGGTCTGGCACCTGCTGAAGGCTGAAGTGCACACAGCTACTTCACACAGTTCATGGAACAGCACTTGACTCAGGAATCTATTGTAATCCTTGTAAAACATAAAGGATAATGGCTGGGGATCAGGTGATAACCACGCTGTAATCACCTTGAGTGGTTGCTAGGGCAACATGGTAAACCTCGAGAGATCAGCTCGAGAGGTTTACTGTAGCCCTAGCAACCACGAGAGGTGATTTCAGAGTGGTTGTCACCCGATCCCCAGCCATCATCTTTTATAGTGTATGGTCAAAAAAACACTGTTTGCATTCTATGTGTGAGAATTATGGAACTCTGGTGCATTCTTTTTATCATGCCACTGTTTGGAAGTTCTGAAGTGTGGTTAACAACTTTTAAAATTCTAAACAGTGCATAACCTAGCTGTGTGACTGCTGATTATGGTGGTTAATAGGCACTTACCATACATTATAAAATGCTTTATTTCTTGTTCACAGATCCATATCCAAATAAAAAACACTTAAAGTGCAGAGTGCAAGGTAACAACGCTCCCTCAAAACAACATGGAACATCGCTAGGTCACCTGACGTGTTCCGCACGTCATGTTGTTTCTCAAACTGTGTAAAAGCAAGACCCAGTACAACAGCAATACCAGCGGTGAACATTCAGCATTGACAAATGCTTGTTATATTAGTGAGGCCCACTTGCAGTCTGGTCTCTTATCAGGGACGGAATACCAAGGCTGTTGTACAGACTGTAGAGGTGGGATAGTCTGTTACATTCTAGTGCAAGTCAGAATACACTGCTACATGCAACTTCAGCTTTGTGCAACAATGAATCACTTGCCATCTTGTATACACCATTCCCCATATTCCAAGGTGGGTAGGAAGGATTGGAGGAGTAACATTTTTCTGGTGTTAAAATCTAAACATCTGCAGTTGTGCTACAGGAAGCCAAGTTTTTGGTGAGCTAATAGTTTGCAGAAACCGTAAGGTGTTCATAAACTTGTGTAATGTACATTTGTCTGGTAGGTAGACAGGCCTTGTTTCTGTACTGTGCACTAAGCCTAAGTAGGACCCTGTTACGAATGGCATCACTATGGACAGAGACACCATGGTGACTGTCAAGCTACCTGTGTACTCTCAGGTACTTAAAGGAGGAGACTTCCTCCATGTGGGCCCCATCAAAGGTCGTGAAGACAGGGAGAGTCTGGATCCCAGCACAGAGCAAAATGGGGTGGGGGATCTCTATCCTTTTTTTTTTTTTTTCACAAAAGAACAACCAATGTCCAAACATGACAAATCCAGTATTCAGTTGCTTTATTCATAATCTGCCCTAATATTTCACCCCTATAGGGCTTCTTCAGGGGACTTATTTTCTGAAAATTAACAAACAAAAACACTAATTACCTTATTTTCTAAACATTAACAAACAAAAAAACACTATTCCTCTTTCAAAATAATACTGAATATTTTGCAAAATATTCAGTATTATTTTGAAACAGTAAGGAGTGTTTTTTGTTTGTTAATAAGTAAAATGACGGAATACTGGAAAATTCAGGTTTGGACACTGGTTGTTCTTTTTTGTATAAAACAAGTAGAGCTCCCCCCCCTTTTGCTCTGTGTTGGACTTCAGTGGCCATGGGGGCAGCTCCCTAGCATATAAGCATCTGAGAGTTCAGTTACCCATGGCAACCCAAACTTTTTGTGCATCACATAAGAGTCTGGATACTTGCCAGATGTTGTCTGGTGCCAGAGGTCAGGGAGACTGTCTTTTTGGCATTTAGGGTAAGCTGATTGGTGAGGAAACTGTATTGGGCACTGTTAAAGTCACACTGGAGCTGTGTGACTAAGTCCAGTGCAGAGAAGCTAGATGGAATAACACCATGTTATCTGCATAAATGTGAATGATTGAGAAGGCTCATGCCATTGCTAGGTCATTCAAGAAGATCAAGAATAGGATAAGGTGAAGGAAAGAGATTTGTAAAATCTCACTCAATAGGGAGAGGGTGGCTCATATGAAGACCGATTGGGATCTGTTTCATATGTAGGAGCTCAGCCATTCAACTGTGAGGTCACATAGTCCAGTATTAGCTCATCCAATAGGTGGAGGTGGGCAAGTGTTGAAAGCTTTATCAAGGATGACAAAGATAGCAGAGTTGATGTGCCCCTGATGCATCACCTTCAGGATGGAGTCAGTAAGTCACAGCAGGGATGCCATAATGGAGTGGGACTTTGTATAGCCAGACTGCAAGGGACTGAGCAGAGCAGAGGAGTCAAGAAAAGGGGTGAGTTGAATGAGCACTAGGTGCACTCAGAGCTTGGCCAGAGTGGAGATAATAGAGGGACAGGGCAGGGGGATAGCTGCCAGGTGCATAAACATCACCACCTTTGTATATTTACCTTTTAGTAGCAAGAATTGGACCCAAGGTCTCAGAATGAAAAATGTAGTACTTTCGTTGTTGAGCTAAAGGATCACCCCCTTAGCTTAACTTATAGAAGACTGTGTTATATTCAGCCAGGTCCAATACACCTGGTAATACATAGCTGAGGAGTAGAAGATACAATACACAGAGAATAGCACATGGACAACCATGCACAGCAAGGCTGTTTTTCCATCAAAGGGATCTGATAACAACATAGGGATCTTAAGAGTAAAACTGGAGGGGTCCCTGATGTTGTCAGAGCCTCCAGGCAGAAATAAAGCAGCGTTGTGCATAACTGTACATGATTATGTATACTATATGATTTGAAACATTAAATAACAAATTCTGCATTTTTATTCCCAACACATCTTCAGTTTAATTTATTACTTACAAAAAGGGACAGAAATCCACCCTAATCCAGCTGCAGAACCCCTCCACCCTGGGTGAGGGGTGGGTTTCTGTTTTTTAAAATGGCAGCAGTACATGTTGTGTTATGGGAGATGCGTGTGTGTGTGTGTGTGTGTGTGTGTGTGTGTGTGTGTGTGTGTGAAACAGCAAGTGGCAGAAGTTTCCATTCTAATTAAAAAAAGTTGTTGTACCACATTATTTTACGACCTTTCAACTGTGATACAACAGCTTTTTAGCTAGGGTGGAAATTTGTGCACAGCAAGGGGTGACCATTTATTAAAGTACTGTAAAGTACAGACACAGTTTGAAACTTCAGTAGGATAACTTTAAGTTAGAAGGATGAAATATTTATTTAAATACATCAACATTTTGTATATAATATCCATGAAACACAGATTGGCAAGTCTTTACAGAATGAACTAAGGCTCTCCTCCTAGTAGAAACACCAATTAGCAATTTCCCCGCCCCCTATATTATGCTTGTAGTGTGGATTGCATTTGTCTATGTTCACTTTCAGTCTTTGCTTTAAATATGATATGAAGCTGCTTGGAATTCAATCCCATGCTTCAAGCTTTAGAATCTGTTCAACTATCTTTTAAATTCACCAGAATTAAAAACTTTTTTTGGATCTAAATGCTGTAACTTAAGATTTCTCTGAATACTTAAATCTGGGGGGACTGGATAAGGAAACAGTTCTTAAATCCGTGTCTTTGTCTCAAGGGAAAATGACTCAGAGATATTTCCGCAAGCTTAATCAGACCGAATTTTCAGTTATGGATGGTATAAATCAATCAACTGTTTCAGCCACCAACGTGTTGGACCAGACAAGAGAAGAAGAAACTGTACTGGGACCTGCGATTTTGTGCACAATTTCTGTAGCATATGCCAGTATAATTGCAGTTGGCATCCTTGGGAATGCAATACTTATTAAAGTATTTTTTAAAATTAAGTCAATGCAAACAGTTCCAAATATCTTTATAGCGAGTCTGGCCATTGGGGACTTGTTACTTTTGTTGACTTGTGTTCCAGTAGATGCAACACGTTACATTGCAGATTCCTGGCTCTTTGGAAGAACTGGCTGTAAAGTGATTTCTTTTATACAGCTAACATCAGTCGGTGTATCTGTGTTCACGTTAACAGTCCTCAGTGCTGACAGGTGAGTGTTTATTTTTGTTATTTAATACAGCAAGCATTTTGAGTAGAATGTGTTTTTATTTCAGTAAGATGCTAGGACTATAATTATAACCATTTAATGCAGCCGCAGATCCAGCACCACTTACCCTCCACAGTCCCTTTATTGAACAGAGCTGCTTTTGTAACAGAAACACATACTGCTACTATAATTGGCTTTATACATTTTCTGTTCTGCAGAGCTGTGTGTTTGTTTTTGAAACGTCAGTTGGCATTAAGCAACATGAAAAGTGTGAGTCTGCAAAGAGAAGGACCATCTGTGTGTCAAATTAGAAACCCCCAGAACAGTCCACCTCACCCAACTCTGGAAATCAGAGTTATTTATGATTCTGGTCTAATTTGACCCAGTTTAGCCTGTTAACTAGGTCTGAATTTACAGGTGACATGGTTCTGATATTGTAAGTCATTTGGAGCTTTATTTCTATTACAAATTATAAATCAGTTAAAAAAAATAAAATAACTGTTTTAAATATTAAAAGGCAGAGAGAAAGGGCTTTTGAAGCGCACAAATAGGTAACCTGATTTTGTCATTTCACATGGTCTAGATCTACCTCTGACCCAGTTGTAGACCAGTTTGGAAAATGTACTTGTTTTGGCAAACCAGAGTACATCAGAACTTTATGGAAAATGATCAGGGTCAGAATCAGAATCGTGTCACAACCAATAACCCTCCCATATATATGTATGTGTGCGTGTGTGTGTGTGTGTGTGTGTGTGTGTGTGTGTGTGTGTGTGTGCAGTTAGTGCTCTTGAAAGATACCAATGTGACAGCCCTGGAAAGTGAAACCCTGTATTTATCCACATGACTGATACAGCATGGTGGATCACAGTGCAAACTTCCCCACACCACACCACCAATGTGCCTCATCCCTGTCATGGAGTAATGACATGTCCCATAGGTGAGAGGGTAGTTCATACTTCATGCCCATTCAATACCTGGCCTCTAATGTGAGACTGTTAGCAAGGGTGCCATATGGTTACAGTAATGTAGGTGGTTTTGTGATGTTGACACCTGACCATTGGAACTGAGACCACCATAGCTGTGGGGAAAGGAGAGGTGGTAATTGTGGGGGACTTCAACCTCCCCAACGTGGACTGGAGCATACCATCCACAACATGTGCTAAGAGTCAGGTGATCCTGAAAGGACTGCAGAGTGGATTCCTGACTCAGGGCATCACTGAACCAACAAGAGCTGAGGCAATTCTTGATCTGGTGCTCACAAATGGGGAGCATGTACAGGAAATAATGGTCAGGGAGCCCCTGGGTGGAAGTGACCATTGCACAGTGTGGTTCCAGTTGGATATGGGTGGAAAATGCATACCGACTAAGACCAAAATCTTGGATTTCAAGATGGTGTACTTCAGGAAAATAGGAAGGTACTAAGAAGCCATCTAGCAGGCATCAGAACAGATATGGGGTGGACCAAAGGCGGTCCATCATTAAGGAAGGAATACTGGTTGCCACAGATAAGTGTGGTAGGATCAGGGGGAAGAACACAAGGGCCAAAGCACCCAGCTGGCTCAATTCTGGGGTTGCCAAGGCAGTAAGAGAAAAGAGGTTAGCCTATAGAAAATTCAGGAAGACTAAGAGAGAGGTGGATAGGGAAAATTACCTAAGGTTGGCTAGTGATGCAAGTAAGAAAGTCCAGCGAGCAAAGGCACAGAAGGAGCTGCAGATAGCTGAAGGAATTAAGAAGGGGGAGAATGCTTTCTTTCACTATACAAGTGAGAAAATGGACAAAAAAGAAAGGATTGTTAGGCTTAAGAAAGGGGTGGAATGGGTGGAGGATAATGGGGGAAAAGCAGAGATACTAAATGAATACTTCTGTTCTGTTTTCATCAGGGAGAAGGATGGACCAGTGACTTCAGGAGGGAAAAGAGGAGCAGGAGGGGGGTGGACACAGATGTAGTGATAGAGGAGGACAGAATGAGGGAGGGTCTGCTGGCATTGAAGGTGGACAAATCACTAGGCCCGGACAGAGTACATCCAAGGGTACTATAGAAACTGGCTGAAGAGCTGCCAGGGACACTGGCAGACCTATTTAATAGTTCACTAGAGTCAGGCATTGTACTGCAGGACTGGAGAACAGCACATGTAGTGCCTCTCCACAAAAGCGGTCCCAAGGATGATCCAGGGAATTGCAGACCAGTCAGTCTGACCTCCATTGTGGGCAAGCTCATGGAGACCATACTAAAGGAAAGGTTGGTGGAATATCTAGAGGAGCATGGTCTCCAGGATAAGAGGCAGCATGTGTTAATGAGGGGAGATCATGTCAAACAAATCTGATTGACTTCTTTGACTGTGTCACTAAGACAATAGACAGGGGCCAAGCGGTAGAAATCCTCTATCTTGATTTCAGCAAAGCCTTTGACTCTGTGCCCCACAAAAGGTTGATCAGGAAGTTGGTGGATCTTGGAGTTGGGGAAAAGATGGCCAGATGGGTGGAAATCTGGCTGAGAGACAAAATCCAGAGGGTGGTTGTGGGGGGGGAGAGTTATTTGGCACCAGAGAGGTAACCAGTGGGGTCCCACAGGGCTCAGTGCTGGGGCCAGTGTTGTTCAATGTCTTCATCAATAACATTGGGGATAGCATTAAGGGCAAAATGTGCCTATTCACAGATGACGCCAAGCTCTGTGGGACAGTGAACATAGCTGAAAGGATGCAGGACCTACAGGAAGATCTGGAAAAGCTGAGAAGGTGGTCCAGGATCTGGCAGCTTGGCTTCAATGTCAAGAAATGCAAAGTTATGCATACTGGAGCCAAGAATCCCAGGACAGAGTACTACCTGGGTGGAGGCCGAGTATCTGCATCAGAGGAAGAGAAGGACCTGGGAGTGATGATCACTAGTGACCTGAAGCACTCCACGCAGTGCAAGAAAGCAGCAGCAAAGGCAAACAAGATGCTGGGATGCATATCTAGGGAGATCAGTAGTAGGAGAGAGGAGGTCATACTGCCCTTGTACAGGTCACTGGTAAGGCTGCATCTAGAGTATGGAGTTCAGTACTGGTGCCCACACCTCAAAAAGAACATTAACCTGTTGGAGAAGGTCCTGAGGAGGGCTACAAAGATGATAGCCGGTCAGCAGGGCAAGGCATATGAGGAGAGATTGAGGGCACTGAACATGTACTCCCTGGAAGACAGGAGATAGAGGGGACATGACTGGGACCTTAAAGTACGTGAAAGGGATAAATAAGGTTGATAAGGACAGTCTCTTTAAGCTGAGTGGCAACCATAACATGAAGGGGCACAGTCTTAAGCTGGAGGGCCGGAGATTTAGGAGGGAAGTCAGGAAGCACTTCTTCATGGAGAGGGTGGTGGACACTTGGAATGCGCTGCTGGAAGAGGTCATCTCATTGAAGACAGTGGGCAGCTTTAAGAGAGACTGAGATAGGCATGGGGAAGGTAAGGATCATGGGTAGGGAGGATGAGAGGAGTGAGGAGGGAGGGCAGGGACAGTAGCTCAAATTGTGGACCCTGCAATACGAGTAGACTAGATAGACCAAATGGCCTTCTTCTGCTGGCTTCTTTGTATGTTTGTACGTCTATGCCACTGAACAGCCTTTAGGTGACACTGGTTTTAGGCAACTACTGACCTCGGTTGGATTTGAACCGGTGACCTATAATACCTTAAAGAAAATATAGACAGCTGGCTGTGGTCATACTACATTAAAACTAAAATAGCAGATGTGAATGTCAGTAGGAACCTTACATTTTTTTCTGTGGCTCTACAAAGTTTGCATTTCAAATATATTTTCTGGACTAGATTCTTATTATGTTGGATGGAAATATTTTTAACTATTGTACAGTACTTTCTTGCAAACTAAAAAAGTGCGGTCAGTATAAAAAGTCACTGTTAGCGTTGTTTTGCTATAAATATGACTGTCCTCCATTTTGCTAGGAAAACAAAACAAATTACTAGACAATTAAAAAAAAACATACAGAGTGGATATGGGATAGAATTATTGAGTGTTTTGGTAAACACAAATTATTTATTTCATGCAATCTGGAAACACAGATGTTAACATGGCTTATTAACCTTGGAAAAAGTGCAACTGTAGATTCAATAACAGCTAATCGTAAAATGTAAGAAGAATCAGAACAGAATCCATGCTCTGATAAGTAAGATCATTGAAAGCAATGCCTGCAGTAAATTCTCATTCAAAGCATGTAAAGTTCACAAACTGGAATGGAAATGGAGGGTGGGGTGGAGAGAGACCAAGAACTCACAAGCATATATTCCACTGCATCAGCTGAGTTCAGAGAAAAGGACTGAATTTGTCTCCAGTTACTTTACAATCAGGGTGATCCACTGTTCTCTCAAAAGTGTAGAAAGGCCACAGAGACAAGATTTGGTGAGACTTTCACTTAAAACTAGTAGAAATCATTTGAGGCCACAGCATAGATACGCATGGTGTGGAAGTGACTTACACACTTGTCTGCACACTTGACATTGCAAAATGAAGTCTGAGGTTATTGCTGAATGTCCTACCACTCTACCCCCTGCCCCAACCTAGATAATTCTCTTCTGGCACCCAAACTTGCTAATCTTTTGTGTTGCTAATTCCTGACCCCCCGCTAAGCTCTGTCTGCCCTAGCCTGACCCTATTTAACCTCGCTTCTCTTCTCTCCCCTTAGTTGCTTGCCCTTGACTCAGCCTGCTACAGCTCCCAGTGGTTGGCTGGCACCTCAGCAGCTGCCGACAGAGACCAGGACCCCAGACCAAATCCACGTAAAGGTTTCAACCCCCCCACCCTTCCCCGTAACCTCCTCTCTTTAAATACACTACCTACCCGCCCTTTTTTCACAGTCCCACTCCCATTGGCCACCTAAGACTCTCATACCATTGGCCTCCCAAAACCTTCACATGTACCAATCATAGCCTTGGTTCCCTATCCCCTTCTAACAAGCCTGCACAGCTTGGGGATGCTGCACTTTAGTTTTGCCACCTCGGTCCTCCTGACTGGATACCTGCTTCTACTTACTTGCTTCTTCACCTGCCTCCCACCTCTCCTCTCCAACATGCCTCCAACCTACCCTAAACTCTCCTCCCCTATCCTGCCTGACCTCATAAGAGCACCCTACTCCACCAACTCAGCGACTACTTCTCTACTCATCCCTATCTGGTACTACTCTGCCATACGTCCCACCCCCTTTCTTGTCAACCCCTTGCACTCCTGGACAATCCTGCAACTATTTACTTTCCGCCCCACCACATATGCTCACTCACGTCTGCTACCAAGGCGGCCCTTGCTCGCATCTTGGTGCCTTCATCTGGTAGCGCACTGTTATGTAAACAATCTCAGATAGTAGAGTAAATAATAATAATACTAATAATACAGATTTAGTGTCTTTGGAGTCTGCCAAGAAACATTTGTAACAATCGCCCTCCTACTCCTCGCAGCAGGGGACATGCACCCGAACCCTGGACCCCAGCCTATCCCTCCCCCATCTAACTCTGCTTGCCCCTCCCCTATTTTATCTGCTACCTCAAAACTTACTGGTGATCCCCTCCCCAGATGCCTTTGCCTCCTACACCTAAACATAAAAAGCCTAGCCCTCAAACTCGATTCACTCCAAGTACACGCAGCCCACTATGCCCCTGATATCATCACCCTCTCCGAAACATGGCTAAATAAAAACATTACAGATCACTCGGTTGCCATCCCAGGCTACACAATGGCCTGCCAGGATAGGGTGGTGATGTGGCCATCTACATAAGCTCAGTCCTACACTACTCGGTAGTCTTAGCGAAGGCTGACCCAGAAGCAAACGAACTTGTACTGTTGCAGCTGACCCTCCCATTCTCGCTCCCAAGGTACGTAGCCTGAATATACTGCCAGCCTGGCACCCCGGCCCCAACTGTCACTGACCTCCTTATGAAAATCGCGTCACTAACCCCTATGGGGCAATTATATATAATGGGTGATTTTAACCATAATTGACTAGCCCCCAGCCCTTAACAAAACCCGGACGGAAATTTCTGCATTAAATCTATCCCAAATCATTACTGAGCCCACCCACGTTAATCTCAAATCAGGCAACCACTCACTCATAGACTGGGCTCTGACCACCCATCCTCACTGGGTCATCAATGCAGGACTACTTCCTGACTCCATGAGTGACCATCCTATCACATACATAGTCCACAAAATTACCCATCCCAAATCTCCCCCCAAGTTCTTAGTGCAACGGTCCTTCAAATCCCTCAATCTCACCCCCCTATTAGATGACCTTGCCCTAGCAAATTGGATCCCCTCCTCCCCTTCAGCTCCATCGACGACACACTCCTACACTTCAAAAACACGTTTTTCAATGTATGAGAAACTCATTCCCTACTATGCCGCACCAGAGTACGAGGCAACCACCTACCTTGGATCACTCAAGAACTTCTAGTTTGTCATAACGCCCAAGATAAAGCATGGTGAGCTCACAAATCTTCTGGCCTACCACACAATCTCACCGTATATCGCAGACTATGGAACAAGCGTACCAGAGCAACTCAGCTAGCTAAAGTGGAGTATTTCAGATCCTCCCTCCAATCGAACTTAAATAGTCCTTCAAAATTCTGGAAGGTCATTCACTCCCTCTTCTCTCCACCAGTGGCTAATCCCACTCCACTCCTAAACATAAACAACTCCATTATCTCGGATACAAACACAGTCACTGCAGAGTTCAACATGTATTTCTCTACATGCGCCACTGCTCTCCTCTCTTCCCTGCCCACTCCAGCATCGCACTCACTGCACACAGGGTCAAAGCAATTACATGGGCCTGGTACACTCTCCTTCAAAGACGTCTCACTAGCTGAAGCCCTTGATGCCCTGCTAACACTAAACCCATCAAAAGGGAAATCCCCTGATGGGTTGGACCCCAAACTCCTCTTCCTTTCAGCCCCTGCCATAGCTGCCTGCTCGCCTACCTCCTAAATCCATCCTTCGCCACTGCGTCAGTCCCTCAGACATGGAAGCACGTCGTCGTCATCCCCCTCCCTAAAGGGGAGCCCCCATCTCCACTTCAAACTACCATCCTGTCTCTCCTCCCTGCTCTTGCAAAACTGCAAGGACACCTTGTGCTTGCCCAGCTTACCTCCTATCTCTCTGACTCAATTTCTTCACACCCTTCCAGTCTGGGTTCAGGAGGGGACACTCCACTGCCTCCTCCCTGACAAGGCTCACTGACACCATTCACTCTGAAATGCATAGAGGTCAGATCACCTCGGTCATCTTCATCAACCTGGCTAAAGCTTTCGACACTATCTCCCACCCCCTACTGCTATCGTGCCTCTCTGACTCTGGCCTCTCTGCGGCTGCCACCAGTTGGTTCAATGCCTACCTCACAGGCAGAACACAATCTGTTAGAATTGCAGATGCCACATCCACACCCCTTCCCATGACCACCAGCGTCCCCCAAGGGTCAGTACTCGGCCCCCATTCTGTTCTCCATTTTCCTAAATGACCTGCAACAAATCTGCTCTCCTTCATTGATCCTCTGGCTCATCACCTGATATGGTTGCTTCTGTCCTCCAGGTCAACTTTAACAAAGTTCAGCACTGGTTCAGCTCTCACCAGCTCTCTCTAAATGTCAAAAAAACAGTCACCATGACATTTGGCAAAAGGCAACATCTAGCCAGGCTTCCCTCCCTCCCTCTTTTCCACACCCTGGATGGGACCTTGCTGGAGGATGTCACCTCCTTCCGGCACCTAGGGGTATGGCTAGACCATCACCTAATCTTATCCATCCACATCGATGCTATCTTGAAAAAACTGCACCCTAAGCTCGGTGCCCTATAACGGAACCGAAATAGCCTCCCCCTAACTGTTCGGCGTGAACTCATCCAGAAGACGATACTTCCATCCTTAGACTACTGTGATATTGTCTACAGTGCAGCTCACAAGTCTACCTTATCCAAACTAGACACCCTTTTTAATGCTTTCTGCCGATTCGCTCTTGATGCCCCTCCCCTCACCCATCGCTGTGACCTCTACCGCTCCCTCGCATTTCCTTCCCTCAAAAACCACCGCTTAATACATTGCACTAAATTTACCTCAAAGTTCTGGCTTGGTGACCTCCCAGCCTACCTTGCCTCCACAATATCGTCCCTCCCCCGCATCCACTCATGCCCTGAGGTCCCTTGACTCCTGACACCTATTAATCCCTAGGCGGAGAACCACTGCTGGCCAAGCAGCTTTCTCACATCGCTTCCCTCAATTCTGGAATGCGCTTCCCCCACAAATTCGCCACTCCTCCTCTGTCCGCTCTCTATCTACAGCCCTTGCTAACTACTACATGGTAAACTGCTCCTGTACCCGATACATAGAAACATAGAGGCTGACGGCAGATAAAGACCGCAAGGCCCCTCCAGTCTGCCCATTTCTTTTTCTACCTTATAAATGTGCCATTGGCCTTTGCTCTGTCAATGGCTTATCTATTCATACTCATCTGTATTGCTCCCTTATGCCTATCCCATGCCTGTTTGAAGCTCTGCACTGTATTCATATACACCACTTTCTGATGCCTCTGCATCCATGAATATGCAAAGCTCCTTCTGAGGCAGTCCCGGTTACATGACAAAACCAAATTGAAGGTGAGTGAGTGTCTTTTTCTGCTGGAGGAATCTAAATACCAGCCGCAGGACAGTGCTCAAGGTAGTGGCTAGTCAGGCAAAGATAAAAGCAGAAACAGGTCCAACATGTATGAGATTTGTCTGGGGCACATCTACCTTGAGATCGTGGAAGGGATCCACACACATTGATCTAGGGTGGCTAAACTGACGTCAGACACATGCAGCGGGACTAAGCACGCATGAGGGCAGAACAAAGAATGCATACGCATGACTGTGGTTTGCAGCACTGATAAAATGTTAAAAAACAGAATAAATACCTAAGAGACAACCCTCAAAGTTTAAGTTGATGAATACATCATTCCAGTAGTGCTTGTTTGATGGGATGGGTGGGGGGCAGTAAAAGGCTCATTAATAGTTACATATTTTTAAAAATAAAAGTGTTTTTATCAATATTTAATAAAAGCCGATTACAAAATTACTATTTACTAATGCTGTCATTATTTATTATTTAAAACTATATGTGTGTGTGTGTGTATATATATATATATATGTATGTGTGTATATATGTATGTGTGTGTATATATATATATATATATAACATTTTAAAAATGTAATATATTGGCCTAATATGGTTTGCGCTCATTGAACAGCATGCACCGCATAGTGATGCTGCTCTCTGCTTGTTCGTAAATTTCAAATATTGCTCCCACCCCAAAAAAGGTTGGACAGCCCTGCCCTAGGCCATCCTCCTGACCTCTTTCCTGTTATTGGAAACTAAATGCCCAGTTTTATCTATAATCTAAGAGTTATGACTTTTAGGGTCATAAACCTGTCTGTTCCTTATCTAGATAAGTACCAGACCCAAATTAGCTTTTAGTAATTATGTTCTATTTTGTTTAGCTGCTAAAAGCCTTTTAAAGAGAGAGTGTTCTAACTCTAAAATGCAACACAGCACATACAATAGGAAGATTAATGAAGCATGTAGGCCTATCTTGCCACAGTCCTCAGTTGCAACCTACCTGAGGCCTTATCTATCTTTAGGGCTAACAGCCCTTTCTGGACTCTTTTGTTTGTAAATATTGTCTGGCTCATTTCTGGGACCCTGTTAGTGGCTACTTTGATGCCACTCTCTGGCCTTTCTCCCTAATGAAAACTGAGCACAAGTAATCATTAAGGACGACAGTCTTTTGCCTGTCCTCTTCTATAACCCTACCCCCATCCAACAGCCTAATGATTCTCTTCCTTTCTTTCTTTTTCCCCTAATATATTGGAAAAAATGTTTTGCAAACCCCAGGAATCCCTAACTTATGCTTAACAACTGCTTCCTTCCACTGGAATGAGCTGCCTGGAACGTATAATTGTATGGCAATTAGAGAATCTTAGAATAAAATTCAAACTCTGCTGTGTGGTGATGCTCAACCTCATTCTAATGGCACATTTATTTCTCCACCTGAAGAAAGCAGCCACCCCAAAGTCTTCTATTCATACTTTGGACCGATTGTAGTTTATTGTTATTATTTATTCTCAGTTTCAGTTTATTCTTACTTGTTTAGATAAATTATTACTCTGCGTTAGTTAGGGTGTAGTTTGTGTAAAATTGTCTATTTCTCTGGGTCCACATCAGTTCCCAGGACCAGAGAAGGACGCTTTACTTATGAAAAAAATATGTTTTACTTTTTAATTTAGCTGCTTTGTGGTATTTTGCTGTAACTATTCTTGGTTCCCTAATTTCAAGAACCTAGATGATAATTGGCCTAATTTGCTTTTGTTAACACCATTAGGTGTTATTTTACATTGTGGTTCATCTTTAAAAGGGAACTAAACTGCATTTTCCTTTTTAAACCCCTGCTGGCTTCCTAGGTTTTTTTTTTACTATTAGAAATTTGTATTTTTGGGAACCAGAACATCTTCACTGCTTGTCAGTGTTTGCCATCACTGACAGGCCCAAGAAGAAGACAGGACCAGCAGGCTTTAAAAAACTGTAAAGTTTGCTTCCAACTCTTTGCTAAGGTAGACTGCCATGACTTTTGTTCAAGGTGTTTGGGTCCAGATCATGATTTTGTCAATTGTGAGCTTTGTATCAAGTTTTGCCCTAAAGTGCAGAAGAAAAATGCTAAAAGTTTAGAAGACATTATGGCTTCTTAGTCTGCCTCCATGTCACCTAAAGGTTCAGACGAAGGTCCAGCCCCCCAAGGCAAGCAGCAGTCTGCATCAAAGAGGGGAGATAAGAAAGAAAAGGATCAAGAAATTACTATCTTGGCCCAGGAAATCAAGGTCTCTGCTTACGCGGACAACCTCCTTTTACAATTGTCCCATCCATCCTCCTCTATTCTACCTAGGTTAGAAATTACTGAGAAATATAGCAAAATATCCAACTATAAATTAAATGTTGGTAAAACTGTGGTATTCCCACTTAATCATAAGGTTCTTAAATGGTCCGTAACAGACCTAGGGCTTTCCTGGAAACAAGAATCCATAAGATATATTGGAATTGAATTGACAAGAAACCCCATTTCTACCCAAAAGAGGAATCTGGATTATCTGGTACATATTATCTGCCAAGATCTGGACAGATGGTCCAAACTTCCGATTTCCCTCTGGGGCAAAATCAACCTTATCAAAATTAATGTGTTCCCTAGGATTTTTTATCCCCTTAATTTAATTAACATCTGGTCCCCCCTCTCCTGATTCAAAAAAATGCATGGATTCACCACAAAGTTTATCTGGTCTGGTAAGCAACCTAGATTAGCCTATCACAAGCTAGCTGCTCACAAACTTAAAGGGTGTTTACAGCTCCCTCGCCTAGCATTTTATCACTGGGCCAGTCATTCGGCTAAATATCTTAGATGGTTGTCCTCGGACAATTTAGTACCTTCTCCCCCATTCTCACCACTCTGGCTTAGAACTGAACTAGCCCTTATCAGGTATTGTGGCCTCTCCCCAGCTGCACTATTACACACTAAAGCAACTGCACTCCCGTCGAGACTAAAAGGATCTCTCATAGCAATTTCTGTCAAAGTTCATTCCCAACTGAGTGCTTTCCTTAAGTACAATCATACGCAAGATATAGCACAGTCCTTATGGGTAACCCCAACTTCAAGATCGATAACAGAGTGCTTTCTGCCCAATGGATACCCCCTCTGGGAGATGGTACGCTCATCCACCTCACGACTGATGGGGGCTCATGGCTGTCCACTACAGAGATCATAAAGAAATTCAGTATCCCAAACCATAGTTTTTTTTTAAGTTTTTCAACTGAAACACCTTCTGTTGAAAGTGTTGGGATCAGACCCCCTCCCCCATCCCCAGCCAGCCAAGTTATCCTTCCAACTCAAGTTAAGTCATCTGGCAGGTTTCCAAAAATCTGTGTCTAGGATCTATGGGATTTTATATGACTAGACTTACCCAGATTGTTTTGGTCCCATGGCTTATTGGACTCCTTTTTTTCCCAGTCTGAATCTGGAATGGCCATCCCTATGGTGTAACTGTCATGAATCCATTACTCAGGACAGGCTACGCCTTATGCAATTTCACATTCTGCACAACCGATATTATTCCTCTCAGAGATTAGCTAAATTTGGTCTCACTTCTTCATCACTATATACCCAATGCCAACTAGAGGAGAGCACTTTATATCACATACTATGGACCTGCTCTAAAGTAGCCCCATTATGGGCCAGTATTCGGCAAAAAGTGGATCCCTTGTTAGACTTGGATGACCTTTTCACCCCGTAAATCTACCTGTTGGGGGGATTACTCTGCAGTTTCAGTGCTTAATCGCAGATACCATATGGCCCTCATTTCCATGTCCGTTTAAAAAGTGGTATTGTGCCACTGGAAGGATAGTGATGATATTTCATATACTGAGTGGCTCAATGAGCTCTTAGCCAATCTCGGAACAGAGAAGGCTATAGCAAGCCTCAGCAACAGGATAAACAGGTACATGAGGATATAGGACCCCTTACACACCCCTTATTCCTTATAACTGTATTATGCTGGTACCTATTCAATGTTTGTAAACTCAGAGGTTACATGTCTGTGTGGGAGGGGAGGGCTGAGGGTGGATGGGGAGGGGAGGGGAAGGGAGAATGGGTCCATCATGTTATCAAAAACTTTCCAAGTGTATATTGTACCTGAAGGATCTGTTCTCTGTACTGTAAAAATCTAATAAAATTTTAATTGAAAATAAAAAAGAAAGAAAAGGCTGCTAAAGATGGTTCAGAAATCAGGGTGTCTGAATGGGGAACCCTGAATCCAGTAAAAATAAAAGAACCTCTGAGCAGACACCAGAGATGCTGCCTGCAAAGAAAAACCAAAAGGAAAAAACATGTCGCTGTCCCTTCTCCTGAAGAAAGAAAGGAGCCACCAGTGGACACAAATAAAATGCCCTCAATAGAGTACATGACTAAGGCTTGACAATTCCTACAGGCTTTCCAGGCTAAGGTGAATTTTATGAATATACCTGCCCCCTCCCCAGGGTCCAGTTCCTTTCCCAAGGCCTATGGAAGAGGAGGAGGTTGACTCGTATTTTGAGAAGGAGAAGGATGAAGGAGAACCCATAGAACCAGATGGTTTTGCAGAACATGAGTTTGGCTCCCCTCCTAGATCCACTGATGACTTTACCTCACACCATACTTTCATAAGGCAATTGGTAAATACACTTAACGTCCTTCACAGGAAACTGATAAGGATGAGGATGAGGTGGAATTTATCGGTATGACTGGCTAACTCCCACAAAGAGGCTGCTATTGGCCATTCACAAGTCTCTCAAGGAGGCCAAGTATAAAATCATGTCAGCACCCACTTCAGTTGCTGGCATAGATAAGAAAATTGAGAAGACGTGTCAGATGGATAAACCGGGTTCTGAATACCTGTATTCTCATCCTGATCATGAGGGAGTAGTCCAGGCTGCTGCTTGTGACAAGGCAAAGGTTCCCCTTTAATCTCAGCCTCTGAATAACATTCTTGGAAGCCAGATAGTATAAACAAAAAATGTGTATATTTCAGTTTCCTTGTTACTAAGGCAGGAGACATACTTGGCCTATACAGGTCGATATCAAAAAACTCTCTGGAGCTCAATATTGACAATGAGTGAGAAGGCTATTGGTGACTTGACACAGCAAAATCAGTCATTGCTGCCACAAAGTATCAGTTCCATATGGCAGTTGATACAAACAACACTGCATCCAGGGTCACGGCCCCTGCAGTGTACTTAAAAATGTTTCCCTGGCTTATAACTAATCTATCCCAGGACACTCAGACAAAGGCAATGGATTTCACCTGCAAGAGAAATTCACCATTTGGTGACAAGACAGAGGCTTCCATGAAAAAAGTAGATGAATACAAAGCCTCCTACTAGAGCAATACTGAGAAGGAAAAGGCCTCCACTTCCTACAGGCCTTCTGGAAGGGAAGGCAGAGTCAGTGGATACTTTACCCGTGCCTACATTACCTATGATTTCCCTCTGCAGAGGGGATTCTACAGAGGGAGTGGTAGAAGGGCCACTGGTCATGCCATTGCATGATCGGCGCCCATGGCTCAGGATAAGCAAAACCCCCGACAAGTCTGCACAGGTCATCCATCCATTGCCAGAGGGTGGAAGACTGACTCACTGTTTTCAGAACTTATCAAAAATGACCACAGACAAATGGATGTTGGAAACAGTGAGCCAAGGTTTGTCCCTTAAGTTCAGAAAATTCCCAAGACTGCAGAATCACAAAGGTTTCCACCTTTGCACTCCAGCAGAGGGACTCATCTTGGAGATGAAGGTAAAAAAAAATTGCTGCAAGCAAATGAAGTGGAAAAAGTACTTCCCTCACAATGGGGAAAGGGACTTTACTCAAGATACTTCCTGACCCACAAGAAAAATGGGGATTGGTGATTAGATCTAAGATGTCCGAACAAACATTTAAAAAGGAAAAGTTCAAGATGGTAGCAGTGGGCTCAGAGATTCCATCACTGAAGAAAGGAGGCTGATTAGGGTCACTGGATCTGAAAGATGCCTGCTTTCACATACCAGTCAAGCCCAGCAACAGAAAGTACCTCAGATTCAGGTTAGGAAATTGCTGTTACCAATTCACAGCCTTTCTTTTTGGCCTATCCTCAGCACCAAGGGTGTTCACAAAGTGCCAAGCCATAGTGGCAATGCACTTGAGGAGGCAAGAAGTGGTAGTTCTTCCATACCTGGATGACTGGCTAGTTTCAGGAAGAATCATACCAGGAGGCCAAGTCCTCCCTTCTTTTGACTCAAAGAAGACACCCTGGAGGACCTAGGCTTCCTCATAAATGTACAAAAGTCGCAATCAGACCCTGTTCAGGTTCTGGACTTTATAGGCACAGAACTGCATACCCTGCACAGGAAAGCATTCCTTCCCCAAGCAAGAGTAGCAAATCTGCTGGCAACTGCAGGATCCATCAAGGCTGGTCAGCCTAGACCTGCATGGGATTTCCTGTGCTTGCTGGGCCACATGGCATCATCCAATGCAGTGCTGCCAGGTTCCAAATGAGAGATATCCAATACCACCCGGGGAACCATTGGTCCCAAGGTGGGAACCACTTTCAAAACCAGTGCCTGTCACAAAGTGCCTGCTGGGGCACTAGAAGGATGAAAGGAAGGGTGCAACCTGAGAGAGGGGGTTTCCTTCCTTCAGCAATTACCTATGGTCATACTCACAACAGATGCCTCCTTCCTGGGCTGGGCACCCAGCTGAAGGACCTCACTGTAAGTGGCATGTGGATTACACAGGAGTCTCAGGAACACATGAGTCTCCTGGAGCTCAGGGTAGTATACCTGGCAGTGAGGGTCTTTTCCTGTCACATCAGAGGACAGTCTGTCCTGATTAGGACAGACAATACCACAACTATGTATTACATAAACAGGGAGGAACAAGATCTTCAAAACCGTGCACAGAGGTGATGAAGATCTGGAACTTAGCATACTCCCTAGAGGTCCAGATTTTGGCAGTACACCTGCCAGGGAAGGACAATGTGCTGGCAGATTGCCTGATTAGGATTTGTCAAGGAAATAACTAATGGACACTGAACCAGCAGGTGCTGGCAACTGTGTTCAAAAGGTGGGGTACACCAGAGATAGGCCTGTTAGCATCTTTGGAAACAACCAGCTCCCACTGCTTTGTTGCTGACCCCCATTGGTGGGTACAGTCCCAGAGGATGCCCTAGTCCTCAACTGGTCAGGGAAGTTTCTGTATGGCTACTCACTCTTCCCACTTTAGCTGAAAGTACTTCTAAAACTGAAAAGGGAGTCAGTAACCATGATTCTCATAGCTCACGATTGGGGCAGGCAGATTTGGTTCTGCCTGATCCTGTCCCTCTCCATCAGACATCCGATCAAACTGCCCCCGAAATACAATCTGCTGACATTGTCTCAGAGCATGAGAAGGAGAATTTGATTGGTAACAAAGTGGTAGAAAGCACTGCAAATGGTGTCCAGTCTGGTGAGGGAAGTGGATGGGGCAGTGCCGTAGACCACATCCACATAGCCGAAATGAGCAGAATCATTTTGGTGACCAGCTTCCAGCAAACCTGGGGAGTAAGGAAGTCCATTTGCAATATAGGACACCAAGTTTGGAGCAGAACTTGGAGTAGATGGCATAAATGTGGGCAGAGAAGCCCGCCACACACCCAGGTAGTTAAAAGAAGAAATAACTTTAAGAGGGGTACCTTCCAGAGTAGAAAAGATGGGGAGAGCCTTACCAATTTCTGATTGATGCAAAAGGTCATGGACACTGTTTTATTTAGCGTTGACCCAGAGCTGGTTGGAGTGAAACCAGTGCAGCACATTGTGGAAGTCTTGCTAGAGCAAGCCTTCCATATCCACAGCCGAGGGACCGAAGGCGTAGATAACTGTGTCATCTGCATACATATGGATATGCGAGTTGACACAGGCAGTGCGAAGGTCATTGAGGAAGATGGAGAAGAGCATAAGATCCAGGATGGAGCCCTGTGGGACCCCAGCATGAATAGATAGTGGAGGAGACAGGGTGCCTCCTATCTGTACTGACTGTTAGCAGCCCATGAGATAGGTGCATATTCAATGCAAATATACTGGCTAGTGCAATAAGCAAGCAATAACACATGATGAGGTGTGGTTTATCGCCTGATAAGAGCATGCCCTGGGGTGTACTAAGGCACGAGGCGCTTGCACCAAGTGCCTTATGCCACTGGGCATGCTCTTATCAGGCAATAAACCACACCTCAAAGTGTGATATTGCTCTTACAAAATGAGCTTTGGTAAAGAAGTTTTTTTAAAAAAAATCAGATAAGAGTATATAAGAAAAAATAAAGAAATATGATTTTATTTGAAAAAAAATAGTCTCTCTTTATGTATTGCAATGAAGGTTTTGTATTGTAGTGGTGACTGATGTTTGTCTGTGTTTCTACTGTCCACAGATAGACACAGAAACCAGAAACACCCAAAAGCAAGTTTCTTTTGTTTTAATATTCATTACTTTGAAAACGGAGTTGTAGTTACATGCAGCTAGCGGGCTGACTGAGAGCGAGCGTGTCACTCAACAACAGCCATAGGCGGACGTTTCCTGGTTCTGGTTTCAGAAACAACAAGTTATTTATTTAAAAAGAAAACTCACTGTAGTTTTATTTTAGTAGAATGCGGTGACTGTTTTTATAGATTTCGACTCTGAGCGAGCATGTCCGTCAAGAACCACCATACACGACCATTTCCTGGTTCCGGTTTGAGAAACCGCACATTATTTATTTAAAAAAGAAAATTCAGTTTAGTTTTCTTTTACGAAGAATGCGATGACCCTTTTTATAGATTTAGAGTCTGAGTTGGAAGAGGGGGCTGTTGCCTCAGTACGTCGTCATGACTGAAGAAGGCGAGGAATGCACGGGGAATGTAACTATCGGTGGCAGAGTTGCAGATCGGGGGGAAATCGCAGACGTCACAGAAACTTGTGCTGGGAAACTAAAATTAAGGTGAGACTGACAGTTTTTATGTACTGGTTAACAGTCTTTATGTGGGGAAAATGAAGGAATTGCTGAGGAAGTTTAGCTTTGCTGCTGTGCCATGAGAGGAGACAAGTTTCCGCTGCCACTTCTGTGAGCTCTGCCAGTCAGCATTTCTGTTTACTGTTGGCAGAGCTCAGTGATTCATTTTCGTTATGGGGCATCTTGGTGGGCAGTAGTCCCAGTTGGCTACTATATCATCTGATACGGACACGGCTGATGATGTAGTAGCCAATCAGAGACTTGGATTTCTTAAGCCCTTTTTATAAGCTGTACCAAAGTACAGAATCTTAGGGAAGACTGCACAAAAAGCATATACAGTGGACTGCAAAGTGGCCACTCCCCTGTATATTGTATCTGGTCCTGTAAATACCACTTGCAAACCCCTAGGATATTTACTTTTCAAAACTTCTCCATGGCTAACACAAGCTGATCTGTAGCTGATGTCAGCTCTAGTGATTGGTCCCACCTTAAATCCATCCCTGAAACTGACATAACAATTTATTTTATCTGTAACAATTTTTTTGCTATTCAAAAATTAGATATCCCCCTAAATAGCAGGTATATCCTGGATGGCAAGAGCAGATGGATATCCAAGGAGTTGTTTGCATACTTGAAACTCAGGGAAAAGCTATGGTCTGTTTACAAGCTTGCTTTCTACACAGATATCTGGCTAAAATTCAAGCAGTTATGAAACTCATGCAAACACAAGATTAAGGGATTTAAATACAATGATCTTAACTCTCAACAATTCCAGAGTTTTGGGAGCCCAAACAAAACTGGTTTGCTATTAACTCCCTTATTAATCCTGGTCCCAAATATAAAAAGTCTCTCGCAATACCATCTTCTGATCCAAACATTAATGTGAATTTGCTCAACAACCACTTCACTGAATCATCCAATAATGCCATGAAAATGTCCTCAAAGGACCTCCACCTACCCCCCCCCCTTTTCAGACAACTCCACCACCAACCTTGACCACCCCCCCTTTTTATTTTAAAGCTACATCACCTGGTAGGAGCTACAGTCTTCCATGCACTCCCATGACAAAAGGTTGAGCCTGTCGTGATGGTGTGCACTAGATTTCTTAAGCTCATTGCTGGTGTTATAGCCAGCTTCTTTCAATAATTTTCAGTTTGTATCACTAACCCCCTCTACCCTACCAGCCTTTTGCAAACAGGCTTCAGATTGCTCTCTATGAGACAACTCTCCCCAAGTGGAAAATGTCCACCCTATCTCATTTCTGTCTCCCAATAGCAAACAGCTGGAAAAAATATTATCCCGCTCTGTGACTCTGTCACAATCTCCTCATTCTGCAACAACATGGTTTTAGGAGTGAATGCAGCATTGCAACTGTTTAAATTAGGTTCACAGACCACGTGTCCGCAGGGCTATGAATGATGTTTGCTTTTCTGAGGCCATATTCATGCACATGACAAATGCAGTCAGCCTCATTGACTATACAATTGGTCTCACCAAAATATTAGAGCTGGGAGTATCTATAAGTTCTCTATCATGGTTTAGAAGTTACCTTTCTGGAAGATAGCAGCATTTTTGCCTAGATAACTCTCTCTGGTCACTACCTTTAGAAACATAAAATTTTTCAGCAGATGCTTGACCCATCCGGTCAGCTCATTTTTTCCCACCTACACTATTACTGCAGACTGTGCCCAAGCTACAGCTCTTTCTCCCTCCCCACTTCCTTTCCACTAGGATTCCCTTCTGCTCATCCCATACATTCTTAAACCCCACCACTGTTTTTACCCACCCCCCACCTCTGCTGGAAGGCTGTTAGAGGAATCCACCACTCTTTCTGTGAAATACTTCCTCAGACCTCTCCTGAATCTACTCCATTCCAGCTCCATAGTATGTCTCCTTGTTTTTGAGCACCTTTTCTTCTGAAAAATATTTCCCTCCTGTACCTTGTTGACCTCCATGAGGTATTTAAAGGTCTGTATCATATCCCAGCTCTCCCTCTTCTGTTCTAGGGTGTACATATTGAGGCCCTTTAGTCTCTCCTCATAGGGCCTTTGATGCAGACCCTGCACCATTTTATTTGCCCTCCTTTGGACTGCCCCACTCTGTTTATGTTCTTCTGGAGATGTGAGGCTGCATTTCCAAAGCCCCAAGAATGCCACAAGTCCCTGGTGTGGTGTGCCGATCATGCGGCATACGGGACTTACGGCATTCTCCTGGCCAGTGATTGGGACTTTCCATCTCATGCGCCAACTGCTGCAAGTTAGGCCAGCTTTTTGCTGGTCTAGCTTGCATCAATCACAGTACCCTTTTCACGGGGCCTGCACCAAATATTTGGTGCAAGCTACCATAAAGTGGGAAAACTGTCGTAACTGCACCCAATGTACTACAGTTGGGTACAGTTGCAGCAAAGATGTTTGGCACAGCTTCACCAAAAAAAAAGGCTGACATAAGGCTTGTGGAAGCCCTGCATCATCCTTTAAAAATGCGGCCTGTGGTCTCAAGAACTAGACACAGTGCTCTAGGTGGGGTCTTACCAGCAATCTATACAGAGGCAACACCACCTTTTGTTTTCTGCTGGTCATACCCCTCCCTATGCACCCCAGCATACCACCACCCTCCTTACTGCCTTGTCACACTGCCTAGCTACCTTTAGGCCATCCAATATGATTACCCCTCCTCCCTGGTCTCTTTCCTACTTGGTGGTTGTCAATACCACTCCACCCATTTTGTATTCTGTCTCTGGGCTTCTGTGCCCTAAGTGCATTATTTTGTACTTTTTTTTGCACTGAAATCCAGCTGCCATACTCTTGGTCAGTCCTCGAGTTTTCTGAGGTCTCTGCTCCCCCTCCCCCCCCAGAGTGTCCTCCCTATTGAAGATTTTTCTGCCATCTGCAAAGAGGCGGAGCTTCCCTTCCAACTCCTACGCAATGTCACTCATAAAGACATTAAAGAGTTCCAGTCCAAGCCTTGATCCCTGAGGCACCTCGCTGGTCACCCTCCCTTCCTCGAAGTGAACTACATTTACCACTACCTTCTGTCGTCTATCCCCTAACCAATTTCTTATCCAGTTTAACACCTTTGGACCCACTCCAAAGCTACCCAGCTTGCTTACTAATATCCCATGTGGAACAGTGTTGAAAGCTTTACTGAAATCTAGGTAGGCCATGTTCACCACTCCATCCTGAGCTAATCCTTTGTCACCCAGTCAAAGAAATCTATCAGATTTGTTTGACATGACCTCCCCCCATGAAATCATGCTGCTTCAGGTCTTGTAACCCACTAGATTCAAGATATTTCATAATCCTTTCCTCCAGCAGTGATTCTATTAACTTTCGCACCACCAATGTCAGGCTGACTGGCCTGTAATTGCCAGACTCGTCCCTGCTACCACTTTTGTGTAGTTGGACTACAACCACCCTCCTCTAGTCCTCTGGAACGACTTCTGTTTCAAGGAAGCTGTTAAATAGAACTGTCAGAAGTGCAGCCAGTATTTCCCTGAGCTCCCTCAATACTCTTAGATGCACCTCATCTGGTCCCATTGCTTTTTACACCTCAGAGTAGTAAGTCTCTTCAGGACTCTCTCCTCCAAAAAGGACTAGTGTCTACCCCCCCCAAAGCGTCTGTTACTTTTTTGTGGTCCCTCCTTCCTCTGTGAACAGTGAACAGAAGTATTTGTTTCTTGATTTCTGCCTTTTCTTGGTCCCCATATGCACAGCCCACCCCCTTCACTTTTTGACCATACAGTCCCACCCACGGTCTTCCTCTTTTCACTGACATACCTAAAAAATGTTTTGTCCGCTTTCATGACCTCCTGAGATATTCTCTCTTAATTTTGCACCTTTGCATTCCTTACTGCTTTCCCTGCTTCCCTCTGTCTCCTCTGATATACCTCTCTGTCCTCCTCACTCTGCATCTTCTTATACATTCTGAATGCCACCCTTTTAGCCCTTACCTTTTCAGCCACCTCTTTCAAAAACTGTAGTGGTCTCTTTTTCCTCTTGCTTTTGCTCACTTGTTTGACCCAGAGGTTTGTTGCCTTTACTATGCTCCCTTTTAGATTCACCCACTGTTTCTCCACCCCACCCAGGTCATCCTCCCCTGCCAGATCAACTCTGAGGCATTCACCTATCTTTGTAAAATCTGCCCTCTTGAAGTCCAGGACCATCATCCTTGTGTGGTTCAATTCTGCAGTCATCCTTATATTGAACTGCACTGTACAGTAACTACTGGCCCTCAAGTGTCCTCCCACCTCGATGTCTGCAACACTGTCCCGCTTAGTGAACACCAGATTGGGTATTGTCCCATCATGAGTAGGTTCACTGACTAGTTGCCTGAGGAACACCCCCTGCAGAGAGTTTAGGATGTCCCTGCTTCTAGCTGAAGCCACTTCTGGGAGACTCCAATCTGCATCTGGCAGGCTGAAGTCCCCAACCACCAGCACCGCTCCCTTTTCTGCCATCTTGCCAATGGCTTCCACCAGTACCTTATCTAATTCCTACCCCTGTGCTGAAGGTCTGTGGATCACTCCAGTGCGAATAGTGGCTCCATTCCCTGTCTCTGGGGTGACCCACTGTACCTCTGCCTCTCCTTGTATTCCCTGTATCTCCATCACTTTATATTTTGC
Organism: Neoceratodus forsteri; assembly: GCA_016271365.2. Taxonomy (NCBI): domain Eukaryota; kingdom Metazoa; phylum Chordata; order Ceratodontiformes; family Ceratodontidae; genus Neoceratodus; species Neoceratodus forsteri. The sequence continues at coordinate 203,865,280 of JADMNL010000023.1, read as the reverse complement.
CTCACATAAAGCACCACACCCCTTCCTTTCCTTCTCGCCCAGTCCTTCCTGAACAGAGTATAGCCTGGTATGGCCATGTCCCAGTTATGGTTTTCAGTGCACAATGACTTGGTAATGGCCACAATATCCAGGTCAGCTTCTGCCATGAAGGCTTCTAGGTCCAGAATCTTGTTTCCTAGACTTCTAGCATTCACACACATGACCTGCAATATTTTGTGTCAACTCTGCTTGTTGTCCTCCACATTTTCCCTTTTTGCCCTCCCCCCCCCATAATGCTCCTGTTCCTTTCCCCTTTATCTCTACCACCCTGCTTCCTTTATTATTTGCACCCTGGGAGATTCCTCTCCCCTTGGGTTCTTCTTACTCTCTACTTCAGCATTTGGGGGGGGGGGCAGTTTCTGACTCCCTGATTCCTTCACACACACACACACACACACACACACACACACCCCTGCTAGTTTAAATGTTCACAAAGTAACATTTAAACTGTCCACTGAGGACTGTGGTTCCCCTCTTGGACTGATGCAGGCCATCAAGAAGGCCTTTCTGGAAGATCCCAGCATGTTTGCCTAGATAACTCTCTCTGATTACTTAAGCAATAATACCTGACAGGGTGTGTGTTGTGTTGGGATAACGTCACGCCTCGGGTGGTTGGGCACGAGGCCGCAGGCCGAGTGCATCCAACAATTGAGGCGTGACGTTATCCCAAATGACACACACCCTGGAGGGTATTATTGCTATTATACAATGGCTCGTTGTTATATATAAAATAAAAAAATAATTTTAAAGAATGTTTTTTAGTGTGGAAAAATATTTTTGTTTTAAGAAGATGAAACAATGAAGCCCATCATCAAGCACATCAAGCAGCACAGAATCAAGCAAAAGTTCATCTACAGGTTCACAGTAAGGCTGAGACTAGACCCGTGATGTTGTACTGAGATAACAGCACGGGTCCAGCCCAAGACTGACCAATCAGAGACCAGGAAATTTTCCTGCCATTGTATAATTACAAGTTATGTATGGGATCCCCTAGTCATTCATCTTGGGCCCTTTTTTAGTTTACTTATTTATTAGCACTATTTCCAGGGCATGCCAGATTAGTAACTCCATGCTATATGAAGGTTACTTGATTATTCACTATAGCTCCCCATCTATGTCAGATACAGTATCCCACAAACACATGTTGTGTTATTTATTATTGTGTTTGTTCTTTATGGAATTATGTTTTAATTATTGTAAAGCGCCTTGATATTTTGAAAGGCGCTTAAAAAAAATAAAGTTTATTGTTATTTATTATTATTATATTTATTTATTCAAAAGCTTAAACAGGAAGTACATAATGAGCTGAAAACAGCTCCTTTCCAGATGTGTCCTGGGAGAGAGGGAAGTAGGAGATAGCTAACAAAAAATAACAAGGTATAATACAATAAAAGAGTTTTACAAGTAGAATCACAAATTTTATGGGCAGAATAATAGATGAAGACACCTAGGAAATAACACACACTCTAATATATACAGAAAGGGGGAAATAGCAGAACAGTAAGACGAGGGCAAGACTAGAGTGTGGAGAAAAAGAGGAAGGGTCATAAGCAATTGCAGGTAGAATAAAAAAAGTCAGAAAGGAGAGACTTTAGGGAGGGAGGAGAAGAGACAGAATGAATAGGAAGGGAAGGAAAAGGGAGGACCAAAGTTTTGGAAAGCGGTAAAAAAAAGCAGATTGACCAACAACAGATTTTCTAGAAGGAAAAACGAGAGAATTTAAAGTATTGTTGTGGAGTGGGTAGGAGGAAGAGGAAGAAGAAGGAGGAGAAAGAAGGGATTTGAGATAAGAGGAAAGAGTGCTGAACCAGAATTTGGATAAAAAAGAGACACAATGGGAAAAGTGCATAGCATCAAGGGAGGGGAGGGAAAGAGCTGAGTAAAGCGAGCAGTGGTTTCGTACGAGAGGCACAATCTAAAGCAAAGTGGCAAAAAGAACGAAAATGGGAGTCCAGTCTGGCAAGGAAGGATTTAGGGGCACTACTCCAGATTAAATCACTGTAGTCAAAAATAGGAAAGATCATTTCTAGGACAATTTCTCTACGGGCAGGGAGTGGTATATTTGCTTTATTCCTGTACAAAGCACCAAGCTTATAGTGAAGCGTTTGGTGAACTACATCAATGAGCACAGAGAAATCAACACGCCGGTCAAGGCAGACCCCAAGGTACTTAAAGAAGGAGACACCTTCAATATTAGCACCATCAAGAGTATTAAATAGTAAGGGAGAAGTAAGTTTGGCAAGCCTCTGATGGGTACCAAAAGTCCGTGAACTGTTTTTTTGGCATTAAGAGAAAGTTGGTTAACTTTGAACCAGTGCTGAATATTGTCAAAATCCAACTGAAATCAGGAGGTAAGGGAGAGGAGCCAGATGCAAAAAGAACTGTGTCATCAGCATACATATGAATAGATACAGATGAACAAACAGAGGGTAGGTCATTTAGGAATACTGATATCTTGAATGTCTCACTCTCCTGGGCTCCTGTGCTCTGGCTATAATCTGCCACCTTCCAAACTCCTTCCTCCTCCCTCCCTCCCTTCCCTCTCTGCCCCTGCTCATGCCCTAATTACAGTTGCCCTCACCTGCCCCAGTTTCCACCACTCTTCCCACTCAAACCAAGTAGTGCCTTGTTCACCCTACATTTTGCTGTCGTCTGCGTGTTGTTGCATTGTTGCTGTTGAGGCGCTCTACCTAGCACAACTCAATAATTGTGTTACTTCTTAATTGTATAACTTGTATTTTTATTTTTGCAACTATTTCCCCATCTCCCTTCCCAGGACTCATCTGGAAATGAACTATTGAAGCTCATGATGTTTTTCCTAGTAAAACTTTTGGAATAAATAAATAATATTTGCACTGCCAAATGAACAGATCTTTGGCTGAGTCTAACCCCTCTCCCTTATCAATGTTCTTTAGACCAAACAACTGCCCGTTCACCTTACACTCTGCTTATCTGCTCCATGCTGAGCCACATGTCATGACCAGTATGGCCTGGCAGACTTTTTCAATTGCTGCCCCCTACTCCTGGAACTGCCACCCCAAAAGCATTTGTTCTGCTCCCTCTCATTCCCTCTTCCAAGCCTATCATACTGAATACTACTTGACCAGCTCAGTCTACAAATGTTTTACATGATAAATTGTTTTTGTATGCTCTACATGCTAAGCTCTCCAAATGCTTATGTATGCTAATCTTGCCCAGGGACAGTACATTTGTATTCAGAGATACAGAGATACTGATGGCAGATAAGGGCCTCTGGCCCACTTAGTCCACCCAATTGTGCATGTAATTTTGCCTCTTCAAGCTTCTCTTGAACTGGGTTGTCCCCTTCCCCCAACTGATAGGCTCCCTCAATGCCTATCCCATGCATTATTGAATCCCGTAATCATTTCAGCCCCACCACCTCCTCTGGCAGGGCATTACACTTGTCCACCACCCTTTCCATGAAGAAATACTTCTTCATGTTCCCTCTGAACCTCCCTCCCTTCAATTTTATCCCATGACTCCAAGTCCTGGAACATTTCTTCCTCTGAAAAAGTGTTTTCCTGCACCTTGTTCCTCCCCGTGAGATACTTGAATGTCTCTATCATATCCTCCCTCTCTCTCCTCTCCTCTCCTCCAGGGAGTACATATTCAAGTCCTTCAGCCTGTCCTTGTAGGACTTGTGATGCAAACCCTGTATCATCTTGGTTGCCCTCCTCTGAACTGTCCCCACCCTGTTTATAACCTTACATAAGTAAGGCCTCCAGAACTGGACACTGTACTCCAGGTGTGGCATCACTAATGTCTTGTACAGTGGAATTACGACCTCCCTTTTCCTGCTGGTGATGCCCCTACCTATGCATCCCAGCATCCTATTTGCTTTACCCACCACCTTGTCACACTCACTCCCAACCTTTAGGTCCATCAGAGATGATAACCCCTAGGTTCCTTTCCTACTTGGAGCATGCTATAGCCTCCCCTCCCAGCTGATATGTTGTTCCAGGGGTTTTGTGGCCCATGCCCATTATTTTACACTTTTTTGCAATAAATCTGCACTTCCACACCCTTGACCATTCCTCAAGCTTCTGTAGGTGTCTCCTCAATCTGTGCACTCCCTTTGGAGTGTCCACTCTGTTACAGAGTTGTGTGTCTTCAGCAAACAGGGAAATTGTCCCTTCTCAGTAATCCTTAAAGTCACTGATAAAGATGTTGAAGAAGACCGGACCCAGCACTGATCCCTGTGGCACTCCACTGGACACCCTTCCCTCTGTGAAGTGACAGCCATTTACTACCACCCTCTATGTTCTGCCATTCAGCCAATTCCCCACTCACCGCACTGCTGTCCTGCCCACACCCATATTGCCCAACTTGTTTAATAGCCTCTTATGGGGTACAGTGTCAAAGGCCTTACTGAAGTCCAGATAGGCCACGTCCATTGTCCCTGCCCGATCCACCTCCCTTGTTACCCAGTTGAAAAATTCAGTGAGGTTATTCTGACACAACATCTCCCCAGAAAAACCATGCTGCCTTGGGTCCTGTAGACCATTGGCCACAAGATGTTTCACTAATCTCTCCTTCAGAAGTGCTTCCATAAACTTCCCCACTACTGAGGTGAGGCTGACCGGTCTATAGTTTCCCACTTCCTAAACCAAAAACAGTTTCTTGCACTCACCAGCCAAAAAGGGACACCAGACCAGATGTCATATATAATTAAGAAATAATTTATTCAAAGTAGACATCCACAGACAGCTTCTGCCTGACATGTTTCGGACTAGGTCCTTCTTCTCTGTTCCCGCTCTTGTGTAAGGGGACTAGATCAGCTGTTCTCCAGTCTTTGGGCACCTCACCTGTGATTGGCTAAACAAGGTCACCAAAGGTTCAGCCACCAGTTAGCTGAGCTCCCTCAGCACCCTGGGGTACACCCCATCCAGACCCATAGCTGTATTGACTCATTTCTTCCAGTTCCTTTAGGACTCTTTCCTGTGGAAAGAGACTTGTATCCATTTCTGTGCCCTTTACCCCCTTTGTACTCCCTTCTGGCCCACTACCTGCCCCTTCTACTGTAAAGACTGAGTAGAAATATCTGTTCAGTATGTCTGCTTTACTGTTGTCATCCTCAACATTATGCTTGCCCTCCCCCTTTAGCCTCACTATCCCTCCCTTTGCCTTCCTTTTTTCACATACATACCTGTAAAATATTTTGTCCCCTCTAACCACTGTTTTAGCAATACACTTCTTTGTCTGAGCTTTTGCTTCCCTTACTGCCCTCCCTGCTTCCCTTTGCTTCTTCTGGTACATTCCCCTCTTCTGCCTGTGTCTTTTTGTATTGCTTGAATGCAATTCTTTTCACTTTCACGTTCTCTGCTATCTCCTTGGAGCTTCCCCCATACCCCCACTGCACACTGATCTGGATTTTGGGAGGTAGGGCCCAAGTAGCCAGGTGAGGGGCCTGTGGGTAGGGTCAGCTTCATCAAGCCACTGGGTCTCTTTTTCCTTATTTCCTTTCTCCTGCCCTCAGGACATCCACATAAGGGTGCACCAAGCACCCATGCACGCAAGACGTGTGGTTCAGCGCTCATAGACGTCGTCCCACTCACAAGCTGCTCCAGCTGCATTGCCACTTGTAGTCACCCAGGTGGCAGTAATGCAGTGGAGCTGACTGCTCTCCCTTCCTGGAGGAGAGGGTTCTCTGGGATGCTCTATCCTTGTCCCCCGTCCGGACACAATAGCATCATGAGCTGTAGTGCTACCGCTGTGCTGACAGGCCAGCTACTTTTTTTATACAGATTTTTGCTCCTCTATTGCCCCTACACCTTGCCATTGGGCCCATGGCCCAGTAGCTCACAACCCTGTCAGCTGCTCCCCCCACTGGTGGGGATCGACATGGAACAGGGTCTGAGAGTGCTGGAGGCTGTCACACATGGCAGCAGAGACATAGGCATTTTTCTGTGTTTTTTTTCTCTCTCTTAGGGCTACACAGATGTGCAAATAGCATGTTGTGTGAGCTCTGCCTCTGTGGAGATGCCCCCAGTGCTCTGAATGTGTGCCCCACTGAGTCCCCTGCACATACCACCATCGGGATGCCTTCAGATGGCAGCTGAGTGGTGAGGCACAAGTTTCCACCTCCCTGAAGGAGGAGAGCATTCCTAGGGATGCACAATCCTCCCTCCCTCCCCTGGTCAACCCCCGAGTGGCCCTCATTCGTTCTCGAACATGGATCACCAGCATGGTGAGAGGTAAGGTGCATAATGCCTCAGCCCTCTGTGCCACTGGTCTGACTGGGCCAACTGCTTTTAATTACTAATTATTTTCTTCCATGGTAGTCTATCAGTCCACCCTACTCACAACCATGACAATGACCTCCTCCCCCCCACCTCAAGATGGCAACCTGTTATTACCCTCCACTCACAATTACTACCAGTGGCTGGCCCAGTCCTTTCTCCTCTGGCTGACTCCAGAAACAGGCATTTTTCTACAAAATGTTGACCCAAATAATGCCATGAACAGAAAAAACTTCACATGAAGTGAAACTAGAAGGTGGGGGAATAGAACATACAATGAAGCTCCTCTTAAATATTTCCATCTGTGCAGATAGGTGGAGGAGACTTGTTGCTGTGTGAGCAATTGTGTGCACTTTTGGAAGAGTTGAGAGGGAGAGGATGCAGGTGTGCAGAATAGTCTCATAGAGAGTGTGCAAGGACATTCATAGGATTGTGCCATTGGCAACCAAGGGCTGCAGGCAAGCTTCAAGAGGGAGCAGCATTTTTATTTAATTAAAGCTCCAATGGATTCAACCAGCCTGCTGGTGCAGCAGTACTGCTACTGCTTATGATGCCGACAACCTGGGTTCAGAAGTGAACCAAGGCTATTGGGGTACTCACCAGGGGGAGAAGGCTGAGCATCCATTGGACTGCTCACTTTCTCCAAGAAGGGAGGGGATCTTGTGCCTGGCAACAGCTAGGGGTAGGTGAGCTGGGCACCAATACTGAGGCAGGACTGATGGAGGCAAAGGGCATCTGCACCTCAGGAGTGGGTTCACTGCACATCCGCCTCCATCGGGGGGGGGGTTAAGGGGAACCGCATACAGGAAAACTCTTTGACAACAAGCAGCATAAAGTATGGGGTCCTTTGGAGGACCCAGCAGACTGATGTGGGGTATATCCCTGAGCCAAATATAAAAAGAAATAAACAGATAAATAAAGAAAAAGTTGCAATGGATTTAAGATTTTTTTTTAAGTTGTGAGAGGCGCAGCAAGGTTTAACAAAACAGGTGTTCAAAGGAGACTGAAAAGGCAAATACCTAAAGGATTCAAGCTTTTTTACATTGAGAAGAGGTCAGCAAGGTTTAATAAAACAGATATTGACTGAAGTTTTCAGGATATTGTGGAAAAACATAGACCCATAAAGATGAATTTTTGATTTCCAATAGTCATATAGCTATTGTCAGTTAACAGTTCATCCCTGAGGGTCAATGTTTTCCCACTGTATCCCTAATCTCTGGTCAATATTTGTGTAATAGAATGGCTACTGAACAGAGAATAATAAACATTTGGGACCTTAAGAATCTTAGGATTGGCATGATAATATAATAACTCATATTAGCAGTCCATCAAAATGTGAAAGTAACCAATTTTGTCTTCAATTGCTTTTAAGCAGCAAAGTTTTAAAAGAACTAAATGGGATTGTGCCCCGGATGTCATACAAGCTTTTTTTTGTGAGACTTTCTTCTCATCTGATTCTTGAGCTGATCACATATCTGTTCGATTTGAGAATTAATATAAATGAAATTCCTTCGATCTGGAAATTGACATTTAAGATTCTATCATTCATGGGTGGTGAAGATTGATCATTACCAGAAAAAAGTTAATTTGTGCTCCCCTTTAAATTATCTCATCTGAGTGGGCTGTTAGCCTTGCCAGCAGTAGTGCTGCCTACATTCATGAGATGAAGGTGCTACCTGCCTTCTGAGGCAACATAATTGATGTAAATTATGGTACAGATTAGAGTTGTGCAGGTAGTGCATTATCCTGTTTGACAGCCTATCCAGAACTTCTAACAGAGCACTAATCAATAGTAGTCATTCCATAGGCCAGCATCATTGTTTCACACAGTGCAAAACTGTTCTATAGACTGAAAAGTCTGTAGGGGAACCCAGTTTAGTCTATTATCTTTGCACACTTGGGAGTAGAAAATAAGTGAGGGTTCTTATTACATAGGGCATAGGTGGTATCCCATGAATATAGCAAGTCTTTCTGAGCCAGTCAATTTGGGCAATGTCAACTTAGTGAAGATAAAGTTGGTTATCTGCCTTAATAGCTATGTGCTATTATTAGCACAGTGTAATTCAGCAATTACTTTTCTACTTATTTTAAAGAGTATGTAAGGGTTTGTTCATCGGGCCAGTTTTGAGCTGGCCATCTGGTGTACTGGTTATAGTCACTGTCACGAACCCACTCCTGGGGGTCAGGGCCACTGAGCTCACAGTGCCCACCTTTAAGTGCAATCTGTGATGGGGGGAACAGGGATACCCTCCTCATTCTTAGAAATGCTCGCCGAGGTCATGACTGCACCTCTGCGATGAGGATCCCAGACATCCCTCTAGCTCTGGATAAGGACACAATACTAGTCTCGAGTCTTGTGGCCAAATATGAACCTTTCCTTGACTATTACACAAAGGAGGAAGACCAGCAAAAGCAAAAGTTTTTACTAAAATAAATAAATGCAGTTACAACTAAAAGAGAACATATACTAAATTAGGTTACATGGAAAAGTATACAGAAAAATGCATTAAGACAGATTAGCTAAGTCTACCTGAGGTACAAAGATTTCAAAGTCCAGAGAATCGCTGGTTTGTAAAAATATTTCAGTCTTTCAGTAGCAGCCTTTGGTTCTTAGGCAGTCTTTGTGCTTGCAGCTGTTATCTTGTGGTCAGGAGAGTCCAAGTAAAATGTGTGTTCAAATGCCCTGATCACGGGTTATTTATACTTCTCTGTAACTCTTGAAATAGTGAGCAAAAATCCCACAACATTTAGACCAGAAGGTGGCACTGTTGCACTTCCCAAAAATCTTATTTTCGTGATATTCTTTGATGTCAGATTCTCATAGTTAACCTAGGTTTTACAATCTCACACAGGTACGCTATAAGGATGTGTTTCCTTTTCTGTTATCTCACACAGGCCTGTTAGAAGGATCATTCCTGACTAAAACACCCTGGGCTTTGAACTGGCTTAATTTAATTAGTTATAAAGAAGATCTTGTAAGTTTTATGGTTATACTGGTGATTTTATTACTTATGTTTCCCTCAATCAGTTTCTATTGGAAATATCCCTTTGATCATGCATCCACAAGCTTTTTGACATGAACTTGTCAGATCCTGCAAGCAAGGCTGGCCTTGTAATTCAGTGGCAGGTCAAACCCCTTTGGTTTAAAAAAAACATTCTTTTCTCTATGTGCCTTTGCTGATAGAATTACATAAAAAACATATATATAACAGAATAATATCTACAAATAAGAACTAGCAGTGAGGTAGCTCACACAGTCACCACTTTTGAGTCAGGTGACCCGGGTTCAGAACTGGCTATGGGGATACTTTTTGACATTCCATTCCCCTGCCCTCCCAACTTTGTTCCCCCTGCCTGTTGGGTGCCCCCCAATGTTCTCCACCTGCCAATGTCTGTTCCTTGAAGTAGCCCCCTCCCAAGTTTCCCCTCTCCCCAGTATCATCCCCCCAGAGTTGTTTATATTAAATTTGGAGAGTGTGGGGGTGGTATACCATTCACACAGCAATGACAATACTGTGAAGACCATTACAGTGACAAAATCTGCAGTTCACTGTTATGGTCAGCAGCATTGCCAACACTGCTATCTTCCATGATTTCAGCCCCTTCCCGAAATAACTCCAGCTCAGAGTTGATAATCTAAAATGTGGGGTGTATGGTGGGAAAAGCCCCCCACAAAAAAACACCTTCTGCTCCTGACAGCACAATGCTAACTGTCAACATTGTGCAATCTCTGTAATGCCAATCAACAAATTTCATGTCAATGCGGCATGGTGGAACAGTGGGGGGCATAGCCCCGCTGCATAAAAAGTAAGTTTATATCATTCCTTATTGTCCAATTCAGCACCGGTAGCAGTTTCTGAGAGGTGCTGTAGTGCAATGTGTGATATGGAGTTGTTGTTGTGGTCGGTGCCGTTATGAAGGTGCTACTATGACATGAAACTGGCTCTATAATGCTGGTTCAACAAGAAAAACGTTGACCAGCATCACAGCACCAGGCTCCATGTTAACAGTGATTTGCAGTCGGCATGGAGTTGCACACATTGGTGTGTGTTTTTTTTTTCAGGGGGGTTGCCCCCAACCCCCAACGCAAGGGGCTCTACACCCCACACCCCCTCTACTTTAAGATTCTAACTCCAGGTTGGAGTTAGTTTGGGGAAGGGGTGCAGGTCAGGGGAAGGGGTTTCCCAGTCCCAGTGGCACTTCTACAGTGACATGGTGCTGTTGTCAATATTTATGCATGTCGCCGTAGAAATGTCGCTATTCAGGGGGCATACGGCAGACCAGATAAAAGGTGATAGAAAGGATAGGAGGTAGCAGTGAAGATTTTCAGACTAGAATTTTAAAAGGAGTGTTATTCCATGCATGAGGCGGTGTCTTTCTGGTGATGGTCAGTCATACTTACTGTGTAAGGTATAGCAGTGTTTTACACAGTGACATGGGTTTATGTGATTAAATGGTTGGCTGTACTGCTGTCTCAAGGCAGTTTGTTAAAGTTCAGTAAATATCAGTGTTATGTCTGCTTCCAGACATCTACACTGACAATATTATAGTCACACTCTAGATGGATGACAAGCATACAGTATATTGTCATTGTAAGTGCTTCAGAATAGAAGCTTGATATATATAGAATGTTACTTAATCTTACATCTAACTTTGCATTTTTCTCTTTTAGATAATTCTTGAAGAAGACCTACTGTATGGTCAAAACATTGATCCTATCTCTATTTTCTATTTCCAGTGTGCATTTACAGTAGTATTACCATCTTGTTTTATCAGTCCACACACTGGCACAGCACCTTGTGTTTTTATTGTTCTTAACTGGAAAGTTCTGTTTATAGTATACTTACTGAAGTGTCTCAAGACAGCAGCATATTCAGCTGTATTTACCACACAAACTTATGTCATTGCATAAGTACATGCAGTTATGGATCTCTTATCTGATGAGACATGTGGAGCAATACCCCAAAGCAGTCTTCTCATAATTGACTTTGGTAGCCAGGTATGGGGAACAACGTCCTCTAAAGGTCACTTGAAATGCGGGGTGCTATATAATGCTATTTGCAGACTTGTAACATGTGCAAAAAAGATAGAACACTATTGTGTATTGTACTCAAACCTTAATTGGTTACCACTAGATTTTGGAGACAAATTAAACACAGGCATAATGATATAAACTCAGATAAAGTCAAGGTGCAAAATAACAGGAAACACTTGAGTTCAAGCAATGTGTTAACCTTGGAAATACATCTGTGCAAGTCAAGAGCAGGTCAAAAATATTTCTAGTGCCTGTCAGCAAAAACTTGGAATGCCATTCTTCCAAGCATCAGAGAACTGAACACTTTCATGTTGTTCAAAAAAAGTTTCAAACAGTACTTGCAAAGTATTTCAGGGTGTAAATGTTTTTGAGTTTTATATTAACAAATGTATTGTGTTGATGTTGTTTTAACATATTCTATGTATGTCCCTTTGTCCGGGATTGTGATGTAAACGGGTCACGTGACCCAATGTACCCTCCCAGTGATCAAAATCAAAGAAATATTAAGTAAGTAAATAAATATAACATGACCATTACAAAATCATGTTTAATAATTTACTTGTTGTCCAAAACTCCTATTGCATCTTGTGGTTTTGTCACTCTTGGTATCATTAGGCATGAGGGATTGGTTGAATGGGGTGGCAGCCATGGCACCATCCTTCACACCCAGCTACCTGGCCCTCTGACTATACCATGAGGACTGGTCTGCCCATGTTCACCACCATGCCCCCAGTCCTCATGGTATAGTCAGAGGGCCAGGTAGCTGGGTGCATGATGGTTACGGCCTACACCTCTACCCTACAACCAATGAAGGCGTAGAAGGCTAAGGAAAGTCCCTGCCTTTGCACCTAGTGCCACCCACTATCACTCCACACAGCAGATCTGGGATAAATCATGACATGTAGCCATGCCCCAACCCCTGCCACCCACCTGAGCAGCAGCAGCAGGACGGGATGTGTGTGCAGAGGATGTATAGGTCAATGCCACAGAAGCAGCACATTCCTTAGTAACTACAGCACTGCTACAAGCCAATAAGTAATTATGTAAATGTTTGATTTTTATTGTATAAGTAAACAGTGTAGTTGTATAACAATTAACAATATTAGATTGCATGTTTATTAAGCAGCTAGTTCATGAGGGAATAATTTCTGAAGGAGAGCATAAATCAGAGCTATAGAATTGACATTTGATCAATGTAAGTGTATAGCAGTTACACACATCTTCTTACACTTTATTTTAAGTTTCAGTTTCTGTGTACCTGCTTTGCAAGTACATGTTAGTTATCATCAACTGTGGAAACAATGTCACAGAAGCAGCACATTCCTTAGTAACTACAGCACTGTTACAAGCCAGTAAGTAATTATGTAAATTAATTATATTTATTGTATACCAATTAACAATATTAGATTGCATGTTTGTTTGTTTTTTGTTTTTTTTTTTGGTCACACAGTATACAAGTGGTGGCTCTGGGATTCAAACCCAGGTCTCCAGATTTGCAGGTCAGTGCTCTTACATGCTGCACTATATTGCAGTAAGTTCATGAGGGAATGATTTCTGAAAGATAACATACATCGGTAACAAGTGTCACTAACTACACTGTAACTACTGTATAACTACACTGTAACTGCACTACAATATAGTTATTAACTGGTTTTACAATGTGTGTTGTGTACTTACCCAGTTTTAACTGTGCTGCTTCTGTGACACTTACCCACACCTCTTCTGCACATACACCTCTGTCCTACTGCTGCCCAAGTGGGTGGCTGGGGTTGGGGCATGGCTACATGCCATGCTTTATGCCGGATCTGCTGTGTGGAGTGGTGGTGGTGGGTGATGCCAGATACACAGGCAGGTAGCCATGGTTAGCCATTACATGCTGTTCCCACTGGCTGAACGGGGTTGCGGCCATGGCATCATCCTTCACACCAAACTACCCCAGCCCTATGACTATTCCATGAGGATTGGGGGTACAGCGGTGAACACAGGCAGACTAGCAGGTCCCCTTACTGGAAAACAGCAGTACTGCGAGGACCAGCCATATCCCACAATTCCCCACTCCACACAGAGTGCAGGATCCAGTCTGCTGGTGGGCAGTCCATCTGATTGGATGGCTGCTGTTGATCTCCAGGCCTGGATATGCACATCTGACACATTCCCTGCCACCTATGTGAATAGGGTCCAATATTAGAGTGCATGTTTAGCAAGCTGTAAGTTCCTGAGGGACTGATTTCCAAATGAGAACTTACATCACAGCTACAGTACTGACATTTGGTAAATGTAAGTGTGCACACTAGCAAATGCATGTCACCTAGACATTAACTGTGAAAACAATACCATTATTTCTTAGCCACAATATTATTACATTGTCAGTTAGTAATTATGCAAATGAAATATTTTTGTGTACAGTCATATATCAATTCACAGTATTAGATTGCATGTTTATTAAACTGTAAGTTCATGGAAAACTGGAATACACACATGAAACATCATCTAAAGAGTTGCCAGTTAGTGCATTTAAGTATAGCAGACTGAAGTTACATTGTAATCATATTTTAGCTAACATTTTGATTACACATTTAAGTGTTTCTGTTTGATTACTTCTTAATTAAATGTGAGATAGACATAGACTGTTAAAACAGTGCACAAGACCTGCATTCATATGTAGTTACACTTGTAAGAACAAATTTAATAATGCCAAAATTAGTAACGTAGTTGTTAAACAAGAGAATACTGGAAGTCCACCCCACTCACCCAATGAATCAACAGACTATGATTTTTAAAATTTAAATTGTTTCTTTAATAGGTAACTTCCTGTATAGCTTTCATAGCTGTTCTACGTTTCGGGTTAAAAACCTTTCATCAGGAACTGGTTTCTTTTTACAAGTTTTCTCTGTAATTATAACTGAGTTATCAGGTTTGATTCCCACCACTCATTATAACGAACTTTAAAACTTTAGCGTTCATCTGGTGCACTGCAATTCCATTACGCTATATCAACAACATGTAAACTTTATTTATTCTTCTCTCAGGTTGAACAGCGTTTGTTTATGAAGTGCAAATTCTTCCCTTTTCCAAAGTGGTCGCTTCTATCTCTCTTAGGTGGCAGTCAAACCTGAGAACTCAGTTATAATTACAAAGAAAACTTGCAAAAAGAAAACAGTTCCTGATGAATGTTTTTTAACCCAAAATATAGAACACCTAAGGAAGCTATACTGGAAGTTTCCAATTAAAGAAACAATTTTAAATTTTAAAAATCCTAGTATGTTGAATCATTGGGCGAGTGGGGTGGACTTCCAGTATTCTCTTGTTTGATTTAGCATAAATTTATTCTGGTTATCATCCTCTCCCCATTTTTACTTTCTAAATCAAATTTGTTAAACTTTTTTTGAGGTGCTCACTGTACTGGAAAAAATGTCTAATGTAGTAGTTACAAAATATATTTGCCATTACAATTTGCAATAACTATTACATGTGTAGTTGCCCTTGTAAGAACAAATTACATAATGCCAGAAGAGATACAGTGGCAGTTGCACAACAGATTTTCTGTTACACTTTGCAACAGCTATTAAATGTGTAGTTACACTTGTCAGAATGAATTAATTTGGGCTGAAAGGGAGACAGTAGTAGTTGCATGTGTAACTGTTTTCTTCAAGCAAATTGTGTAACTGTACAACATACAATTGTCAAGATAGTTAACAACTACATAGTAGTTACAGCACAGTTACAGTGTAGTTACGGCATGCAAATTGTGTGTAACTCCACAACATGCAAATGTTGAACCAGTAAACAACTACATAGTAGTTACATGTAACTACACTGTAGTTACAGTGCAGTTACAGTGTAGTTATACCGTAGCTATAGTGTAGTTAAGGACACTTGAAATAAAGTGTTGCCAAAAATATTACCAACAAATAAAACTGGAAGATGTCTGGAATCTTTTGAAGTGAAAAGAAGCTTCTTTGGCCAATTTTGTTGCACTGCTGTTTTATAGAGCAGCTGACTCTTCCAGGAGAATTTTAAAAAACAATATTTGGACACAGTTTTGCTTACACTTCACACTAACTGTAGTTCTTCTCATGACTTTTTATTATTGAGGTCATACACATGAAAATAAAATATTTGTTCCTTGAAATATACTCAGCTCCTATTGCATAGTCCCCACCCGATGCATTCATACCCTGCTTATGACATCACAGTTATTCCCATGGCAACAGATTGTGACACTACAACAGAGGATCATGACCTCAAGCGAGGAGTAAGCTATTGGGGCAGATGAAACTGAGGGTATAAGGATCATGTTTCCCTGCAGATTATCTCAACAACAAATAAGAGGTGTATTGTGTTAAATATTATGTTTTCCAAAGTTTTAACAATGGCATAAACAGCTCTTTACTGATATCTAAAATATATTGCAGCAACTAATTACTTTTAAGAAATGTAATATTATTACAATTACTTATTTCTTTACTTGAATGTAATCTATTGCATTACTAGTTACTAAAAAAGTAATAATATTACACTAGCTAGTTAGCCTCCTACACTGTTTAAAGATATCTGTGCATGTACATATTTTGGAGGTTTAACATTAGTGGTGTGACTGAAATTTGGTGCCACAATGATAGTGCCACAGCAAGGGCAACAGTGACAGGACGATCTTGATTTTAGATCGCCCCTCACTGATGCCACCATGTGCAACCATACACGTTCTGCCCCCTCCAGGGCATGCCTGCCTTGGAAGAGGTTATATTTGTTTTTTGGGAGGTGCAGGGGTGAAGCCCCCCTCAAAAGCTGATTGTTTCCTAGGAGGGTGCTTTGGCACTGGAACTCCCAGGAGACATTATGCCCAGCACTCTAATGGTGGGTGGCATGTTGCCTGCATCGTAATCAGTGTCAGCGACATGTTTGTTGCACCGGCATGGATGAACCAGTTTTGGCCACCTTTGGGAACTTTCATTCAGCTACAGCAGAATAAAGTAGAGAAATGGAACAAAGAACAACATAAAGCTATGAGAGAAAAAAATTCTCTTGAATCCAAAGTAACACCTATTGGCAACATGGTCTAATCACTAGAACACAGGCTTGGGAACCAGAAGAAACAGGTTGTAACTGATCTCACTAGGACAGCTCAACTGAGATGCAGCATCTCATTATCTATGATATGCCACTTTTACACAATTTTATAGCTGGTGAAACTAAAGCACAGAAAGGTTAAGCGATTTGATTAAGGCCACACTGTGAGTAAGTAGTTCTGATGGGATTTCAGCCTTACTTCTGGTTCACAATTGATGAAGCAACTGCTACGCTATGGCTGCACCGAAGTACTGAAACTCCTGTTATGTCATGTTGTGTACCCACTTAATGTTCTTCTGTGTACTCCTATGTCTGTACCAATGTTTTTAAGAAGTAGTTCTGTTGTCTTTGTACTCTATATGTCTGACGTAGAACCTTTGTAAATGAGCCCTTGACTCAAAGGTCTTTCTGAATCCTCATTAAATAACAATTAAAAAAACAAAATATGATGTCACAGGGGTCATGGATCACAAGTAAAATCTCTGGCATAGTTCTATTAGGTCTATGCCATATTTGATTTATGCAATGGCATGAGTTTGCACGTTAAAATGGTTGGATGTGCTGCTGTTTTTATAAAGTAGCAGTTAGAAAGTTCTACTAGGAACTTTCCAAGCACACGCCTGTCTCAGCCAGAAATTGTATCAGATTTCTATTCTGAGGAGCCTACTGTCAGAATATTTGCTTGTCATGTAACCCAGTTAGAATATTTACTTATGATGTGACCTACAGTTAGACTAGCATAACAATAAAAATATCACTATTTTGTCATGATATATCATAAAAACAACCATTGTTCATATATGAAACAAGGCAGTGTTAGATACATTTTCTATCCATTCAAATTGTGAAGACCTCAGACGACCTCACTAATGGCAAAGCGTAGCCATGTGTGAAGTGTCTTCACGGTCACCTCAGCGAGTATGTAAAAGAAAATTACCCAAACACTGCCCTTGTTGCATATTTGATTTATACAATGTAGTTTGTTTTTAGATATCATCTGACTGATTTATGTATATGTACGATTGATGATTTTAAACAGAATCCATGAAATTGTTCTGTTAATTTTTCAGTGTTGTGCTGTTTACACCAGTTATTGAATAAGAGGACTGTAGAACTTTGTGACTGTTCCATGGATAATTTGAACCTGATAGAGATATGACAATTGCTTCAGGGAAGGGAGAGTAGTGACACTTAGAGTACATGGATAAATCTACACTGAGATAATAAACTGTTCTCATTTAGAATGTAGAACTTTGCCAAATAAATTATTTATTGTGCATTTTTTCTCTAACATACATTGCATAAATACTATATATATATTTATATATATGTGTGTGTGTGCATGTGTGTGTGTGTGAGAGATGATCTAAAGTATACAAAACTACAGTTCAGATTTGACCATCAACTTACACCAGAGTGCGGAGTTAAAGAATCAAATGCTTTACAAAACAAGGTCATTTAGGCTATCATTTTATTCTGAAGCTGTTTATGTCTACAAGTTAATGTCATGGCCCTCATTTAGATGCAGAGCACACATTTGTACCTATCTGCAGGGTACAACAGGTGTAAATGTATTTTAGTGTAGTACTAATTGTCCTTTTGGTATTTACTTCAGGTATCGAGCAGTTGTGAAGCCCATGGACTTGCAGACTCCCGATGCACTTTTCAGGACATGCTGCAAAGCTGGCTGCATTTGGATTGCATCAGTGCTGTTTGCTGCTCCAGAGGCAGTGTATTCAGATTTGTATTTGTTCATGAACTCAGACAACAACGTGACCTTTGAAACCTGCGCCCCCTACCCTGTGTCTGAAAAAGTACTTCAAGAGGTCCATTCAGTCATGTGCTTCTTGGTATTCTATATTATCCCATTGTCTGTTATTTCTGTTTACTACTTTCTGATTGCCAAAACATTGTATAAAAGTGCTTACAACATGCCTGGCGAGGAACATACTCATGTCCGCAGACAGGTAAGTACTCCAAAACAGTGGGCTACACTTTTTTTTTAATGTGGCTTGCAAAGAAATGCATTATTTGCACACAATGTCTTGTAAGCATTTGTGCACCTAATGTTTGAAAGGACAGTGTGGATAACATTGGCAGAGATATTTTGCCCCTTCAAGCACAGACTCACTTTTAAAGGATTCAATTTCCATATGTTTTACAGGTTTCCAATCTGCAGAAAAGGTTCACACAAATGTCATACTAGACTACATAGAGGTTTAAAGTATTGACTAAGCAAAATACTGACTAAACCTTGTTTGTGTAAGTCCATTCTCTTTTGTGCTTGCAAACATTTTGTTGACCATGCACTTTATCTGTGAGCAAAATATATGCCTACGATGAAAATGACTTGACAAACTATAAACAACACTGCTTTAATAAAATAACTTGAAATGCAATGTTACATTTCCTGGAAATGTAACTAGAAACATAAGGGGATCTGTCCTGCTAAGCCTCTTCAGTACTGTTTCACAACTAAAGTAGATCATATAACACTGGGTCAAAAAGGAGTAGCAAAGCATTTTGAAAGAGTTCTTTCTTTAGATACTGTATAGTTATGGAAATATGAAACACATTAATGAATACTTTAGCATTGTAGCCCTCAAACTCAATCAGTATCTGTATAAAATTCTGTTAGCTACTTTTCATGTTGTTCAACAATTACAGAGCAAAGTGTAAAAGCCATCTTCATATTCTGTGCTTACATGTAGCAGGAATCATTTACTTTGTAATCAGTTCACTTTAGTTCAAACCTTTTTACTTTACATAATGTTGGTGCTTCGCCCTGTCTGCCCCGCCCGCCCCAACCACCCTCCCACCCAGGGGCGGCTGTCAATTTAAGGATCCACCCTGTGACATCACATCCGGTGACATCATGTCCTGTTGCCCAGAACCTATCTCCCCACTTTCCCATTTGCAGGTTATACCTGCTGGCCACTAGAGGGACCTATGCTCCCTCACTACTTCCTACTCCTACCTGTACAGCACTACTTCTCTGGGATCTTGCTCACCACAATGTATTGGCCCTGCCTCACGCTCTGCCTGTGTCTATTCCCACTAGCAGTGCACTTACCCACTTACCCATCTGCTAGTCCACACTGTGCCCTGGCACCCCTCCCTTCCCTTGCTCCTGAACCTGCTCTCCTGCCCCCTTGGGACCTCTGTGTGTCCCCGTCCTCCCTGCCCTCCCCCTAGCTTTATCTTCACCTCAGGCACATCTGGGTGTCTTCTTATTCTTGCTTTCCCCTCCTGTACCTCCCTGCCCACCCCCTGCTCCCTTAGCCTCCCTCCCCCCTCATGTCAATCGTGGGAAAACCTCTCACCATCTCCCAGCCAGGTGTTAGTCATGCTACTACTCCTGTGGGGAACATTCATCCAAACCCTGGCCCAGTTCCCAGGAGCTCCCCAACTCGCACCACAGGCCTATGCATGGTCTCCATGAATATCTGTAGCCTCCTAAAAGTTTGACTCACTACAATGCCTGGTCATCAATTAACCTGATGTTATCACCCTGGTTGAGACTTGGCTGTCAAAATCCTCCTGACTCCTAGTCTCCTTCCTGGTTTCACCCTTCTGGTCCGACCATGTTGGGAGATGGGGCGGCGGCTGCGCCATTTATGTCAAGGAATCTCTCCCTGCATCAGCCCTGCCCACTCCCATCCTTGACTCCAGGGCCCAGGCGCTCACGCTGAAACTAACCCCTGACCCTTTAAAGGGACCCCTTTATCTGACTACTGCATACGTGCCCCCCAGGGACCAAACGCAAGCCATTGCCTCTCTTACAGAATACCTTACCTCTCTACCTCCTTCTGCTGATCAAATTCTGGTGGGTGACTTAAATGTCAACTGGCTCAGCCCCTCCTCCTCTTCTACCCGAGACTCCTTTTCTGCAATAGACCTAACGCAACTAGTTACCCACCCTACCAGGACTAACCCCAAGAGAGGCTCCAGTACCCTGCTTGATGTGGTACTCACCAACCGCCCTAATCGGATCCCCAATGTACAAGTCCTCCCGGACTCTCTCAGCGATCACTCCCCCATTCTATTCAACTGGTCATCCTCAGTCCCCAAACCCATGCACAGTCCACATGCAGCGGCGTCTAATACCTGGTGGACTGATAAAACTTCAAGAACTTCTGTCCCAAATTGACTGGTCTCCTATACAGGCAACTCCTGACATCGACACAGCTCTCTCCTTCTTTACCCAAACTTTTAATAATGCCTGTGATATCTTTGCCCCAGTGTTGACCCGCCGTTCTAAAAGGAAGAATGCCTCCTGGGTTACCCCAGCTTTGATCCACCAGCTCAAACATAGGGACAACCTATGGCACCGTGCCATTGAGACTGGCCAGCCTGATGACAGGTGGTTATACGCTGCTGCCCGAAACAAGTGCACTCGGGCCATCAGAAAGGCCAAGTCTGAGCACTATCGGGTCCTCACTCACTGCCTCATGGGGAATCCCAGAACCTTCTGGGATAACATTAAACAGTTAAATGGGAGTGCACACTCCCCCACCCACCAGATCAACATTATGGTGTGATCTCCTCAGACCCAACCCTCATAGGCCAACCACCTCAACACCTCATTCACTGACTTAGCCCTATCCTCCCTACAAATCTTTTGACCCTCCTCCCCAGCACCTGCCGTAAATCTTTCTCGCCCTTATTTTCTCCTCCCTTGGTGTTTCTGCCCAAGAACTTAGGGCACACCTTGTCACTGCCCTCAAGAGTAATAGTACAGGCAGTGACACCTGATCCGTGTATCCCTACGGCTGGTCTTAGACACAGTCCTTACCCGATCACATGCCTCATCAATCACTCTCTTTGCCTGGGAAGGTTCCAACTGCCTGGAAAGTTGCCACTGTCACCCCTATCTTTAAAGGTGGTGATAGGACTGTGGCTGGAAACTATCGACCGATCTCCATTCTCTCTCCTCTCTCAAGGCCTTGGAAAAGTGGTGGCCTCTCAAATCTCTGACTACCTCTCCACCTACATTGTCCTTTGTCCTGAGCAGCATGGCTTCCGAGCGGCCACAGTACCAACACAGCCCTCCTAGAGTTCTCCAACTTTCTCCACTCCTCCTTAGACACTGGTTCTCCGGCTGGTGCTGTCTTCATTGACCTCGAAAGCTTACACTGTCTCCCACCCTCCTTCTTGATGCCCTTAGTCTCTCTGGTTTTGCTGCTGGGCCTATCTCCTGGTGCACCAGTTATCTGTCTGACTGCTCACAGCATGTAAAATTAATGGGACCTACTCAGACATCTGTCCCATCTTTTCTGGGGTTCCCCAGGGCTCCTTTCTGGGCCCCTTACTATTCTCCCTTTACCTTAACACCCTTCCACGCTCTTGCTCGGGGAACATTCTATTATGCGCTGATGATGCAGCCATCTTTGCCTCAAATGAACCCTACTGCCCTCCAGGACTCGCTGCAGAAGTCCTTCGACCAAAGCCGAGGGCTGGTTCAAGGAACATAGATTGGTGATAAATCTTAAAAAAACAAAAACCATGTTCTTCACTCATCCCCAAAACAAGTCCTGCAACTTCAAACTCCTCATTCACTCTGGGTCCTCATTCCCACTCGAACAAGTTTGCTCCTATAAATACCTAGGGATCCATTTGACCCTCCCCTCTCCTTCCATGGACACATCGCTGCCTAGCCACTGCCACTAATATCCGATTGGGCATCTTACATCGGTATAAACACTGCCTCCCCGGAGGCTCTTCGACTGCATGATCACCTCCTCTATCCTGTCCCTAGTGGACTATGGACTGCCGGTGTATGGTGCTGCTGATCAGACTGCACTCCATAAAATTCGCACTACTCTGAATAAGGCCTGCAGGTTAATTACTGGAGCACCTAGGATGACACACACCTGTCTACTGTATGCTAAAGTGCTGGTACTTGATCTCGATGAGCGCCTCAAATATCTGACCTGTACCCTTACAAAAAAGACCCTCCTTGGGCTATCCCCACCAGGATTGACCAACACCATACGATGCTCTGTCCCACTAGTTCATACTCGGATCTCTGGGAAAACCTCTCTTGTTGTCCCTAGAGCTAGGACCTCTCATGGCCAAAGAGCCTTCAGCTTTAGGGCCCCCTCCTGGTTCAACACACTGCCCCCCTCCATCTCTGAAGCTCCAACTACATCGTGCTTCAAAACTTCCTTAAGTAACCACCTTATTAACACCCAATGCTGTAAATGCCACTAGTCAAAGCCGTACTCAATACTTATGACAAAGCTTATTACTAAGCTGCTAAGGACAACATAACTCTGGTATTGTTTGCATTCATCCTACCTGTACCAGCTTGTTTGTATCTATGTCTTAATTTACTGTTATACTTATGTGTTGTACTGCTATACTGTGTATTTTGGTTTGTCTTACTGTGACAAGGTACCTTTGTAAATGAGCCTATGGCTCAAAGGTTTTCCAAACTGCTGTTTAAATAAAATAAAATAAAATAAAAAAATAAAATAAATGACAATGAACTGAACTGATTACAAAGTGATGGATTCCTTCTGCATGTAAACACACAACACATCAGAATTTTAAATCTGATTGCATACCTTTTACTGTAGTTTCTATAAGAATAACAACAGAATCCACTGCCACAGTTGGATTTGCATGGACAAAGTAACCAGGTTCAGACTAATAAATGTACTTGAACCACTGCACTTGAATCTGGTTCATATCGAAACAGAACCCAAATCAGAATGAGTTTATATTGAGCTGCCAATTGAGGATTGCTTCATCAATTCCACTGATATTGTAAGTCGAATCTCATTCCAATGTGCAGGTAAATAAACCACTTTTTGATGGCCAGTTTCAAAAGCACGGTGGCTCCATTGGGAACATGTCTGCATGCAAGTACAGGCTTGTGATGGTGCTGATTTCTTTTAAATTGTGTATTACATTGTAAATGGCCATATGGCATTTTATCTGAGCTGCATGTCCACAGAAATGGCTGGTTTCAAGCTGCAGATGGTAGACAGTCACATAGCGCATCCACGTTTATCTTTTGTGATCTCTGAAACAACAGCTGGAAACTGGATGAGCACACTGGATCCCTTTACAGGTGTTGAGGAATCCTCAGCAACTTGTTTTAAAGCATGTTTTACTATGAAAATTATTTGGTCCCCATCTTAGCAACTATAGACTTGGATGATACTTTTGATCTGTATCTAAACTGCAGCTGCAAGGGCTGTGTTTGGGGCAAAGTCCATAATTCTGTTGTTGCAAATGTGTGCATAAAAGTAAAGCTGCAATTTTCTCCTGCAAAAGCAACACTTTCAAAATATCCATTTCCGAGTGTCCACTAGACCAACATTTCCAGTGATCAAAGCTGCTGTGGTGGTGAAAGGTTTGTGTAACTGTAGAGGGTGAGCTCCCAAAATGTCGTATGTACGTGGTTTAGATAAACCTAGTTTTAATGGACATTGAAGCCTCTTTAATTAGTTAATGGATGTTTGAGCACATGACTTTTTTACACCCTGTTGTGTAGGGTTGTCATGTGTGTTTCAAGGTACATAACTGCCAAAAGTAGAGTTATTCTCAAGTGAAAACAAAAGCATTTTTTTCTTGGTTAACCAGAATAACCTTTTATTTTATTTTTAGATCGAATCCCGAAAGAGGCTTGCAAAGACAGTGCTGGTGTTTGTTGGCTTGTTTGCAATTTGCTGGCTGCCAAACCACATCCTCTACTTGTATCGCTCCTTCACCTACGACTCTTCAGTGGATTCTTCCTTGTTTCACCTCCTGGCCACTATTTTTTCTCGTGCATTGGCCTTCAGTAATTCTTGTGCAAACCCTTTTGCTCTTTGTTGGTTAAGTAAAACATTCAGGCAGCATTTTAAAAATCAGCTGTATTGTTGCAGAACACAGTTTTCTGAGCGACCACCCAGTATCAGTCACAGTAATACAACCACAGCAGTGACATCTGTTAAAAACAGTGTCCAACTCTCAGAATTAAGTTTTACTTTGCTAAATGGGTACAGTGTTAAGAGAGAGGATGACTGCCTGTAACAAGTAGTAAAGTTTGCTGACAGAAGTCTTTACATGTTGACTTAAACTACTGAATAAATGAGAAGTCTGTCCGAGCTGTGTAGGTTAGGAGTTGCCACACCCCTTGTACTGTTAGTGCTAGCCTTTGCACTGTTAACTATCTGAATTCTGATTTAATCACCAGCGAAATGGTTAAGCAAGAATAGTATGTCAGTATCTGACTTTTTTTTAAATTTTGCCATCATTTATTTTTTTGTATGAAAAAAGTATCAGGGTTTCAGTTCATTTTATTTTGTTTAAGTAAGAAAGTAATTCTCTGCCCCCTAACAGAGTGAAAACATTCAACAGCAATTTAGCAGACTGATTGATTGCACTTTCAGCCCCATTCTAAAATGTAGGACTTAGACCAAATAGCTAAAGCACTTGCATGTGCGTCTGCAAAATTAGAAGCACCTTTTTTTTTCTCTATTTACAGTTTCTGTTTTTTTTTTTACAGGTTTTCTCTCAGCCCCTGCACCCACACATCCCTGACATAGCATGCGTGTGTGGAGGCACATGCATGCACGCCATACGGGATGCCGCTCCCTTCCAGTCATACCATTAACTGCCTGCGCCAGCACCGAACCTCCATTCGGTGATAGTGAGACTACAGGTGGGTGACTCCACCCCTTACCCAGGAGAAGAAAGCTAACGCTAAATCTTGCTCCTACCCTCCCCCCATGCCAGCACCCCGATGACCCGAGATCATTCCCGAACCCGGGCTGCTGGCATAGCTTGAGGTGTGGCGTCCAGCACCTCAACCCTCAGTGCCACCAGGCCAGCTCAGAAGCACCCTTTTTTGCCAGAAAAAAAACCTGGCTAAAACTTTTGTGAACATTACCAGGATTTATAATAGCAGTCAGTACTGATGATGTCCCTGGAGAACTTGGACAGTTATTTTTTTTCTGATTCTAAAAAGTATTTTTAAAATGTATATGTGCAACTAAATTACACATGGACATTATCTGAATAACCTTGGTGCTTGGTGCTCTTTTTACATTAAGTAATGTATGGTCATGTCTAAATTAGGATCTATTGAATAATGTTCTTCCAAGATAGAAAATATATCTTAAAGTGCCCCTGATGCTACAGAGGATACTTTGGAAAATATATGATTTTTAGACACATTTCAGCTATGTCATGTATTTTCCATATTTTACACCACCTGTTCTTTATGGCCATTCACATTAACATGCATGCAGAATTATTGTCTGAGACTTCGTCTTCTCTTGCTGCTTGTCTACACCTGAAGTCACACACTCTGACATCACAGACTGTTGTTGTGAAATCAGTTATGTAACAGAGAATAACGATGTCAGGTATCAACAAACAGCCATAGCAGAGGGATGCTCGGATGGTCCAGCGACAGTGCAGCACGGTGCCATGCAGATGACCTGGATTTGGAACAGAACCCAGCTAGTCACATGGGGAGGCAGGCCAGGCTGCTGCAGCTGCTGTGTGATGACATGCCTCAGCCAAGGAGGGTTGACGGTGAGGTCCAGTACTGCAGCAATCTCAGCAGCTGGGCCAGGGAGCTAGCCACCTCTGCAGGAAATGTGCTGTGTGCACAAGAGGCTAAAAACAGACTGCACTCACATTGAGGAGGTGGGCGTGACAAGAAAAGGAAGAAAAACTCATAGTCATCTGATTGACAGCCTGGACTTCTGGTTCCACTGGGTCCTAGTGCCAGCTGGCAAAGCAGCCTAGTCCACATGGTGGACTGCCTCGGTGGGGGATGATAGCAGTTCCCTCAGGAGACCCTGCCATGGAGGGCAGAGCTGTGGGGGTAGCTGGTGGGCTACCAGGGCTGGGGGAGGGAGAGGAGACAAAGGCCTGAACATGGTACATCCCTGGGACTAGGGTATTTCCCTGATCGACCGACGGGACCAGGCAGGAAAAATCTTGATTAAAAAAATACCCATAGCAGTCAAAGTCTAGAGGAAAGTTATCTTATATTCATGTTAATGTGCATAGCTATAAAGAAAAAAAGAAAGCTAAATAGAGCAAATGTACCAAACATAAGGTGAAATGAATTTATTACTAAGGGAATGCTTTATTGTTGGGGTATGCTGTCCTCCTGATGAGCTATTAAACCAAGGTCCTGTCTGTCATTTCTGATGGTGTTTCATGAGGACATTAAACCTCCCACAGCACTTCTCAAAATAAGTAGGGGAATTTGTCCAGTGTCCTGGCCAAATTTCCCCCATTTCTCATTCACTAATATACCACCAGCAGCTTAATCAAGTTCAATTTCAGTTGGTTTGCATCTGTATCCCCCCACAATGAGGCTAAAAATAGGCAGTATTGTGTAGCCCTCCTTTCGCAATCAACAAAAACTGAATGAATGAATGAATGAATGAATGAATGAATGAATGAATGAAATGTGTCTGAAGTATTAGGTTTTCCAAAGTGTTCCTTGTGATGTCAGGGGGCTTTTCCTTAAGCTTTAGGTTTACTGGTAGCTATTTTACATCATTCAATACAATGTAGGTAACTTTATGGGAAGCTCCTTATTATTTGTCAGTTGGTTAATGTTAATACATAACAGTAACTTAGAAGTAATTCAGTTTGCAAAGAGATTTCCTGTTTTTATTTGATTAGCTGTTGGCTTTCAGGTAGACCTGATGAACACACGTTAGAGGTCTTGAATACATATATATATATATATATATATATAAATATATATAATACATCAGTTAGCCTTGTAAGGCATCATATTTGCCTGTAAGTATTGTGTTTTTCATTTAATTCCTCAGCTTATTAAGCATTGTTCCACAATAAAACTCTCTTTTATTAATATGATAATAGCATCATCAGAGCAAACTCATTTATACATAGTACTGTGGTGGTGGAAGGGATGTTGGATACACTTTTTGGTCCCTTCCACCACATGCTATCTACTGTATAACAGTGACTATATCTTAAGTACTAACATACATCTAATTTTAACTGCCAGAGTGTGACCTCCATTCATTCTGTGTAACCCCCAATATGTTTCCACAGGAAGCTGTTTAGTCCTATTCTGAAAGCCAGAACAATGCCAGTGTCCAGTACATCAGTGGGTAGGCTAGTCCATATACTGAGAAGCCTCTGTGTGAAAAACAATTCTGTCTGACTTTTCTTCTTCTCTTCTCAAGTTTCAGCACGTGCACTCACTAGATAAAATGTCTATGTATGCTCATGTCTGTAAAACTTCTCCACAATAAATAATTTGAGTACTTTCAGGGAATAGTAGCTTTTTAAAGAAATTATTAGCAGACGGTAATATGAAAATAGTAAGTCCAGTGGCTGGCTGTTAATGTTCCTGGACAGTAAGGAAAAGAAAAAGAAATGGGTAAACTGGATGGGTCTTGTGGTCCTTATCTGCCATCAACTTCTATGTTTCTATGTTTCTATGTAAGAACAAAGACAACTGTTAATGTAAGTGCTTCATTAAAATATAAATTCATTTACATATAGTGTATTTAATTAACTAAATAACATTTACACAGCTTGTGGAGAATTATTTTGTAGGAAATTAAATTGTGTAACTCCTCTTTTTAAATTGTACACTTGCCAGTACTCCTCACTAGTACTGTCACCGCCACCACCCCCAAAAAAGTATTAGAAATGCCCATAAAAGCATCATAGTGTTTATTAGCGAAGTGTATGTCCATTATAAGTAGAAAAAAATATGTATTAGATTTACTATATTCGGTTTAGGAAATCAATTTGTGTCTGTTATTATTGGTTGTCCATTGTAACCATGTTTGTTGTATATGAATACACTGCATAGCCAATCTTTCATCATAGCTCTTGTTTCCTGAGTTGTTAATCACCTTGGTAGCCCCATTCTAGACCTGCATGATCTCTTGAATGTGTTTTGTCTTCTGTCAGACCACAATACAATGCAATGCTCCAGGTGCAGTCTATCCAAGACCTGATACGTGATCGGATAACCTACCTTGATATTTGCCCTCTCTCCCTAATGCATCCCATTTCAACACTCTGTTTGCTCCCATGACTGTGGCAGCACGTTGCTTGCTTAGCTTCAGCTTAGTATGCACAATTATTTCCAAACCTGTTTGCTCAGCTGTTTTGTCGACTGTTATGCCACACATGGTGCATGCAACTCAAATTCTTCTTCCATAAAAGTACCATACACTTCCCCCACATTAGACCCATGCATCCATTTTGTGGACCACGTCCCAATATGCAGAATCCTCCTACAGTCTGCCCACTTTCTCTCTTTGCTGTGCCCACTATTTGTGCCAATATAGAGTCAACAGCAAACTTAGGCAGTCTGCTACTGACTCCGTTCTTCAAGTCATTAATGAATATGTTAAAAAGCACCGACCCATGGTACTCTACCCAGTACATCCCCCTATTATTAACTGTGACCATCCACGACCAGTTTCTGCTTTCTACCTGTGAGGCATTTTGTCATCCAACTCTTACATAGATACATAGACACTGTCAGCAGATAAGGGCCTATGGCCCACCCAGTCTGCCCATTTGAGCTTGTAATTTCCCTTCATGTTTTTTCTAGAAGTCTGTTGCCCCTTACCTCCAGAATTCCCTTATGTCTATCCCATGCATTCTTAAATCCAGTGATTATTTCAGCCCCCCACCACTTCCTCTGGCAGGGTGTTCCACTTGTCCACCACCCTTTCTGTGAAGAAATTCTTCCTCACGTTTTCTCTGAATCACCCTCCCTCCACCTTCATCCCATGCCTTCTAGTCCTGGAACATCTTTTTTGCTGGAAAATAGTGTATTCCTGCACCCTGTTCCTCCCTGTAAGGTACATGTATGTCTCTATCATATTCCCTCTCTCCCTCCTCTCCTCCAGTAAGTACATATTCAAGTCCTTCAGCCTGTTCTCATAGGACTTGTGATGCAATCCTTTTACCATCTTTGTTGCCCTCCTCTGTACCTTCTCTACCCTGTCTATGTCCTTATGTAGGTAAGGTCTCCAGAACTGTTCACTGTACTCCAGGTGGGCCTCACTAGTGTCTTGTATAGTGGAATTATGACCTCCCTTTTCCTGCTGGTGATGCTCCTGCCTATGCATCCCAGCATTCTATTTGCTTTACCTGATGTCTTGTCGCACTGTTTCCCTACCTTGAGGTAATCTGAGATGATAACCCCAAGGTCTCTTTCCTGCTTGGTGCATGCTATATCCTTACCCCCCAACTGATACGTTGTTCCAGGGTTTTTGTGCCCCATATACATTATCTTGCACTTCTTTGCATTGCATTTCAACTGGAAAACCCTTGACCATTCTTCAAGGTTCTGCAGGTCCCTCCTCATTCTGTCTACACCCTCTGGCATGTCCACTCTCTTACAGAGCTTAGTGTCATCAGTGAACAGGGAAATTCTGCCTTCTAGGTCCTGCGTAATGTCACTGATGAAGATGTTAAATAGGACCAGTCCCAGCACTGATCCCTGTGGTATCCCACTGGTCACTCTTCCCTCTGTGGAGTGACAGCCATTTACCACCACCCTCTGTGTCCTGCTGCCCAGCCAATTACCCACCCACCACACTACTGTCCTGCCCACTCCCATATTCTCCAGTTTGTGGCACAGTGTCTTGCTGAAGTCCAGATAGGCCACATCCACTGCCCTGCCCTGCCCTGATCCACCTCACTTGTCATTCAGTTGAAAAATTCAATGAGGTTGGTCTGACATGACCTCCCTCCAGTGAAACCATGCTGCCTTGGGCCCTGTAGTCAATTGGCAACCAGCTGTCCCACCAATCTCTCCCTCAGTAGTGCTTCCATGATCTTTCCCACTACCTATAATTTGTGATCCTTTTGCACTATTTGCTCCATGGGTTTTATATGTGGTATAGTGTTAAAGGCCTTTGTGATGTGCATATAGACCGTAGCCATCTCCCTGATTGCATGTTTCAAGAAGGCAATCAGGTTGGTTTTGTAGAATCAGCCTTTTCTGAAGCCATGTTGTGTGCCAGTGAGCAGTTCATTTCCTTTGATTGCTGAGCAAACACATCTTTTTATGACTTACTTATAACGCTAAGCACTGAGGTAAGGATTACAAGTCAATAATACCTGGGTTATACCTTGCCCCTTTCTTGAATAGGGAAACAACATTTTCCAGTTCTCTGCCACTATTTCTGTCTGTAAGGAGTCCTGAAATAAATGAGTGAGGAGATGATCCATAACATATTTTAACTCCATTGCTATCCTAGGGTGGTTGCAGTTTAGACCCTGAGATTTGGGGGTTTAGCATTCTGCAGATACCTAGTAATTCTTGAATGATCAGCACTGCCTGCTGCTCAACCTGCTCATCTCCTTAAGCTTCCACCTCAGCTGGCCTTGCCCCATGTCTTCTTGGCAAAATGGTGGCATAAAGTGATTATTCAGTGCCTCTGCCATCCATCGTTATCTTTAATCCATTTTACAGTCTTGTATTCCAGTCTTGCCTTAACATGCACAGTCACAGCCCTGCTTTCCTTCTGTAATTACCTATACTCTACTTCCATGGTCCTGCTGTTAGAATCCTTCCTCTTATTGTAGGCCCTCTTTCTGAAACTTAACTTCCCCTGTATGTAATTTGACAACCAGGGAGGCCTCTGCTTAGTCCTTTGGCCCATGTTAACTTCAAGGATGCATCAGGTAATGCCTCCATTACATTCTATTTCACAGAATCCCACTTGGTGTCAGCACGCCAACTCAACGGTGTTTTGCATATTTTACGCTGACCACCTACTGTATTTCAGCTTATCAAAACAATCTTGCCCTAAGTGTAACAACCTGCACTTATTCTTAGTGAATGAGTTTCCTCCCACCACCTCAAACATAATCTTATTTGATCCTTGTAACCCACTGAATCTCCCATCCTGACACATTCACTCCAATACTCCACAGCAGATCAAGAATGGCATCCAGTCGTTCCATTACTGCCAAGCTGGACAAGGAAACAGTTTATCATGACTGATGAAAAACCCTCTCTACTTTCCAAAAGGCACTTCCCCCTACTAATCAATATCAGGCAGGTTGATATCCACTATGAGAAACCAAGTATCCCATAGTGGTTGCTCTCTTGATTCCGTTCTCCATTTGCAAGTCTTGTTCTCCTGTACTACCTGGTGGTCTATAACATTCATAAAATCTTTATTTATTGCCTCATGTGGATCTTATCTTCAGCCACATGGTTTCTATAGGGCTTCCATCTTTGTTTCCCACTTGTTTAGCCACCTCAATCCCTTCCTTGACACGCAGAGTTACCCATTTACCCCAATGACCCTCTTTGTCTTGTCTAAAGAGATTACGCCCATTCACTCTAGCATCCCAGTTAATGCTCTAATTCCACCAGGTCTCTGTGAGTCCCAGTACATGATGGCTTGCTTAATGGAGCTCACTCTTCAGCTAGTCCATCTTGTTATATACACTCCTTATATTTGCCATCATGCAGAAGGGGACTATGTTTTCCCAGTTTCTGCTCCATGAAGGGGACCTTGTCTAAGAAATTCATACAATCAGAAATGTTGTCAATGTATTGAACAGTGACAATGTAATGTATTTTTGCATTATGTGAAAACAATAAAATACAATTCTTAAAATACTCAGCAAGGCCTGAAAGCCTAAATCAAACAATGCAGTATGTATATTTTTAAAAATATCAGCTTGTTACTAGTAGTTAAAGACCAGTCTGTTAACTATACGTGTTAACAGAAAATCAGCAGTCATTAATGTCACTTGTGTTTGTCTGAATACAGTTCCTGTACCATATTGTAAGAATGTAACCCATTATCATTTAAAGAGCTTTGAGATAGTTTATATAATATCAAACCCAAATTCTATTCTATTTTATTGCTAAAAACAATCATTAACTTGCAATGATTAAACAATTTCAAGAAGATTATTGTTATTATAAACAACTTCAAGTGGTTTATAAAAAAACAAAGTTTTAGGTTGCTACATTTTTTAAGTCCATTACTTGAAAGTCTGTCAGCCTTTTAAGCTCCTTTTTGCAGTATGTGTAAGGGCCATTTTGGGTGTGCCTCAAGCTACCACTGTATACCTACACACAGCCAATATTCATAGGTGACGTACCATAACCAACTCAAATCTCAGTCAGTCGCACATCCATTTAATGCAGTCAACTAAGACTTGGTGGCCCAGAATGTCAAAAGCTGTTGAGAGATCTAACAAAACAAGCAAGCAGAGCTCTCGTCTGTTCCTGTCTTAAAGGAAATCATTCAGCACTCTGCCCAAGGCTGTCTTCAGTGCTGTTCTGTGTCTTGAAACCAACTAAGAATTTTTCAGACATGTTAAAATGCAACAAGTAGCATTTCACATGCCCCACCACTATCAGTTGGAGGCACGGCAATAATTTGACATTAAGTCAGGATCTAAGAAATGGGTTCTTGGATAAGAAGCTACCCTTTATAAATGAAATATTGACAATTTTGTGGTGTTTATCTGCCTATGTCTCTGTGAGGGGTTTTGACCATTTTATATCAGGTATTACCTTTAATAAACAGCTATTTTTACTTGAATTTTTCAAGCCTCTTATTGCTTTTTATTTGGCATTACCAGCAGTGGGGCTAGACGAGGTGGTGCAGTTCTGTCTGCTGTAGACCATTTTGTTGAAAGTAGCACACCCAACAGAGGGGCAGACATTTTTTGTTCATGTTATCTCAATTAGAGCCATAGTTTGCAGCACCTGAGCAATGTATTCAGTTATCATGCAACTTGAGGCAGAAGTCACAATATATGTTCATTTAAATGGTTACATCTGTTTGATGTAGTTAATTCATGTCTATCATTCCCAAAGTGTAGTAAAAGAGTGGTGTAGTTCTGCACTTTGATGAAAAATATGAAAAGCAACATGTTACACTTGCAACACTTTCAGGAGATAGTACCTACAAGTTCCTTGGAAAATCTAACCCCATAACTGGAGGACATCTGTGTAACAAAGCTATACTTAATCCAGAGTGGCAAGTGTTTTTCCACAGCCTGTTGGAGCTAGTGGTCTCACTGGACATATAAAACAAAGTATAATGAATCTCCAATTTCAGCCCTTCAGTCCTGTCATAGATAAACATGCTCTATGTCTCACACTTCTCAGCTGAGAACTTAAATGATGAAGGCAGGCAACCTGGGTGAACAGGCTATTATAAACACAGAACAGAGTAGATTGCCTTTTTTCTCAGCAATGACAATCCCAGAGAGGTCACCAGACATTCCTGAGAATGTAACTCCTGATACACTTTACAGTGACTCTGTAGGGCAAATGTGGCAGAGGGTATTTCCCCACTTCTGTCCCAATCTCTACTCTGTGCCTTAGGTCACCAGAATTTATTTTAACTACAGCAATTTCTGGTGAACTGCCAGAGGGAGGAATGGAATGCTGCCCATGTGTTAATTTGCAAGGCACAGAGGAAAATAAAGCTTTGTGCAGGTAGGCCTCATCTAGTTCTTAATTTCATGTTTATATCCAGTGAGAAGAGTATATGGCATCTCTTCTTAAAGTGATATGCTATCCATATCCATGTCTTTTGCACAACGGACGATGAAGCAGTCTCTGTATCACATAATGTAGGTGGTCTAGAGGTCGTGTTGTAAGGACTTCCACTCCAATTGTCACATCTGAACATGTACCTATAGTCTAGAAAATTAGATGAATACAGATGGAGCCAATATCACACAATTACCATGTGGGGGTGAGTAGCCCACCAACCAGCCCTGGTTGCTGAATGGGGCCCAGTGTGCCAAAAAAAACTGATTCTCCAGTGGCAGGTAAATACTGATTCTAAGCCAAAACACAGCATGTTCTGTAAGGTTTATAGTAGTGTGCAAATAATTTATGTTATACAAATTATTTTACGGTGAAAAATAAGTCCTCAATTATATTTTCATCTGAAGAAGTTTAATATTTTAGTTTAAATTGTACTATATGCAAATGGAAAGACAAGGATAAACTTAGACTTCTATATATTACAAGAAGGGGAAATATGTAGATAAAATGTAGATATTTTTTATGGTGGCATGATACTTTACAGTATGTAATTATTTGTATATAGAACAATTATGTTAGACTAGGTCATGCCAATAATTATATAATGCTGGCTATCACTGTTACATAGTTAACTAGCTCCAAAGGCACTTTGGGTGGGTTTGCCATAAAGTTCAGGACTATGTAAATCTGCAGCAAAGATCCACTAGTTTATAGTGCTAGAGCTCTATTTATTGACCTATCAAAGGCTTTTGACTTAGTCAACCACAGCCTACTGCTCGACAAACTTTGCCTCCTTGGTCTAGACGGACTCTC
The DNA here is from genome assembly GCA_016271365.2 of Neoceratodus forsteri. NCBI lineage: Eukaryota > Metazoa > Chordata > Ceratodontiformes > Ceratodontidae > Neoceratodus > Neoceratodus forsteri. Next base: position 203,830,557 of record JADMNL010000023.1, on the reverse strand, counting down.
CCACTCCTGGTTTGAGAGCTACCTACTAAACAGAAGTTAAAAAGTCACCTGGAGGGGAACACAGTCCAACGTCCATCCAGTGGTCTCAGAGGTACCCCAGGGCTCAATCCTGGGCCCCTTGCTCTTTACTCTCTTTGTCAATGACATAGAGTTGGCTCGTGGGCTGAGCAATCTCATTCTCTATGCTGATGACACTGTTGTCTACTACAGTAACCCGGTACCCAGTGTCATCACTGCTAAACTCCAATCTAGTTTCGATACACTTGAAGCCTGGTTTTCCACCAACTCTCTACTACTGAACAAGGAGAAAATGAAGGCTGTCCTGTTTGGGCCCAGGCGTCTCGGCCTGGATAGAAATTACCTTCTCCAGCTTAAACTGAACCTGGGGAAGTGGGTTGAGGTCCTCAACAGGATCAAATACCTGGGGATACTTCTTGACCAGGAACTGTCCTACAAGCCCCACATCGACTCACTAACCAAGTCCATCCACCAGAGACTCGGACTTCTCTATCGACTGGGAAACTCCCCCATGGACGTGGCTCGGCGTGCAATCTCAAACTGCACACTCCTCCCCCACCTCTTCTACAGGGCCCCCCTACTGCAGTTCCTATGAGAAGGGGAACTCAAGAAACTTACGGTACTTTACCACAGAGTTGCATGCTTTGCTACAAACTCTTCTCCTAGGAGACATCACTGTGAGGTATTTGCAGACCTCCATGGGCTGACTTTACGCCATAAACTGGCCTACTCCACCTTCTGCCTGACTCATAAATTCACCATCATCAACCCTCCTACTTGCTTCCGCAGGCTGCTAAACCCCAGAGTACAAAGCAGAGAAATGAGGTCTTCATCCAGCAGACCCCTAACTATCCCCCAAATACGCAACAACTTGGGTAAGCGCTCATTCTCTTACGCCGCCCCGTACCTGTGGAACACACTCCCAGCTAATCTGGTTGAGAGGCCCACTCTTCAAGGATTCAAGGCCGGCCTTAAGGTCTACCTGCTGGAACTTAGCCTATGTGGCTGCACTCACTAGTCCTCCTTTCTCCTATCAGACCTAATGTTTCTCTCATGCCCTGTTGTCAAATGTCTGAACTATGAGCCCTACTAACTCTGTATTGTTACAATTGCTCCATCAGATTTTTCTACCTGTAATTACTGTCTCTCCAGTTGCTGCTGTCTCACTTCTAATCCTTGTACTACTGTATGATGTATGTAATATTGTTGTATGTAATTTAACCCCGGGTCGCCCCTGAAAAAGGGACCAGTGGCCTCAGTGGGTTTACCCGGACATCAAAATCTAAATAAATAAATCATCCATAACCTGCAAATTTTGATAATTTAGTAACTCTTAATCTATCTGGGTTGTAGTCTTTTAGCTGTAAGAAACCCTTTTAGAAATGTAAATGTTGCTAATTTATTTTGTTAAGTGTGTTATGAATACAGTATTTATATCCGTTATTTCCCTGTATTTTGTCTATTTAAAATAAATAACATTTCTTATACAAACATAGAAACATAGACTTTGACAGCAGATAAGGACCGCTTGGCCCACCTAGTCTGCCCATTTCCCTACCTACAGGATAAGCTGCAGATCCCAGTAACCAACAGCCTATTTCTTCCAACCCCCGACAAAAATTGCCTTATGTCTGTCCCATGCATTCTTGAATTCTTCCACAGTTTTAGATCCCACAACCTCCTCAGGAAGGCTGTTCCATGTGTCCACCACTCTCTCTGTGGAAAAATACTTCCTCACATTGCTCCTGAACCCCCTCCCCATTATCTTCAAATGGTTTCCCCTTGTTCTTGCACATCTCTTTTTCTGAAAGACGCTACCCTCTTGGACTTTGTTGATTCCACTGAGGTACTTAAAAGTTTCTATCATGTCCCCACTCTCCCTCCTTTCCTCAAGGGTATACGTATTAAGCTCCGTTAGTCTCTCCTTGTATGGCTTCTCTTGCAGACCCTGCACCATTTTAGTTGCCCTCCTCTGGACTGCCTCTATCCTGTCTATGTCCTTGCGGAGATGGGGTCTCCAGAACTGGATGCAGTACCCCAGATGGGGTCTCACCAACTGTCTGTATAGAGGGATAACAACTTCTTGTTTTCTGCTAGTGTTGTCTCTCCCTATACATCCCAGTATTCCCCCAGTCCTCCCTACTGCCTTCTCATATTGCTTGCTAACCTTAAGGTCATCTGATATGATTACCCCCAGGTCCCTTTCCTTTTTGTTGTTGTTACTACCTCCCCCCCCCATTGTGTAATCTTCCCCTGGGTTTTTGTTTCCCAGATGCATTATTTTGCACTTCTTTGCATTGAATCCAAGCTGCCATACTTCTGACCATTCCTCCAACCTTGCCAAGTCCCTTCTCATCCTTTCCATGCCTCCTTGTGTATCAACCCTGTTGCAGATCTTTGTGTCATACCAAAAGCAAATAAATAACAAATAAATCTGCAAAGAGGCATACTTTTCTTTCCAGTCCCTCTGCAATGTCACTTATAAAGACATTAAAAAGGACTGGACCCAGTACTGAACCCTGCGGTACCCCACTAGTAACCCCTCTTTCTTCAAAGTGGACTCCATTTACAATTACCTTCTGTGTCCTGTTGTGCAGCCAATGTTTTACCCAGGCTACCACCCTGGGACCCACTCCCAGGCTGATTACTTTGACTATTAATCTTTTGTGTGGGACTGTGTCAAATGCCTTGCTAAAGTCTAGGTAGGCCATGTTCACAGCCCCTCTCTGGTCTACTACTGTGGTCACCCAGGCAAAGAAATCAATTAGATTTGTTTGACATTATCTTCCTGCTCTGAACCCATGCTGCCTTGGGTCCTGTGCCCCACTAGCCTCTAGGTACTCAACAATTCTTTCCTTCAAAAGTGATTTCATCATTTTCCCTACCACAGAGGTCAAACTGACAGGTCTGTAATTTCCTGCCTCTTTCTTGCTCCCACTTTTGTGAAGGGGAATCACATCTGCCCTCCTCTAGTCCTCAGATACCACACCATCCTCCCATGATTTGTTAAAAAGTATAGTCAGTGGTGTTACTAGTTCTTCCCTTAGTTCTTTTAGAATTCTGGGGTGAATCCCATCAGGGAAAAAAGTAGATTCACAACAAATGTATAGAGATGCCGTAGATACAAAAAAAAAAATATCCTTGCAACTGCTTAGAGTATTATATGGAAAATTAAAGCACAGTACTGTATCTAAACTGGTCAGATCTGATCTGAGATGAGATGAACAGATAATGGACATGGTCTGAAATAAAGGCTAAGAAGTGGTTAAATCACTACAGGAAACAAAAAATAGAAAAATAAAAATAGAAATAATCTATTTCAAATAAACAGATTAGAGAACTGGAGACAGTCCAAATTTATCATTTAGGCCTGGCCAGGAGAGTGCCTCCAGATGGTTTAGCCAGATGGCCTCTCTCCTGTGTTGCTAATGCATAATCCAATTTGCCATTTTTCATAGTGTAGGTTGTGTCAAAGCTAAGTCCTTTGTTTAATTAATTGATCTGCCTGTGACACATTGTGAAGCAATAAATCCAGCACATTGTTTTCAACATTTAATATCTGTCCCGCTGTTGATTCCAATGATTGAACGACTTCTTGCTCTCCTTTCCTCTGTTTGTTCCTCCAGTATCCTCCCTGTGTGTTTCCTTGTAGGTGAAATTGACTTAGATACAGATTCCAGAGTGGGCAGGGAGGTAGAGAGGGGAATGGCTGAAACTACTGTCAGATTATTCGGACTAAGTAATTTATAAACTCCAGAACTGATAATACAGTTTATATTAAAACATTTATACACAGTGACACCACTGATACAGTGTATTTGGCTACATGCAGCTGTGGCTGCTACTACGTAAGGAGGACAAAGAGGAAGCTGAAGGACAGAGTGGAGGAGCACGAGGGCCATAAAAAAATGGCAAATTGGATTATGCATCAGCTGTACATGCAATACAAAGCTGCAAAATAGATTAAAACAAACTCCTTTCTATAGGTGTAGAGAAAGTTGTTCTTGGCAAGAGAGGTGGTGACTTGGAACAAGCAATGACAAGTAGAGAAGACTTCTGAATAGAAGCCTAAATGATACATTTTCTACAATCTGTTTATTTTAGACAGATTACATTTATATAAATGTTTTATTTAGTGCTTCCTGGAATTATTTAACCACTTCATATCCCTTTTTTATTCAGAATATGCCCGTTATCTAATCATCTCATCTCAGATCACATCTGGCCAGCTTAAATAGTGTGCTTTAATTTGCCATCCTGCATTCTGTGCTAGAGGAGATGGGCAGGGTTGCCCTAGATGTCTGGCAGGGAGGTGTTGGGCAGTTTGTCAGCAGAAATACCAGGGTCCTTGGGGAAACAGATCCCTTTGCACCAAGGGGGCCATTCTAGGTTCTTTAAAATGGTTCTTGAGGAATGGGAACAATGTAAACATATTTACACGGTGCAGTGCCTCCGCCCGGAGAAATTATGGTGATCCCCCCCAGGATGCTTGAGTACTGTACCCCAATGAGCAAGGGACTGTAACTCTTTTGATGGTACTCCAGCCTGGCATAGATGGCTACTGGGCAAAACTATACAGTGGTAGAGTGGACATGTTTCTATACGCATAACAGCAATAGCCTGCACTAAAACATTGAAGTCCTCTTCCCCAATAAATAACTCCAGAGCACAGGGCACTTACTCTTGAAAAAGATTGGCTGAAACAATTTATTTTACGCAGCACCATGCACTGTCACGTGCTTTGCTGAGGCTACGTGCAAACAGATCCCTGTTTCACTGTCTCTATTAAGGAGCCCAGAACATATCGATGAGCATATACCTCATACCCATAAGCAGCAGGATCCAAATTTATTTACTATTAAGCAACACAATATGTGTTGCAAGCCATATCACAGCCAGGAGACAACAGGAGGTTACCCATGATTTACCTGTGTCCCTAAATCATACATACACAGGACACTGATACAAATAAACTGATTCAAACATAAACCCTGAGGGATATAGCCTCCTATGCTAGTCTAGCAGCACACTCTCTTGTGGACAACAAATGAGCAGATATGGAGCTCACTGCATGTTACTCAACCCCTGGCAAAACACTGAGAAGATACAGGGGGAGGTGTAGAAGAACAGTGGCTTAGGCTCAAGAGATCCATGGCTGGAGTGACAAGTCAATGTGTCAGATTGCTTAGCAAAAGCAAGAAACATAAGTGGCCACTGTGGTTCTCTAAGTCAGTAGCTGAGAAAGTGCAAGAAAAAAGTAAGGCATTCAGGAAATACAAAGAGACACAGAAAGAAGAAGACAGACTGAAATATCTGGAGCAGCTGGGAAAGCTGTCAGAGGGGCTAAGGCAAGAATGGAGGAAGGAATAGCACAGGCTATTAAAAAGGGGGACAAGACCTTCTTCCATTATATTAGCGAGAGCAAGAAGACCTGAAATGGTATTATTAGGCTAAAGAAGGGACAGAGTGGGTGGGTGGAGGACAACCTTGAAAAAGCTGAGGTACTGAACAAATATGTTTGCTCAGTAGTTACCAAAGAAGAGGCAGGAGAGGGGCCAAGACTCACGAGAAAAGATGTACAGGGGGAGAGGTGGACACCAGCCCATTTACAGTGGATAGAGTCTTGGAGGAACTAGGAAAAGTAAAGACAGACAAGGCAATGGTACCAGATGGGATTCACCCTAGAGTGTTGAAAGAACTCAGAGAAGTCCTAGCAGGTCTGCTGAGAACCCTCTTCAACCAATCACTAGAGACGGGGGAGGTAACTGGGGACTGGAGGAGAGCAGAGGTGGTCCCCCTGCACAAGACTGGAAGTAGGGAGGAGGCAGGCAATTATAGACCTGTAAGCCAGACCTCAGTGGTGGGGAAGATAATGCAGTCCCTGCTTAAGGAGAGGGTAGTGAAGTTCCTAGAGTCAAGTGGTGCAAAATACCCAAGGCAGCATGGATTCACTGAGGGTAGGTCCTGTCAGACTAAACTTATCAATTTCTTTGACTGGGTGACCAGGACGGTGGATCAGGGAGGGGTGGTGGATGTGGCCTACCTGGATTTCAGTAAGGCCTTCGACACCATTCCTCATAGAAGGTTGCTTAACAAATTGAGGAACCTGGATGTGGGCTCTAAAGTGGTAAAATGGGTTGGTAATGGGCTAAAATGCAGGACCCAGAGGGTGGTAATAAATGGCATAAAATCAGAAGAGGGGGAGGTGACCAGTGGGGTTCCACAGGGATCGGTGCTGGGTCCAGTTCTATTCAATGTCTTCATAAGCGACATTACAGAGGAACAGGAAGGGAGAGTATGCCTGTTCACGGATGACGCCAAGATCTGTAACAGAGATGACACACAGGAGGGGCTAGATAAAATGAGAAACAATCTAAGACTACTTGAGGAATGGTCAAGGGTTTGGTAGTTGGGTTTCAATGCTAAGACATGCAAAATAATGCACCTAGGACACAGAAACCCAAGAGAGGACTACAGGAGGGGGGCAGGTTCTTGCCACCACAAGTCAGGAGAGAGACCTGGGGGTTATCATATCTGATGACCTAAAGTCTGCCAAACAATGCAAAAAAGCAGTGGGGAAGGCAAGCAGAATGCTGGGGTGCACAGGAAGGGGCACAACCAGTAGGAAGAGTGAATTAGTGATGCCACTGTATAGATCACTGGTGAGGCCTCATCGGGAAGACTGTGTCCAATACTGGAGACCGCATCTCAGGAAGGACATAGACAGAATGGAAGCAGTCCAGAGAAGAGTAACAAAAATGATACATGGACTACACCACAAGCCTTATGAGGAAAGACTCAAGGAACTAAACATCTATTCACTGGAAGAGAGAAGGGAAAGAGAGGGAATATGATAGAGACTTTCAAATACCTTATAGGAATAAACAAGGTACAGGAAGGACGCATATAATTTAGAGACGAAAGTGCGCAAGGACAAGGGGACCATAACATGAGACTGGAGGGTGGGAGGCTTAGGGGGAATGCTAGGAAGCATTTTTTCACAGAGAGGGTGGTGGATCCATGGAACAGCCTACCAGCGGAGGTGGTGGAAGTGAAAACAGTACAGGGATTAAAAAGTGCATGGGATAAGCATAAAGGCACACTGCTGTACAGCAGAGTGGGAGAAAGGCAGTCCAGATAAGAGTAGGGATTGCCAAGCCAAGTAGGGAAAATGGGCAGACTAGGTGGGCTGTATGGTCCTTATCTGCTGACAGATTCTATGTTTCTATCTTCACCTCCACTAGCCCCCCCTTCCAAATACTTCCAAAATCCTCAGCCCATCACAAATGCCCTAAGCTCCACTCCTTCATAATAGCACTCCTCTTACTTGCATCAGGAAATGTTCATCCCAATCCTGGTCCCACTACACCCACCTCCGCCAGTTGCAGTCCTTCCACTAACATACCAACTTCCCCCACCCCCTCTGCCCTCCCCAAGGGCCTGAAAATCCTCCACTTAAACATCTGCAGTCTTGTGTCAAAAACTGACCATTTACATCCTATGGTAATCTCCCTCACACCTGATATTCTAATTTTAATGGAAACTTGGTTAAACACTAAAATACCTGATCTCGCCATTAATATCCCAGGTTTTTCCATAATCAGGGGAGGATAGGACTGGCAGGGGTGGCGGAGTAGCCATGTATACCCTGTCCTCACTTCAGTTCACAACCATTCTATCATGCTCATTACCCTCCGCCTATGAAGCACTTGTAGTAAACGTTACCTTGCCTTTTTCCTCCCCTATCTTCATCTACTGTCGACATGGCTCCAAGGCATCCGATACTTTGGATCTCATTACCTCCCCTTCCTCTGACATAAAGGTGAGCTATACATCCTGGGTGATGTAACCCAAAACTGGCTATCACCAACAACTGCCAAGACACGTAATGACATCACGGCCCTCAGTCTCTCCCAACTCATCCTGGAACCCATCCACCTAAATCATAAAACCCTTAACCACTCCCTGATAGACTGGGCTCTCACCTCTTACCCTCATCGAGTCATTAAATCAGGCATCCTCCCGGATGCCCTCGGTGATCATCACTCAATCTTCATAGTCAGGAAAGTCCATAGACCTAAACCACCTCACAAAATTCTGCAACTCTGTTCCTTCAGCTCCTTAAATCTTAATCCCCTTCTTAATGAACTAGCCAGCTCGGATTGGTCCCCTATTACCTTTGCCCCTTTCACTGACCAAGCCCTCACTTATTTTACAGATAAATTTCTAACTACATGGAACTTCTACATTCCATTCAAATCCACTAGAGTTTGTGGCAACCATCATCCCTGGGTCTCCCCTGAGTTACTGACCCATCTCAGGGAATGGGACAAAGCTTGGAGGAAACATAAGGCCTCCCAGCTTCCCCCAAACTATGCCAGGTATCGCATGTTAAGAAATGCCTGCACAAAATCTACCAGACTTGCCGAGTCTGAATATTTTAAATCATCTTTTCTCAAAAACATCAATTCCCCCTCCAAATTCTGGAAAGTGGTCCATGCCCTATTCTCTCCCCCTTCACATCCGCCTTCCCCGTGCTTAAAATAAACAACTCATTGGTCTCATAATCGTGCACAGTGGCTCAAGAGTTTAATTCCTATTATACTTCCTGTGCCACAGCACTTCTAAAGTCCCTCCCCTCTAACCTCCCCTTCCTCATCCTCCCACACCCCGTACTCAATCCAGCCATGCCCACCCTTCTTTCTCCTTTTCTGCTGTCTCCCCAGAAGACATATTAACGGCCCTTCTCTCTCTTAAGCCTTCCAAAGGCTCATCGCCAGATGATCTTGACCCTAAACTCCTCTACTTTTCAGCTTCTGCTATACTTTACCCTCTCTCCTTAATCCTAAATCTTTCCTTTTCATCTTCATCTGTCCCGTCATCCTGGAAACATACAGTGGTCCTTCCTCTCCCAAAGGGTGGTGACCCCTCCTCCCCTGCAAATTTTTGCCCAGTCTCCCTCCTCCCTGCCCTTGCTAAACTCCAAGAACACTTGATCCTCTCTCAACTAACCTCCTTCCTCGATGACTCTTCCCCCCCCCCATTCCAATCTCATTTTGGAAGAACCACTCCACTACCACCCCCCTGCTCATTCTCACTGACTCCATTGTCACCAGGATGGATAATGGCCTCATTACCTCTACCACCTTTGTCGACCTCACCAAGGCTTTTGACACAGTCTCCCATGACCTACTTTTTCACTCCCTTATGGCTGCTGGGCTGTCTACTTCTGCCCAAAACTGGTTTAGAGCTTAACTGTCAGGCAGAACACAATCAGTCAAAATCCAGGACACAATCTCTCCCCCTCCCTATTTCCACAGGAGTCCCAGAGGGCTTGGTGTTTAGACCTATTCTGTTCTCCAGCTTCCTAAATGACTTGCCCTCAGTATGCTCCCCCTCCTCCTCTATCCATATTTATGCCAATGACACCATCCTGTTCTCCTCTGGCAAATGCCCCACCAGTGTAGCAACCACCCTTCAGCATGACTTCCACCAGGTTCAGCTATGGTTTGCCTCACATCAACTATTCCTAAATGCCAATAAGACTGTCTCAATGACCTTTGGCACTAGGCAGAAACTCTCTGGACTCCACCCTTTACTGTCTTTCCATACCCTTGGTGGGACAATCCAAGAGGACACCTCCTTATTCAGATACCTTAGGATTTGGTTGGACCAACACCTCAACTTCTCTGGCTACATTGACGCCATCCTGAAAAAATTGTGCCCCAAGCTTGGTGCCTTATTCTGGAATGGTAGTTGCATCCCTCCTATGGTGCGACGTGAACTAGTCCAGAAGATGATCCTCCCCATTTTTGACTACTGTGATGTAGCCTATGATGCCACTCCCAAATCCTCCCTAACCAGATTGGACTCTCTCTTTAACTCCTTCTATCAATTTGCCCTTGATGCTCCATCATGCATTCATCACTGTGACCTCTACCATGCCCTGTCCCTTCCCCCGCTTGCCAACAGGCACTTCACTCATTGTGCCAAACTCACTTCTTAATTTTGGTTAGGAGAACTTCCCTCCTATCTCCCGTGCTCACTCACTTCCCCCCTCCCACGCCCTCAGATCCTCTGACACTCGCACTTTGTTAGTCCCCTGTCAAACCACTCTCATAGGTCAGTCTGGCTTTACCCATCATTTCCCGCAAATCTGGAACTCCCTCCCTCCCCAAATACGGAACTCCTCCTCCTACTCCCTTGCCTCTGCCTTACCTAACTTTCTCTCATCTAACTGCTCCTGCTTTAACCCTTCTTAACTGTCCTCCTATGCTTCTGCTCCTCTCCATAACTCACATCCCCTATTAAACCTTCCTCCCCTCGAGCATGCTTCTCAGTCCACTCTCCTATCCCTTCACCGCTTGCCCCCTCACTCCTACCCCTAAACTTTTTTTTCCATTACCAACTTGCACCTGCTTAGTTTTGACCTCTGGCAGAGTTCTCAGCATCCTGGAGGTGACTAGCACTGGGCAAGTCTCCTCCTTCCCCTCCCCTTCCCCCTTTCTCCTTTCTACCCAACTTGTCCTCACCTAAATCTTCCCTCTGTCGGGATTTTTAGCACCCTGGCGATGTCTACTCTCAGGTATGTTTCTTCCCTTTCTCCTTTTTTCCTTTCCTCTTCTATCCCCCCCCCATTCTCTCTGCCGAACTTGTCCTTGCCTAATTCTATCCCCTGGCAGGGTTCTCTGCATCCTGGAGGGGCCCAGCACTGGGCAATTACTCTTCCTTCACTCCCTCTCCCCCACAGCCTTTCTACCTAACTAGTCCTCACCTGATTCTGTGCTCTGGTGTGGTTCTCAGCATCCTGGAGTGGTCTAGTCTTTGGCAAGCTTCTTCTTTCCCTCCTCTTCCCTCCTTTCCCTTCATTCTTTCTTTTCTCTCTCCCAACTTGCCCTCACCTAGTTCTTCCCCCTGGCAGGGTTTTCAGCATCCTGAAGGTGTCCAGCACTGGGAAATGACTCTTTCTTCCCTCCCCTTTCCCCTCCATCCTCTCTACCTAACTCATCCTTGCCTGACTCTGCTTTCTGGCAGGATTCTCAGCATCCTTAATAGGCCTAGTCTTAGACAAGTTTCTCCCACCCCTCCTCCTCCTTCCCTTTACAATCCCCTCTACTATCCCTACCCAACTTGTCCTTGCCTACTCCTGCCCCTTATTCTAAGTCCTCACCTCATTCTGCCACTGGCACCGATCTCTGCACTCTGAAGGGGCCAATTCCAGGTATGATTCATCCTTCCCATCCCTATCCCTTACTCCCACCTCTCTCCTGCTCCCTCTCTACCCCCGTACTTAATCAAAGGAATTAGTTTACAAGCTAATAATTTGCACTTTTTGTTCTGTCTGAGGTGCTCCCAGATTGCTCTAGCCCTATTAACTTGCCCGTCACAACATATTTTTTTTTGGCTCACTTTTCCCCAGTAATGTTCCCCCCATCTTTAACCTCTCCTTCCCCCAACTCGTCTACCCCTCTACCCTCCTTGATGTTCCCCCATGGGACCTCATTCATTCAATAATTGCTAAATAATCTGCCTATTAACAGTGATCCAGTCCTGCAAGGAGTTGGCTCCAAGGCTACATTAAATTTCTGTACTATGTTCCTCAGATATGCCACTTGTAATTAAATGCATATTCCACAGGTATGATATATTTAATTGTATGTCATGTCATAAATGCAACTGTATGATTATTTAGGACACTTTTTAACTGTATGTCTTGTTACAAATGTAATTGAATGTTTAATTTCTTGGATATGTTAAATGTTAAACTGTATGTCTAATTCTTCATCCAATTTTACCCCCCCTTAAGTCGCACCGGGAGACAAGCAACTTGTTGTTCAGTGTGCCTTCCTGGTGAAGCATTTCAATAAATAAATATGTAAATTGCTTGTAATGACAGTATGTAGATCAATAAAAATGAGAACATAGGCCAGGGAGTGACAGGCCTTGAGAGGATCAAAGTGGTATTATGAACTACTGATCGTAAATGGAGCAAGCTGATTGGCCGACAGGGTTTCGAAGCCGTGATGATATCGGGCTACATCATCACGGCTTCGGAAAACCTCCGGTCACCAGCCTTCTCACCAGCAGATAAAAAAATCATTCCGATGACAACGGGCAGCCACGCTGAACTTACAAGGCAAGCTGCTGCCAGAAACAATGATCCAGTATCTTCAAAAAATTAAAAAGAAATCCACTTGCCATCTCATTTCCCTGCCAACATCCCTGTAATCCTGCTGCCGAAATTTAGCGCCACAACTTAACCCACGCTACTGTGTGAGAGTTTTCTCTCTCTCTTGCTCGTCACTCGCTCCTTTCAGAGGTGCACGCACGGCCACCCGTTTAACCAACGCAGTAGGGTTTAAAAAATTATGCTTCCTAATCTACTGATACTGGTCATTGGCTTAATTTTCTCTTTAAAATCTCGTTACCGTGACCATCTACTGTGAGGGGGCAGACAAAGATACTGTTGCAGAGTTCACAGGTCACACCATCACAATACTATTACATTTTCTGTCAGCTCCAACTACAACAGTGCCACCTGCTGTCTTCTAGAACTATTTTTTTTAAATGTATTCCTACACTACCAAAATAGCTTTTCTTAACAGGTTTAAAGGGTGTTTTTTTATCTTTTATTTATAAAACCATTACTCCTGTTCATAATAGCAATGCATTCAGGTGTGGTATATCGTGGGATATCGTCAATCTTCGTGCTGGTGGGCCTTTCGGCCTCGCGCCCTCATGCCAAACCACCCGAGGCGTGATGATATCCATCATATACCACACCCCGTCTTGCATTATTGCTTAATTATAAAATGGCAGGGTAAAATCATGTAATCTGATTGCCTCTTATTTATGTGTAAAATACAGTTTACCCATGGGTATAAAAAAGGACTGCTCAGCAGTGAAGAGTCTGCAACACAGATCAATGGGCATTTGGAACATAGGCATTTCAGTCAGCCCTCTATTGCCAGAGCTGATCTTCCACCACAAACATGGCTGCTGCCGTTACACTGTAAAAAAACTTCAACTGGGCCCTAAAAATTAACTACCTTAAATGAAAAATAAAACAAATGAATTAAATGCTGTTTCCCTGATTATCACACTCTCCTTACATACAAAAACAAATTAGAAACAATACGTATTTTTTATGGTTTTCACTACAACTGTTTCTTTGCTGACAGTCAAAAATTCCCCTTCTATCTTTAACTGCTTATCAGGGAACTCTCTTCTTCTTGCCCTGACAGTGAGATAACTGAGTCTCTGGCTGTAACAAAGGCCTTTGTTGTCTGTGTGTACAGTGTGTTGGGAGAGAAACATTCTGCCAGCGGAACTGAGCAGAATTTTGAATCCATGTATTCTGTGGTAAGCATTCTATGATAAACATTCTATATCATGAATGTGGGGAACAATAGAGAAAAAAAACAGGAAGAAGAAAGTAGACAATAATACAATGACATCATCAATGACATCACTTGCAGTGGGCGAAAGGATTATTTTATCACAAATGCACAAAGTAAATCCATTTGTCTACATATAAACATGCTTTTCCCAATAGTCAAAAGTAAAAAAAAAAAAAAGAGTCAATTTTATAAGTGCAATAAGGCACTCAGGGGTGTGTGTAAACTATATTTTACAACACGCTCAGCAGCTGAAGTCACTCGGATGTTGGCCTCGTGCCTTACTATGCCCCTGGCCATGCTGTAAAATATGGTTTACACACACCCCTGTGTGCCTTATTGCTTACCTATCACATTGCCCCTGGGCATTAAAGCTTACACATCACCATTTTGAAGAAAGGCACTATAATGCTGAAACAGGGTAGAAGGTGAGCAGAGGACTGCAAAGGCAAGGCAGAATTACTGAATAGCTACTTCTGTTCAGTGTTTACAAAGGAGAAGGAGGGGCCTCTGCCATGGGTTTAAGTTAGAACTAGTCCAGAAGTGGGAGCGGGGGGCAAGAAATGTGTATGGTACAAATAGACATAGACAGACTGCTAAAGGGGCTTGAGTAGGGTTACCACCTGTTCCAATTTTCACAGGACTGTCCTGATTTGGGCAGTTGTGTCCTGCAAAAAAACATGAAAAATACTATATGTCCTGACATTATAGTAGAAAAAATATTTTCTGACTTTCTTCTAAATGTTGCAAAAAACTATAATACCTTAACTAAAATACCTTAAAATGATAAGAAACACTAGAAACAACTAAAAAAATACAACATTTAGTCTTAACTCTGATTATTTAGAGAAAACAAGTCTGATGCATTGGTCACGGTTACTCATTGTCCTGCAAAAAAAAATCAATGTTTTAGTAAGAAATGTCCCACTTTGGCCTTCCTAAAAGGTGGTAACCCTAGGCTTGAGGCACTGAAAGTAAACAAATCCCTACGGCCAGACGGATTGCACCCTAAGGTACAGATGGAAATGGCACAAGTACTGACTCATCCCCCGAAGACTCTCTTCAACTGCTCCTTAGAATCTGGAGAGATGCTGATTGCTTGAAGAACAGTGGACATGGTACCCCTCTACAAAAATGGAGAGAAGGATGAGCTGAGGAACAACAGGACCGTCAGTTTGATGTCAATCATCTGCAAATTACTGGAAACAATAATTAAACTGAGACTGGTTGAGTTCCGGGTGGCTAATGAGCTGCAGGATGGCAGACAACATAGTTCTGCTGCACAAAAAGTCCTGTCAAACAAATCTGATAATTTTTTGACTGGGCAATGAGGGAGGCTGATAAAGGATAGGCAGTTGACCTTCTGTATCTTGATTTTAGCAAGGTGTTTGACTCTGTTCCACACAGTAGGCAAGTCAAAAACTGGGGGACCTGAGGGTTGCAAACAAACTGACATGGTAGGTGGAGAACTGGCTGGAGGGGCATTGAGGGTAGCGATGTGCGGGGAATTTTCAGGAATGAGGGAAGTCTCTAGAGAGGTTCCACAGTGATCAATGCTAGGGCTGGCCCATTTCAGCATCTTTATTAGAGTTAAAGGTGAAAGCATCAGCCTGCTTCTGGGTCGGTGTGACTTTTGTTGTTCTGTTAGTGCTTACAGCCATCCCCGATAAGGGTAAGAGAAGTATGCCAGAGCCGTCTTCTGTTCCGCTTTGAGTTGGGGTACAAAAGTTCAGTTTGGCTTCATGAATTCAGCCAAACCACTTTGACGTTCAATGCAGTGATTTTCATAGAGTAAAACAGGCTACAAATAAGGGGGAAAAAGCCTTCAGCTCAACAATGAATATGAATTACCATAGCCTTCTTGTAGCAGCTGTTGTTTGTTTGCCATTGCTGGAGATTGGAGTGCTTGTGACGTTGTGACACAGTTTGCAAGAAATATGACTGCTGCATCCCAGTTCTGAGACACAGTAAGTACTGTAATTGTTAGTATTCTTTGCGAACTTAAGGTTTGCCCCTCTGTAGTCTCTGTTTTACCTATATGTTAATTATTACCTTGTCACTAGCCCTATATATTTTTCAAAATGTATAACTCCCCCCCAAAAAAACCTTATGCATCCAAGAACGTAAACATAAATTAAAAGG